>VXBB01018007.1:0-89213 GCA_013399915.1 Illadopsis cleaveri | reverse complement strand
GAGAACTGAAAAAGCCTCTGCTTTCACAGCATTGCAGTAAGCTTACACAGAGGTTTGGAACAGAGTTGAATTTTAGGCCTTGAAATATTTGGAGCGTAGAAAGTTTCTGAGCTGCAAAAAATATAAACCAAGTAACGATTGTATGTTGTAAGGTGTGCGTGTAGTGTTTAGTGATTGGCTTAAGGAGATACTTGTAAACTTTTAGCTTTAGCCTTAAAAAGCTTTCAAAAGGCCTTGTAACAAAGAGAACTTTGCCTTCTGTTGTTATGGGGTGAGTTTTACCCTCTTTTATGTCGCCACCTTCACTGAGACTGGTGAATTTATTATCAATTGAAATAAAAAACTCATAGAACACCTCTCAGTTGCCCCATCCCGTTATTAGAGATTAAATCCAATACAGGAGAGCAGATTTTTGTGCAAAGACTCATCTAGTGGACAGTTCTGAGGATTTTCTGGTCCAGATCAGACCTCTATCTGATCATCTCCCCTGATAAAATGGAAAAAGGTTCATGGATCTTGGTGGATTCAGGGACTAACTGGGTATTGAGTTTCCCAGCCCCCTCAGGATTTGTGAGAGCACAGACTTTCTTTTCTGTCACTATTTTTAGCTTCTATCTGTTCAGAAGCAGATTTTCTACTGTCCTGGAAAATGCAACATTAAACCCTGGTGATTGCTGTGCAGAGTAGATGGTACCAAAGCAGAACTTTTGAACACTACAACTGGAAATTTAGGTTCCAAATTTCTTTTTTGGATCCACTCTGTCATAAAGGAGAGGCCCTCAGGAATCATTGTGTTCATCCTACTCTAATTAGCTGATGGAATAAAAGGCCAAGGTGCTCAAGCTTGATTATTTCTATGTGTCAGGGTAGAGTTCATAGGATATTTTTAATCCAAATGCTGACACTGTGTTGATTGCATTTAATCAAAGAACAAATAACAGCACACTCCTTATTGAATAAAAAATGCATGTAAAGGAAATGTTTATGCCTGTGTGAAAAGCCATTCCTTCTCTACTGTCAATATTAAAAGCAATATTGGAAAGGCAATGCATGCTCCTTAAGATTAAAATTTGAAAGGATACCCCCAGAACTACCAGATCAAGATTTCTACATTAATTCTTCTACAAAGCTAGAGTGCAAGCACATGGAGTTTTGCTATTTTTTTTTTTCATTATTGTTGGTTTTGTTGTTAATGTTGTGTTTATCAGAAGGGACATAAAATGCTGAAGGTGGTGCTCAGCTGCTTTCAGATTAAGACATATTAGAAATACCACTCCAAAGGACTAGGCTGCTTTTCATAGCAAAACATAAAAGAATATTATGTAAATCTAGCAATTTTGTTAAAATGCCAGTCAAACTTCTTTTACCAGGTTATTGACACACCATAGAAAATAAATATGAATCAGAATCAGGCTGATTCCTACTTAAAAAAAAAAAATAAATTATAGTATGTCCTCACTCTTTGGCTAACAGTGGGAATTGACTTCCTAATGTTCAGAATGTGCTGGAAAATAAATATGCTAATACTGAACACAAATTAAGTGTCCTTCCAGTATAAAATAGAAACAGTATGAGGTCTCCAAAAATAAGCAACCTCATATTCCAAACCAATATAATTTTCTTTTCCAGTAAAAGCTGGTGATTTTTGAGGGTATCATAGAATACAAAAATAATGCTGAGATACATTTTATAACCTGCAATCTTCTTGTTGAAGGTTTTATGTTCAAACATAATGCCTTGTAAGGCAGCCATTTTTAAGGCTTTGAGAAAATTACTGAAATGTTATGAGCACATTAATTGTTGTGCCAATTATTCCAAAATTGAAAATTATTTCACCCTTCAAAATTTGACAAGAACCAGAAGCCTCCAGGTCCTGAAAGATTATCCTATTTGAGCCTGGCATTGTCTATACTGCAGTTTCAGTGTCCTCGTAGAAAAATACCTTCATGTGAACCAAATCATGGGATAAAAATTTTACCAGAAATCCAGCCTGGTTTCTCTTTCCAACAATATTAAAGTACCTTGTGCTTCACCACACTTTTAGTTTAGCAGGATACTCTGTGTATGGTTCACATTTTTCAACAAAAACAAACAAGAATTACAACCAAACAGAAGCTTTCAACCTTTAGGGCTCCCACACAACTTTTAGTAAAATTAGGGAGGGTTCATCCTTACAGGAAACACAACATGCACTTTGCCAACTTTGTTCCAAAAAACACATGGCATTTGCAACTCACTGCCACAGTCAGGGAAAGATAAAACCTTCCAGCAGTTCTTCTTAAGAGAAATTATCTGGCACAGCCAGAGGTTACAGGGATATCTTCTTAGAAAAAAAGATTCCCTTTTAGAAGCTCTGTTTTCGTTCATTAGATAGAATCAATGTGAATTGGATCAGAAAGGACAGCTCTGTTATATGAATAACACAGGAGAATCTGTTAACTAATTAATACCATTAAAAATTATTCACCCCAGCTGGTGGAAAAAAAGTTATGCATGTTCTGCTTCCACTTCAAACTTTGTTCGTGATTGGGTGGGAAAGGAAAGGGTTGAGGTTTATTTAATAGACAGTCATGGAATAAGGACCCAAAAACAAACTAGGGGGTTGTTATTAAGTCCAGACGACATTTAAGTTCAAAAACCTATAAACCAGTTCCATTCACAGCTGGCAGGTCACCCTCTCCAGAGCCCATTTCAGGTAATTTGTCTTTGTTTCTCCAACTTCACTCTGGGAATAACCTTACACTCACCCAAAGCCAGAGCACTGCAAGGCCCCCAGCCTGAACTGAATGACAAATACTACCTTTAAAAAGTTAGAAACTGCTTGGTCAAGGTTGTTGAATCAGAATGTCTTTGGATGATTTGGGTTGGAAGGGACTTTAAAGATTATCCAGTGCCATCCCCTGCCATGGGCAGGGACACCTTTCACTATCCCAGGTTGCTCAAAGCCCCATCCAGGCTTGGACACTTCCAGGGATCCAGGGGCAGACACAGCTTCTCTGGGCACCCTGTGCAGGGCCTCATCATCCTCTCAAAAAGTATTTATTCCTAATATCTAATATCTAATATTAGCCTAATCACTTTCAGTTTAAAACCATGTAGCTTTTTAGCACGCCCGGAGTAAATAACTTTATGCAAAAATAAAACACTAGAAAGGAGATGACACAAATTTGGCCATCAGATTTACAATGCCAGTGACAGGGTTAGTAACTTGGACCTCATTCTATAAACATGTGGTTTATATCAAGCATAAATGTGATTTTAACATAATTAATTTGAAGCTTGATGGGACATAAATGCAATGTCAACATTTTTTGGAATGGGATTTTAAGAAGAGTGAGTTTCCTTCTTCTTGCTTTCACTGAATGACTGAGAACTTGAAAAGAAAATAACTCTTCTCCTTTCACAAAATTGTATCTGTGAGCTCTGTCAGTTTTAGTGCTCCTATCTTGATCTCTGGCAGCCGAGAGCACTGCATATAAAGTCATTCTTTTGTTATCATTGCCTTTCAAGCTGAGAAAGAAACCCCAGGTATTTCTCTATTACTCACAGAAGTAGATCTCCATTTTTTTATAGCCAAGATTATCATTCACTTTTCATTTCTTCAAGTTTTAAAAAGCATAAGATTTGATTCAGACATTCACTTTGGAGCAGTCAATTATAGGTGTCACTTTTACAATCTGAATTCTCTCTTCCACTATAAGTTTATTTTTACACATCATAAACTCTTTTCCTATAGCACTGAATTTTGCTGAAGGAACTTCAGGGAAAGCAGATACCCAGGTGCAGTTTTCAGCTCAGATACTGTGCACTGATATGTTACTTTTGATTTACAGAGGGAATTAACAGTGCAATAATGCGAAGTCAAAACCCTCCTAGCCTTCTGTTGCCTTTTGTTTAGGCAAAATGGGTAATATTGACAGCATATTTAATCTAAAATATTTCTGAGCAGCCTTTAACATTTGAAAAAAGATTAGTAGATACATAGGAGCAATTAAAAAAACCCCAAAGAATATATTTGTTACCTCACTAATACAAAAGTTTTTTGTTAGCGCTTTCCCATGAATGAAAAACTACAAACAGACAGTTCAAAATCAGTCCTCACTTTTCAAATGCCTTTTTGACATTATGACCTCTGTCCACATTTCTGATAGAAGGAGTATGAACTGAATTAACTAACAAAATTATAGTAATTTCTTGCATCATATTGTAATATTAATAAAGGGCACACCATACAATTATGCTAATAAACTGAAATTCCAATGAAGTTGTGTCATTAAGGGGAATGTACTACATTATGTAATTAAGTCTTCTCCTGTTGCAAAAATTATCTTATAAGAATTATATCAAAATGAAAGCTCCAATTTAATGAACGCTTAAGCAAAGCCTTTATCTTTCAGATAAAAGCCCTGTGAAGGGCTAATTACTCAACAGGAAGCTGAAACTGATAAAGAATCTGTTTCAACTTTAGTATCAGAAGATAAGGAGAGTGAGGGTTAGTATTTTTGTTTGTGCACTGATTTGAGAAAACAGAGACCATTTATCCTCTGATGAATGCAGGTCCTGTGGATGTGGGTCAGGCAAGGAGAGGAGCAGGCTGCTCCAGCCATGCTTGGGCTGGAGAGTTTTCATCATGAAGTGCAATACTCACACAGCCATGATTCAAATGCCTGACCACAAAAATGGTCCCAGAAAAAAATGAAAATTTTAATTGTGCTCTTTCAAGGCCACAAATTTATAGTGCATACTAGCTGACAAAAATGTAATTGATAAATGATTTCCCATTGATTTAATAAACAGAATAGAATAAACTAAATGTCAAGATTAATAGTAAAAACTGACATAAACTGTAAAGTCTTTGGCAATATTTTTATTTGATTTCATTTACACTTAACCAGTTCAGAAGCTTTGCAGGAGGTTTGCAGCTAAGGTTGGTTTTCCATAAACTTACAGCAGTACATTTGCCAATTTGCCAATACTGTCGACTGAAGTAAAAATAGCAGGAGAGTTTTAGCTGTCAAGTTTGATTCTCTTCTTTTTCTGACCAAAATAATTTGGTAGATTTTTGGTCAGTTGAAAAATCTCCCAATGTTTTTTTTTGGTTACTAGACTATGAACAATTATTTCCAAATCATCAATTTTTTGTTCTAGGTAAGCATTGCAGTGCCTCTGAACAAGCCTTGTGTAAATGTTAACTGTGTTTACCATTAGCAGAGTTTTTCTAATCACACTTGATAACACTTAATTTTGTAAAGAATTTTGTTAATATTCCAGGGAAAGAATAAAGGGCTGCTCCTTCTCTGGGCACTTAGATAATACTGCTGTCACAAACTCATGTGTGCAAAATGGTGATTTTTTTTTTCCCCACTGGGTCATGCTCAAAGCTCAGAGAACCCTTTTGCCATATGACCATATCAGAATTTCAGCTTTGCTTTATAAAGCAAATTTCTAGCCTCCAGATACCAGAGACAAGACTAAGAACTTGAACCTCAAGATCATAAAAGACCAAATAACTCAAAATTACTTTTATCTTCTCTCATGGGTCTGACTCATATTTGAAGACTGGTACTACTGAGATGACTTGAAGGACAAAAGAAACAAAGACAATATCTGGTCTTTTCTTTGGCAAGAAAAGAGCTGTGCAATTCCACTCAGTAACTCCTGTGCTCCACTATGGCTCTAAAAACCTTGAATTCCTGCCTTCTATGTAGAAAAAAACCCCCTGCCTTTATTTAATGTATTTATAACTAAAATCCAAACAAACCCACTGTGGCAAGGCAGATGAGGAGGGCAGGGGTGACACAAACTCATCTGGGATAGAAACACTTTGAAATGGAAGTGAGTGCCACCAGAAAATGTGTTTTCTCTTTCCACAGGTTCAAATCACAGGTCTGTGTTGTCACATTGGAATCTCTGGCAGCAGGAGTCATTTGAGGAGGATAAATGGAGAAAACAAAAGCCTGAAGCTCAACATCCACGTCCAGGCTGGTGTGGGCTGGGTATGGACAGGCACACATGAAGAGCTGCAATGGGGCTGAAGAAATACTCATTATAAGCCTTATATGAGAAAAGCCCTATTAAAAATTGGTTTTTTTCATCACACTCATTGACCCTGAAGTAATTAGCATTAAATATCACTCAGGGAAATTGCTAATCTGTAATATCTGACACAGTGAAAGAAGGAAAGAGGAACTTGCACTGACTCACATGGCTTTGAACTTTCCTTTCCAAATACCACACAGCGTTCCAATCTAGCAGCAAGTAACCCAAGAGGTGACCCCCAGCCCTCGGGATAATGGAATGAGGGATGAAGCTGCTGCTTATTCTGGAAAAAGTCCCCATAAAAAGCTGTCACTGTGCACAATCATTGCTCTTACTCCAGCCTGGCTGAATGGCACTTCTCTCCTACCCAAGATCTTTATCTGTTTGTCGTGGCTTCCAAGAAATCCAAACCACAACTTGCTGGACGTGTAAGCTGCTGTGAATGTTCCTAAGGCACTAAAAACTCACTGTTGCCTCTATGTAAGTGTGGCAATTCTTCTGTCTGGTGACACTTTTGTCAATATTGCATCACCCAGGAAATCCCATTTTATCCTAGAATCACTGAAGTTAAGATCTACTAGAGTGCAATTCCTACCTATCATCACAAATAGATTTCAACAAACCCCTTTACAGCATTTCTTAGCAACAAAAGAAACCAAAGCCAGCTTACACTTCTTTTTTTTTCTTTGGAGCCAGAGGGCCGAACAAAAAAGCCTCCAGTCTATAAAACAGACAATAATGGTAAAATAGACAGTTCTTTAAAACAATAAAAAAATTGATTTCTGCCAGAAAAGGCTCACATGATCTACAACAATGCTGTGTGACTTTATACTCAGAGAACTTTTGGCAGCTTTTTTATTTTGCTTTGTTTTGTGCTTGTTTGGTTTTTTTTATGTAATAAGTGTCTGCAATCAGGTTTCTAAAATATATCTGTGAACACTGCGTCAATTTCTTGAAGTCAGAGCTTTTTTTGAGCCTTGCAGGTGGCTCTGTAGGGTGGGGGGGTTTTGAGGCTTCTTACCTCATTTTAGTGGTATCAGTGTGATCCAAAGTAACTCTTCAGAAGTCAGTGGAATCATCTAACAAAAAACCCATATACACACAAGGAATAAAAGGCTCAGAGTCACTGGAGTAAGTCTGTGGCTGTTTGACCAGGCTGCCTTCAACAACTGGGCAATGAAAAGGTTCTTTGCTGTGAGATTGAATCTGTTAGAGCTTTTCTTTCTCAAATCCTGTATAACACCAAAAGGGAGCTTTTACTCTCCTGTGATACATTTCATTCTTTACTCTGTGTGAATTTTTGGATGTTAGAACCCCTTTGTGAAATTTGAGGACAATTCAGACATAGGACCAGTCAAAGCTTTTTTTTGTACTCTCAGATCTTTTTGTACCAGAGGTCTTTGTTACAGGCAGGCTGGCTGGGCATTTTCCTCAGATTATTTTTTGTGTGTGACACACTGATGTGTGTTTCTGCCTAAATGCTACCATTTGTAAGTTATTCACCTCTCATGATGACAATATACAAAATTTGCTGCTATTATCACCTTTTTTTCACACATTGATCATTTTTTGGGAAAGTTTAGCTACTTTAGACTGTTCTGCTAGAATGCATCATAATTCACTGGTTACATTAAAATCCTCAGGCCTGATACATTCATGAAATATTTTTATTGGAAGACTGGGGGCAGAAAGTAGGTGGCTGAAAGTCCCTTTCTGCACCAGTAGATGATGTTGTTTTGCTATTTTGATATTTATCATATTGCAAAAATATTTCCCCATGCCCACCTCCTCCAGCTGTGCTTTGTCTTTTATTTCTAATTTATGCTCAGTAGATATGGATGCATAACAGAGATATGACATCTTCATAATGCCACTTAAACCATGGATGCTTAACCTTAAATGAGAATTTCTAAAGATATTTTAAAAAGACAAATTAACCAAGTTGCTCAGTTTGGCTCTTTTGACCAAACAAAAAAACCAAGAAAGGCCTTTTTAAAATATCTTTGGATCACAAATCTTCAGCACCGATCCAAAACCCCACTCATTTTAAAAAAGCAATGCATTTGCTTCATAACCAGTTCGATCTATTAGCTCCCCCCTCTAAAATTATCTTCCCTCCAAGGTTTTGGGGTTTTTTTATGTATTTGTTTCATTTTTACGTGACTTTTCCTTTATTGAGCTTTTGGAGGGAGAATCCTGTCTCTAATTTATCCCCACTGTGACTTAACGATGATCAGGTAAAAAATGGGAATTCAAAAGGGGCAATTCCTTTGGTTTAGACAAATAACAGATGGATTACCTCATGTAACTTTATGGACCTTTCCTAAGGAAAAAGAAAAAGGGAAAAAGAAAAAATGAAAAAAAGATTACATGTTACATGTAAAATATTACATGTAAAATGTTACATGAAAAATATTTCTTTATTTGAATGCAGCATATTTGAAATACTTCTGTGAATGCTTCAAACAGTGAAACTACCAAATTTCAGTTTAGAAATAGAAATATTTGGCTCCTTTTTTTGTTGTTTTTTGGGGGGTATTTTTTGTAGTTGTATTAATCTTATTGTGGAATGTGCTAGACTTAGTTTTTCTCAAAAATTTTGGTGAAATTGGCTTCTGGCCTCTGTATAAAAGTCTGCTGACTTTCTTGTTAGGAAGGGCTGTAGTCTTCATTTACAGAGCTTTGTTGGGGCTGGGGAAAATCCGGATTAATCTGACAGGGTTTTCTGGTTGGTTTTGGGTTTGCTGCTGTTTGTTTGTTTGTTTTGAGGTATTTTTTCTGATAAGAAAAATGAAGTAATGCAGCTCTCCTCTGGTCTTCTGGAACTGTGGAGGCTCTAGTGCCCATTTCAAAAGGGCTTTCTGCACTACAATTTTCTGCTCTAAAATCACCTAGTGTTCCATTTCTCCCTATTGTCAGAGAAAATAAAAGGGACCTTTCCATTCACATTTTTTTGCTTATCTTGAGGCTACACAATACTCTCTCTTTTTTTTTTGGCCAGACATAAAATTTACAGACAGCCTTAATGAGGCCTGTTTATATTCAAGAGAATCTGACTCGTTCCAGCCATACATCTTTGAGTTCTGCAATTTGTTGACACATAATTTGTCAACATGTAATTTGTCAGGCTCTCGGGGGATGTCCTGGGAGAAATATGAGGGCTGGAACCTGTAATAGGCTGTGTCAAAACTTTGCTCTGTGCCTCTCCTGCAGTGAAAGTGCATTTCTGAGGCTCACCTCACCTGCTTTTGGCCATGCACAGAGAGGTGTGATGGCCCTTTCCCCCTCCCTGGGCATATTTTGTTGTTGTATTTATTTGGGTCTGTCTGCTGCTGCATGAATGTGGGATTCCCAGCACCTGGAGGGGTATAAAATTTGCTCATTACCTGTATTCCTTTCATCCTGTCATATTAGAACAGCCATTTTATTATGCCATTTGTGGTCAGGCGTTTCTTACTGAGGTATGAAAACCTTCTGTACCTCTCATTCCCCATTTCCCATTGCAGAATAGAAGCCAAATTTAAGGTGAAGCTTTAGGGAAAGGAGTTTGATTTTTCCTCCCATCCATCCTCCTCACCAGAGTAAGAAACCCCCTGTCAGCATTTAAATTGTTATGCTGAAAGGCTTTGCCCTGCATGCAGCAAAAGAGCTGCTGACCTGCACATGGATAACTGCTCTCATTTCCTTCTGTCTTAATTCACTTCTCAAAACTTGGGGAGGTTTTCTTTAGGAGTTTCTGTGCAACACCTTCAAGCTGAGTTTTTACCCAACCATTCCCTCTGTTCTCCTCAAGAAGGCTGAGGGTTAGTGGCAGTACGAATCCTCCCACACATTATGGCACTGTGCTAATTAAACTTTACAGCCTGGTCATGTAATTAACTTGAAATCCACCACACAGTTGTGTCCTGAGTGCTGCACTGAAGTCCTTAAAAGGCTTTACAAAAGCCAGATGAGCATTAAATGATCCACTTTCATAATGTTTTCCCAAGTAATTTAGATACTGATTTACCCCACAATTGTGGCATTGTAGCTCAACAAAACTACAATTTTGTGGGGCCCAAATGATGTCATTTTTGATAGTGAGGAAGCTTTATGGTAATGGCACTCCAAAATGTCTTAAATTAGGCAGCTGCAAATCATTGGTTACTCTGAACACTTGAATTTAAGGGATTTCATTAAGCCTAATATAAAAAGAGCCTGCCAAATTAATCTCCTCTTGGATGCCAAAATTGAATGTTTTAGGAATAATATTTTTAAATACAGATGATTATACTTAAAACAATTAAAGTAATCTCATGGTTCATTCATTTTAAAGACCTTTAAATCATTCCAGTCTCGAATCTAATTTTCAACTTGCAAGCATTACTGAAGTGACTTGAAGTGTTTAATGCAATACATAAGGGATGGTAATGTTGATAACTTCCCCTGGGCTAGGCTGAAAACAAATGGGATTTTGCAAGTTGTGCCTGGAAGAAGAATTCTTTCCCTAATAACTGAAAATCAGACTAGTTTCAGAGGACTGTCATTATTTTTGTTAAATTCATTATGAGCTTCTTAACCAAATCGGCCTTACTCTGCTACCACATTTTCCTTTCAGTAGTTATTTAATACACACTGACATTCATCCCATGACTCCAAGAACTTCAAAGGGAGTGCCATAAGCCAAGGAAAACCCAACCTTTAAGATGTGCCTATGCACATCCACATTCCCAAAACTTCACAAAAACCTTATAAAAATATCCCACAGCAAAAATATTGTGTTTTGTTTTTTTAGTTTGCTGTTTATTTTCAACCATTAATTCATCTTTAATCCCTGTAATTAGAAAGAATGAGCATTTGATAACAAGAAATTATTCAGCCATGAAACATTGCTAAGTTTAAGACTGGCAACCAGCCATACAAAGTTTTTGTTCGTGTTTCTGGTTTGAGATTTCCTGGTTATGGTTCAGTGACCATAATGTGCACATTTTGCACAGAGACACATTTCCACCTTCCTGTCCCTGCTCTGAAGTACCTGTGATCCCAGCTGTGAATGCAATAATAGGAAAAAAAATTCTTTTAAATAACCCTTTATGTTCATTCCATGCAATAAATTCCTTGAGTAACTTTTCACTCTTGCTACCATTACAGCTCAGAGCTGCTTGCCAAATTATTCCTTGCTGCAAGGGGGGAAAAAAAGGCAGGGAGGAGCTCAAACTAGGCAGGAAGAGAACTTACACAGGTCCTGTTCTCAGTGACAGCAGCTAACTCGACATAAAAATGGACATGGGGAGAGGTGACAGCACTTCCATCTGTCCCATCCTCCTTGCTCCTTCTGGAACACTCTGAGCTGGTGCAGGGGACAGTCTTATTTCAAGCCTCATGTTCTGTTTTGTTTTTGCAGCTGCCTGAATGACTGCAAGGATGGCAGATGCTGCAGGGATATTGCAGCCATATCCTCTTCCTACAGAGCTGGAATCCAGAATTCCTGTCTTCTGTGATTATTTACAAAATAAAGCAGCTCACAATGCTCTCCCTCTCTGTCCCTGCACTGGAGTGTCGCTTCACTGTGTGCAAACCCCAAGTTTTTAGCCTGAAAAGTTGTAAGAAATGGAAAGAACTGGGTTATCAAAAGAGCTTTAGACAAAACCTTCTAATAGTGTTGATTTCCTTTCTAAATATTTGTGTTATGCTTTTGCACACAATGTTTAGGCCTAATTTTACTTTTGAAACAACACTATTATATATAACTCAATTAACAAAATGTAGGTTTTGCCCCCTAATGCCCAAATTATCACAACATACCTAGAATCTGAACATTTACCTGTAATTATGAAAATTACCAACTGCACAGCAGTGTGAAATACATTGCATCTGATCCTGACCTAATATGTAACCTAGACTTATCTTCACTCTTGTCATGTTTCATGTGGGTGTGAATTGCTTCTATTTCACTTACAGCCTTCAATTTAATATAACAGTAAAACCTAGAAGTAATCCCTACTATTTATCTTACCCTGGATTGTAGATAAACCTCCTGCAACTGTATTAGTAGGTACAGTATATTTTAATTTTTGTGAAAAACAATTTCTTGTCATCACAGTGTGGCTGAAAATTATTTTCTAATCTCTCCTCTCTCCAGCAGCATGCCAGGGTTGGCTGGGATTTAAAACTTAACTCTTTTATTATTGTTTTTCCTTTTATTACAGCTTTGAAGTGGGATTTGGGCGAGGCCAAAGAATTATAAAACTTTTTTAGGAAAGTTGTAACTGAGAGGAAGCATTGTGAGACAAACCTGATGGAGGGGGGTTTGCTGTTTAGTTTTGTAATTCCTAAAGAGGAAAACAACTGCACTCCCACTGAAAGTGGATAAGATTCAGATTCTGCTGCCTCTTTCTGACAACAAAGAGAACCCAGGGGATGCAGAGCTTAAGCAGGACTCATAACTGTTTTTAGTGCTGGTGAGACCATTAGTATCAATGCTTTAGCTGAACTCCATATTTTGCTTTCAGAGTTGACTCCTCTGTGAAGGCTGGGGTCTGAAAATGTATATTAATTGGCTAAATCCTTTCTTTTTTAGATAAAAAGTCTTGGTTAACAAACACACACTGGCTACCCCATGGCTACTATTCCAGAAGGAACTGGCCAGCTAAGTGACAGTTTTTAGCTTCTCAAGGGCTTCTTGAGGACTAGGTGCCAGCATTGAGTCTACCTGATATAAATATTGTCTTGACAGAAGAGTTATATTCTGTCAAAGACTCAAAGATTTATTTATTTTCCCTCTCATTCCCCCTCCTCATTTTCAGCCATTCCTGATCTTTGGAAGCAGCTCATTTGCTTCAACCCTTGTTTTCTCTGGGCTCCTCTCTGTGCCTGCCCATTGCTGGTGCTCTGTGCAGGATATTGTGGAGTCCAGGTTCAGCCTCTCTACTGTGACTTTCCCATTCTGCAGCAGAAACTGGAATCTGGGCAGAAAACATTCCCAGGACTCATCATCTCCATTATACAATTTGACCAGTAGTGATGCCTCCCAAGGTTTTTCTTAACATCAACAATGGGGTGTGTAAATGACCAAAATATCAAGCACATCCAATTCTATAATCCAAATTTATTTGTCATTATTACTGTACTAACCTAGTCAAGCCAGCATTGTACTGGTAGGTTCTGTCTCATTTTCACAGCTTTTCTTTACAGTTTCTTCTGGAAACGTCTCTCTTTACAATGTTATCCAATTATGCTAAACCATCTTTTTGTACCGAGCTTTCCCACTTTCCTGAAATAATTATTATTAGAAATATATGACTTAGCCATGGGAAAGAAAGAGTTTGTTAACTTGTAATTTGAACATGTAAAAATTTCCTTTTTTTTTTTTTTTTTTTTTTTTTTTTACAGGCTTAAAATAACTGAACCACCTGTCAAGTTTTTTTCCAGTTTTACAGTACAATTCATTATGGTTTATATTTTACTAAAGGTGAACTGCTAACTCCTTACAATGAAGTTATAAAGAAATGTTTAAAGGAAAAGTCAAGCCTGCCTCACAGGGATGTGGCTTCCCACTGATGCAGACCTGTCACCTATATTAATTCTGCAGAATTTGTTCCAACACGCCCCTCCTTCCTTGCTCTGTGCACGTCTTAAACTCTGCAGAGAAGGAAGGTGTCAATAATCAATTTAATCCAGTCCGTGGCACTACAAGTTGCTCACCACAGAGATGAAGAATCTGTGCTTTGCGAAGCTGCGTGCTCCTAAGAAAATCCACTCTGATGAACGCTGGTGGAAAAATGGCATTCTGTGAGTTTCCTTTGAGTGAGTCTATATAAAGCACGCTGGTAATGAATTATTAATGCAATAAGCCAGAAGGCTTAAGAAGAAAAGCCCTCTAGGAGAAGGGAAAAGGCAGCGTGGGAAGGCTTCATTTACATCGGTTATTATTCAGCAGCCGTGCATTTTCCACTCAGCATTTTGCTGAGCATGGGAGTGCAGCCTGTGAGCACGCAGGAGGGGGAGAAGATTGGGGAAGACATAGCCTGGGGAAAGTCATTGCCCTGGGCAAACTCTCAGGTAGGGGAATCAAAGGCAATAATCGCATCCTCTGATGGGCTCCCGGCAGCGCCTCTGGTCTGCTCGGAGGTGTCAAACGCTCCGCAAAGCTGCAGGACCAGAGCAGCAGTGGCAGCTCTGAACAGAACCCGGCAGCAGAGATTTGCCTGACCCTGAGCGAGGAGCAAGCGCAAAGCCAGCCCTGGGATCATCCTGGCTGCTCGAGTTGGCGGGAGGGGATGCAAAAAATATAGATTTCAGAAATCCAAACAATCGGTAATCGGAGCGATGTAGGACCAGCCCCATCTCTGTCAAACTCTTTGAACTGTCATTATCCTCATTCAAATAAAAAACACACACTTTTTTTCACTAACGATGGGGCACCAGCCCCATCTCTGTGAAACTCTTTGAACTATCATTATCTTCATTCAAATAAAAAATACCCTTCCTTTCACTAACGAGCTCAGTTGCAGCAAGCCATGTTAGAGTTACTGCCAGGTGTGAGGGAGAGGTGAAGGCAAACAGAGGCATCAAACCCTAGATTTCAAAACAAGGTATTAACTTTCCCACTCGAAAATGGAGCTGTAGTTTTATCTTTATCTCA
Organism: Illadopsis cleaveri; assembly: GCA_013399915.1. Classification (NCBI taxonomy): domain Eukaryota; kingdom Metazoa; phylum Chordata; class Aves; order Passeriformes; family Timaliidae; genus Illadopsis; species Illadopsis cleaveri. The sequence continues at coordinate 74,551 of VXBB01018007.1, read as the reverse complement.
CACTTTGTCTTCCTGGCTCTGTTTTTGAAAGCAGTCCAGCATACTTACATCAACATTTGGCAGCAGGAAAGCTGCAAGTTAACCTGCATTTATTCATGCATTTTATGGAGAGGAGATATTAGTCCAGCTTGTTTCGCTGGCTGTTAGCAACACATTTGTAGGCCTTAATTCCTTTTACTTTTCTGCCTACAACGAAATTCACAGTTTGCAAACAAGAGTTGCAGCCCTCTAAGAAAACTAATCATTTGTGAAATAGTCTAGTTGGAAAATGATCTAGACTCCTTTTTTTCTTACAGGAAGGAATACAGAGTCTCAATTTTTTTTTTTTAAGAAAGTCAACACTACATTGCATGAAAAAGAAGAGATTAACTTTAAAATTTTCCAGTGGTTTCTGTTTCCAGTATGTAAATCTGAGTATTTGCAGAATTCATTATACTTCCCTAAAGGTTCTGGAAATGTTAAACTAGCATTATTCAATTATGTAAAGCAGCAGGAAAGCCTTTCTTCTTTGTGTCTCGATATACATAATAGCATAAGTCAATATTCATGCTAATATTAATTGAAAAATGAATGCCATTTTAATATTGTTGTCAGAAATAATAAATATAAAACCCTGATTAAGGAGATAGATAACACTCCAGTTCCCCCCCCCTTCATAAGATTATTTTCAGTGTTTGTTTATACTGCAACTAGTCATGGGTCAAAATCAACTGTGCTAGGGAATCTTATTTAAAATAATAACTTTATAATTTAATTATCTAATATAATAATAAAACTGGGCTAATATTTGGCCTCCTTTTATCCCACAAGGAAAGTTCAGTGGGCTCCTGTTCATGTGAAAAATCTCCAATTACATTTTAAAGAACCCCTCCTTCCCATGCCTCAGCAGCTTTTACTCCAGACATCCTAACTGCCATTAAAATATGTGGACAAAAACCAAGATATTTCATAGGGTTTTGAGGTTTTGTCTTGTCTGATATTTCTGTTTCAAATGAAGACACTCAGATCATTCAGACTCTTGCCCAAAAGTGATTATAAATACTTGCATAAACCTGAGAACACCAGAGGAACATCACAGACAAAATTTAAGCTCTTGAAGTCTAAGCTAACTTCTCACTCATTAAAATTGGTTTTAACTATGCAAGTTTAGAGAAGTAATAAATAATTAATAGACATATCCACAGCTCTCTCCAAACTGATTTTAAACACAATCATGTTCTGTTTAGTCCTCAAATTATAAAATGTAAGCCAGGGATTGGGGACTCTTCACTGGGGAGCTGAGGGCTTGCCTTGCCATTACCCTGACAGAATTTCACTGACCTGTGTCATATTCCTGAATTTCATTATTAAAAGCAGGCTCAAGGCCAAGGAATGAGGTGAAAGTTACACCTTGGAAAAGAGTGTTAAATGGTGACATCTTGCTTCTTGATATTGATCTTAACTGTTAGTCTTCTCTCTTTTTTTTTTTTTAATAATAAAACTCAGAAAGGTTGTCAAAAACCCCAGGTTTGTTTCCTATCACTGCAATTTTGTGGTTACAACGAAGGATGGTTCAGAAGGCTGTTCCCTCAAAAGAAAAGACCATAAAATTCCTCAGTGTGCAAAAGCAGGCTTCTTTTCTCTTTTTTTTCTTTGCATTTTCCAGCAAGTGTATAATGCTAATTTTGTCCAATATCTTTGTGATTTCAAACTGCAGCATGACAGGCAGACCTTTAACACCTCTCATAAGAATAGCCAAAATAGATACAGTGGAACATTTTACAGAAAATGCAGCCAGATTTTGTAAAAAAATTGTGCTAAATAGCAGAGTAACTGTTCATATAACAGTTTTGGTAGGTAATTCAGTCTGAATCACACAAGGAACGACAACATAAATGAGCATCGTGAGATTTGGGAAATTTTCCTTCTCTTATGGTCCAGTGCTGAGGTGCTGTGCGCTCTTGGAAAGCTCTTTTCAGGTTCCTTTGCTTTGTTTGCCACTTTCTGATCACCCTTTCTGTGTAAATATATTCTCCTGTTGGACCACCCCTCTGCATGCAGTGGCAGAGAACTTGGTGCTGGTGCCTGGTCTCTAAGAACCATCAAATATTACTTAAGTATCATGGTTTTGGGGTTTTGGGTTTTGAGAGAGGAATTTTTTGGTGCTTTTTTTTTTTCCCCATAGTTGTTGCACAATCCTCCAGGGCACTGCAACGTTAAGCTTGAAGTTATTTTTGGACAAAGGAGGAACAGGCAGAGACTAAAACTGAGTTACCCATGCAGTGGGATGGAGTGCAGAGACTTGGGGATTTCAAATGCAACCCAGCCAATTCTTCTCTTCTGCCTTTGTGGTACCTGTATCCCTCATCAGGTGAGAGTAGGAAGCTCTGACAGAAGAAATGTTCTGATTTTCTTCTCTTTAGCCTCAGTCACAACTGCAGAGAAGGTGTCCAGAGTTTGCAAAGGTCTGTAATAATGGAGTTCTATATTATTTTGAAGCTCTATGGTAAATAAACTAAGCATTACTCAGGACCCATGTTTGGATGTGTTTGCCTAACCCCAATTGAGTTCTAACAGCAAAAAACCACATGGGCCCTTTTAATTGAGATGCAAACCTTCCATCACATTTTAGTCCAAGGTAGCCAAGATTTAAATGCTTCACTACTGAGGCTGCACAAACTGCAGGAAGCTGTTATTCATTAATGGGGATGAGGAAATTTACCCTCTGTAATTAACAAGTCTCACTGAAGACTGTATTCTTCATCACCACGGATTGTGAGAGAGCATTGCACAAAAGCAAATGTCAGCTCTTTGTGACTCACAACTAATTAATATTTCTAAAGCCTTTAATATATCACTGTGTTAAAATAGGAATCTTATCTTTCTTGGTAGTACCTTAGAAGGAAAGTAAACTGAATAAGAAATCCACATGGCCTTATTAAATAATCAGTGGAAGAATTAAACCTTATTTTCCTGTATCCTTTCCCTGCATCATAAAATGGCAGGATCTAAATCTATGTATAGCAGTTGGGGATTTGCCTCTTTTTATTCACTTCTCTGAATAAAATTAAGAAAAACAATCTCATATAGATCTTCTTAATGTGATTTTATGTACTCATTCTTTATGATGGCTACATTACAATTCTTAACATTACACAAAGTCTATAAGTTCATTCCTAGCTTCTCTTTTGGTGCTGAACAAAGAGATTCCTCTAAAACGAATCTTGAAAAAAAAATCTGGGGATAGTTAAGAGGCTGAATGAGCAACCCTGTTTTTAATGGGAAAGCAAAATAAAAACAAAATTTTAGAAAGCCTTCTAATGGCAGCAACAACTCCCCACATGGCCTCAGGTCCTGTTGTCAGGCAGGCAGTGCCTCTCCCCAGCAGGCTACTGAGAAAATTAATTTCTCTCTAAGATTCTGATATAGCCTTCACATTATTTCCAGCATTTTACTTCGAAAAGTCACAAACCAAAGTATTTTAGGATACAAGGACCTTGCAGAAGTCCCACAACAGCTTAGGTTGCAGGAGGAGCACAGCTGCGTTCCAGTGGGAAGGACTAGCTTTGAGCAACATAAACAAAAGCCACTGCACTATCTAATCTGGAAATAAAAGAGGGTAGTCATCAGATGAAAAAGGGTTTTTTAAAAAATTATTTATTTTTATATGATTATTTATATTTCTACTTATATAAAGGTACAGTGAGATTTGACTGATGTTTACAGGGAAGCTGAACTGACTGCAGTTTCCAAAAGGGGTTAACAGAATGTAAAGGAAGCATATTTTGGTGTGGAAAAGGGGCCTCAGCTTCATGGGAAAAACAAAGTCACATGCATTTCAAATAAATGTTTTCGACTTGGTGTCTGAACTTCCAGAAGCAGACAGAAAGTGAAAGCAGGTCAAAAGGCAGCAAAAGGTGGCAGAACAAAACTATTGTGAGGATTGAGCAGTTAATCACCTCCCACAAGAGGTGGATAAACTTAGAAGTCAATATAGATAAGCAAGAAATTCTTCTGGGAAACAAAGATGAGGTAAGGTGTGAAATGGGCACTTTAAACTGAATTAGCCTCCCTCTAGACTTTATCTGGAGTCGATCACTGATGGGTGTGTGAGTCAAACCCTTACATATCAGCTCAAGATTTGATTAACTGAGAGTAAGCCTTCCTAATGCTCATGCCAAGGGAGTTACAAGGGTAGGAGGAAAGCTCCAGAAGCCTCTGCAAAAGTCTATTACCATAGACTTTAATCTTACAATAGATTAAATAGGTCAAACTCCGCTCTGACCTTCCGTCATTCCTTGCACAGCTCAACCTCTAAGTTAATTTTTGTTTGCATTCATTTTCCGTGCCGTACCTGAGCACAACTGGCCCATGAGGGGCCCTGTGCCTCAACAAAAATTGATTTTTGTGCTGGTCACCCTGCCCCTGGGACCACTAGGGACACTGAAAGGGTGAGCAAAGCCCTTCCTTCCACATCACAGGGTCATCTCTGAAGGAGATGGGTCATCTCAGTGGTTAGCAAGTTTAAAATCTCTGGATTGCTCCCTGCCTCATGCTTTTTCAACGAGCTAGCACGAGTTCCAGGAGGAGACAGAGTCTATTGAAAGGCCTAATTGCAGGAGTAGAGGGAACAACCACAGCCAAAAGTGTTTTAGCTGAACAGGACCAAGGAGGATCAAGAGACTTGTGGGAAATGAAGCCTTGATTTACATGGTGAGGCAAATATCAGGGGAAAGTTTGCATTCTTTTACAAGAGGAAAATACTGGATTAAGAGAAAAGCTGAAAAAAAATCTAAAGTTTGACTGAAAGGAAGGAAAAAAACAAGTGTTTATTCATAGGTGGTCTTCCGAGAGCTGGACGGACTTGAATAGTGATAAGAAAAACAGTATGAGATACCTGGCAGTAAGTTATCAGAAACTTTGATAAGCTTGTCATTTTTTCCCCTATTTTTATCTAAATCCAGGCCTCCACATAAAACAGGAACTGTCAACTGTCACATTCAGCCCAGAGAATCAGTGAGACAGCACACTGAAGTGAGGTGGAAGGACAATGGCTTTAAATGCCAGAATTCTGTTTTCAGTTCTCCTCTCTGCTATATTCCTGATGTAAAATCTAGCAAAACTTTATTCCAGGTTTTATAAAACAGTACTTTTCCAGTATTATTCCTGTCACCCTCTCTGTTGTCACCTGGGAGCCCTCAGCACAGACAGATGGCCTGTTGGCTAAACCAACACCCAACAACAGCTTGTGCAGGAAGGATTCAGAACAGGTTTCCAGCCACAAATTCAGCTCAAAAACATTGCCTGGAAGCTCAGGCTGCTGGTCCTGCTGAGAGAAAGAAGATGAGGGGGAAGGGAATTATAGGGAAGGGACATGGCAGAACCTTTTCCAGAAAAGGCTGGAACCTGCTCCTTCTGCTTAACACGAAAGGTAGTTTTCCCAGTGATTGGTCCTGTCATCATGATCAGGGTATTTGTGTGGGTGTCTTTATTAGGAAGTAAAGGAAGGTAAACTCATGGGAAGGTTACAAAACCTGGATCCAGCCTGCTCTGTCACATAGCACTGGTTTCAAGAGGTGGTTTGCTCCAGCCACTCGATTTTCCCTGGGTGGCACGGCTGAATTGTGAATTATCACCTCATCTTCCCTAATTAACCATGCCAAACTCCTGCACTTCTCAAGATCCATCCATTACTGCCTCCACCACGACACGTTGTAATGGACATATTAAATGGCAGGAAACTGCTCCTGGTCACAGTGCAGGGAATAATGTGTTCCCACTTCCACACAGACAGAGAAAATGAACAATCGGAAATGAGGCGACTTGGAATATGTATCTCTCATGAATCACTGACAAAATATTTTATGACCTCCTGTAAGATCAGAGGCGAGACAAAGGAGATATTAGTAGATTTGTTAAAGAGGAGAATAGTTTTGGCAGAATATAATTCTTTTCTGCTTCGCAAGTACCTATGGAGGAAAAGCCTCCCTGGAGAAGAGATGGTACAATTCAGGCAAAACTCTTCCCAGTGTAAGGTCATTAATGCACTAATTTGGGAACATAAATATACCCTTCATAATGGTAGTGGTATCAGATCTGAGCATTTTATTGCACTGTTTAGACAGTTGCTAAACCTAATTTCCCCAAATTATTTCCTCTATTTATGTATTTAATTTTCCTTATATTCCTTATATTTCCTTATATTTATGTATTTAGCTTTTCCAGTGTTGCTTTACAATAACAATAGCAGAATACCAAACAGAAATAAAACTGCTGCTTTTGTGTTGGAAACATAATTTATGAAAGATGGGATGGGGGGAAAGGGCAGAGATGAGAGGTCTTAGCCACTACATTGTACATTTTTACCTTTCCATTTAGAAATTAATTTCAGTAAAAGCCAATTATTTTTCTGAATTTTCAGGGGGACTGAAAGAAAGGGTGTTCTTGTGAGGGAGGAATGGACTAAAGGCCTCCCCTGAGGTGAGAGCTGGGCTCTGGGAGATGGAAAGGAGATCTAAAGAGTTGTCACCATTCATAACTCCACAAAACATCCCATAATTTCCAAAGGTTCACTGGTTTCAATCTTTCATGTAGCATAGTCTGATGCAGCTGTCATTGCTCTCTCCCATCTCCTTTCCCCACTTGCCCTGGTACTCACTAGGACACCATCAAAACAGACTTTCCTCTGTTCTTTTTTTCTTATTTTTGCTCAACCCAATGTTGAGCTACTGTGTCAGTTCCCTCGACTGTCCCCACCCTTGGAGAGCCCCAAGAGGAGCATCACACTGAGCACTGCTGGCATCTGCCACGCCACCAAAGCCTGGCTGACACAGCAGCGGAGACTTTGCCAGAAGGGAAACCATCTGTGACAGCCCCTGTGCCAGAGTGCTGTCCTCACATGGATAGTACCTGCTGCACTCAGACCAGGGCAGTCAGAGCTTTCCTCTCACAGCTCTGGCTGCTTGTGGCTCCATCCTGGAGCACCAGGGATGAGGATTCAGGAAGGAAACCTGGGCATGAGGTGCTGTGACAGACACGGTGATGGATACGAGTCAGGGCCCTGGTGAACACCTCAAGGACAGCCACAGAGTGCTCCTGCTCCTCTCTCCTCCAGCTGCTGCAACAACCACACAGATCCAGACGTGGCTCAGCCTGGAAAACAAACCTGCCCCTGCTTTCCACTGAGGAACACCTACACAGTCCTAGTAATGCTAATCAGCTGCTGAGGTGGCCTCTGCCCATTTATTTTAAGTGAAGAGCCCCAAATGACCTTCTAACTGTTTGGTAAGAGAAAAGTGTGTTAGAATTTTATTATAGGGTAGGCAGTCTAAGGAGAGAGAGATGACACAATGAAGGAGAAAAAGAGTTCTGACTGTGGTTAGGTGACATTCCCTGAGGCTGCAGTGACTGATCTCAAATGATTCTCCCTCCAGCTGCCACCAGACCACAAGATCTCAGATTTTCCACCAAACACCTAATGATTGCAGTTGTCACAATATGGTGAAGAAGGTTATATGACTCCACAGTTTTCAGACAAGGTAGCAAGAAAATGGCAAAAAAAAAATCACAGCAAAACCAAACATTTTTAAGCACAGGATTCCTTAAGGGGGTCAAAAAATATTTGTTACTAACACAGGTTTTGACATATGAGCTGGAATTTAACCCTTCTTCCCTTTGATAGAGAGTTTTTAGGATACTGCAATGCCCCAGAGGGCAAGGGCAATTTAGCAGTGTTATTACCTTTTACTTTAGTCCAAATGCAATGGAGCATCCATTTCCTCAAGTATTTACCTTATCCTTAACAGATTTGTTGCTCTCCTTTTCAGCTGAACTAATGCTGAAGTGTGGAAACGGCCTTAGAATTATTTATGAATGTAGTGAAGGATGTGATTATTGGGATGTGCATTTTTCAGTTATAAGATAAAACCAAGCACAAGAGAAAATTTAGCTGAAACTTTACAAGCCTTGTTTTTTTCAAAGAATAATGTTCAAATTTTAGCTCTGCTTTCTTTTCTGAAGAAACACCTGGCCAAATTTTGTCCAGAAAGAGAAAAAATGTCCAGAAATGAAACAGTAAAAAAGGTAATTAAAATAAGATGTTTTCAAGTGTGGTTTTGTAGGGAGAGACAGATTGTGACAGCTATAGATGGTACTGAACTCAGGTTTGCTTGATTTACCATCCAGGAGCAGCAACCTTTGTTTACACTAGCTTTAGGACTTTTCAACCATATACTCTGTTTCTCCTGTTAAAATTAACAAAAATTTAGTTAAAGTAGTTTACAGCTGTCAAAGGGAGAACCTAAAAATGCACTAGCTGGGCCACTCAGTACCACCCTGCAGCCCTTAGGAATGTCTATTCCACAACCAGAAGCGCAGCTGAAGTTCACATAGCCAGGTTAATTTTAAATTAGCCAGCGCAGTGCGGCTGGGACACGTTCACACAGCTCCTCAGAGGCAGATTGAGCAGCTTGCTCTGAGCACTGAACACCTCCAATTACAGCATAATCAGCACTTGAGCTGTCTTGTTTGAGTCCTGCTCAGTGAGATCTGTGCATTCAAAGGACAGAACAGACCTCCTCTTGGAGGGTAACACCTAAATGGAGCCTCAGAATGAGTAAAGGCGAAAGGAAAATATCATCCACGCAGAGATACAGAGAAAAAAGGGGAAAGTGCACTTTTAGCTGCTTCAGACCTTCCTGGCAATCACATTTAGAAGTGAGGCTCTGTTTACACAATGAGTTCGCAGCCTTGCATTCCTAAATTCTGTGGACAAGAGCAGCACGAATCGCCTCTCTTTGATATCAGGAGACCAAAGTGTTTCCCCAGACACACTGATATTATGGGACAGCTTGCTTGTGCATGAAGTTGTGCATAATGAGCCTTAATAAGCTTAAAAAGCTACCCCTGCTTTTCTCTATTTGACCACATCCAGTTATTTAATTTCCTTGGTGGTAGAAAGCCCTGGCCTGTCAGAAGAGGAATTAGGTTTGGGTATCTTGGCACTCTGATCCTTTCTTCACATCATTAGGATGACACTGGGTGAAGAAAGGGACACTGGGGAGAAGCATTGATAAAAAATTCACTCTGAGTTCTTTCTAGTTGTATTATTGAGCCATCATCCTTTAAGCTGCTCACTATTTATGATGTGCACAAAATACATAATTAATTGTCCAATTCAACACTAGCACTGTGGCCTGTGACAGACTTCCATTTATCTTGGCATGTTTTTTCTTTCTCTGGGTTTATGATGTTGCCTAAGAAAATTAATTTGGCTGAATTCCCCCAGAAGTTCAAGGGAACAAACCACTCCTTCATTTCCACTGGAGTTACTGTTATTGGATTTGAAATTTTCCTTTTAACAAAGAATTAATTTGCATGCATTACCAGCTAGATGGTTCTAAAATCAGGAAGCTGAAGAACTACAGATACACATTCCAGTATTTTTAACTAAATAACAACCCCCTGTCCCCGGGAAGCAAGTTCTGCCTACAACTGCTGTAAGAAGGAAAGTGCTGCAAACAGAAATAATTCTTAATATCTCTTTGATGAAGGTGGGGAAAAGGACCCTGTGGGTGGAACAGTGACTTCACACACAGGAGTCAGGACTCTGAGGTTTAGAAATGTAATTTCTAAATTTTGGAGGCAAAACAGATAGATTTTGTTTCAGGTATCATTTCCAAATAGCAGCAATATGGAGAGGAGTGTGGCACTACAAATAACAGTAAAGAGATATAGTCAGATATTAATCTGCAGTATTAGTCTGCAGTAATATCTCAATTCCTTTCATGTACATACTTTAATGAAATAAAACAATTCCACGTGTTTTTCTGACACTTTTATGCTTTCTTTCCTTTGAGTAAATCAGTGATATGCACAGATATGCAACAAAATTTTAATTTAAAAACTTCATACTTTTGTTGCTCTCGACAATCCTCTATGGTCTGAAAAAAAATTTCAAATGATCAGCTGCATATACAAGATACTTAAAAACATGGGGAAAAAAAACAAACCTATAATCCACTGGCTACAGCTACCAAATAAAATAGAAATTAATCTCAGTGTTTTGGTGTTGATTATTTCTCTGTCAAAGACTGAAATGCAAGTAGTTCCTAACTGCTGGAACTCTTCAAAGCAATCTAGGTGTTAAGGATCTTTCTCAGTGCTGGAATAGTAACAGCCAGACCTTGAGTCCTGCTCTTGATGAAGTTCATGGCAAAACCAAGTGAATTAAACAGGGACATTGGAAAGTATCCCTCAGTTTTTAGAGAGCTACTTGTACCATCTGCTTATTAATTCATACCCTCAGGACTTATTCTCAGGCTACAGCTTGTGAGCAGTTTCAAACAATTGACATTTTATGGCAAAAAGTCAGCCTAGTAGAGGATATGCTTTTTATTATCCCCTCCAAAATCTATGCCCAAGATTCTCTTGAACCTCTCACAACAAATTAGAGCTTTTTAAATTATTATTTTGTAAGCAGAAAAATGTCATACACCACATCTGTAAGTATCACATTTTTTGTTGCATGATTCAAGCCTGACTGAACTTTGCTTGAGATGAAGTTCAAGCCCTTCTTTAAAATGACAGTGATGTGCAGTTGCAGCACAGATTCATTCAGATTTGGTCTGTTTAATTTTGTGTCAGGAAAGGATGGCACCCAGAAACCATGTCATGTAGGTGTTTCCCTACCAGTAACAAAAGAGTTGCAGGGCACCTCTACAGAGACCCACAGTCCTTACAAGGTTTTATTTGCATTAGCACACTCTAGTAATGGTGAATTTAGGATTGCTGCCATCCATTCATCATAACCACTATCTGGAGACTGGAGAAATGAGATAGGACTCAAGCACTGTCCACACAAAACATAACTCTGGAACACGGGGCACTTTGTCCCCGTAACGATGGTGCCTGTCAGATAACATTGATGAAGCTTTAACATTATTGTGCCCTCAAGTCCATTTCACTGCAACTGCAGAGTTTAAGATGAACAAAGTCTTGCTTTGTTTTGAAAGGAACACATCCAGAGTTGCTTGAAACACCAGACCCTTAGCAAATGGTTACCATACTAAAGTCAGACTGTGATGTCTGCTCAGACTCATCATTTTGTACCTCCTAAAACAGCACCTCCTGTGCTGGCTCAAGAAGATTCTTTAGTCTTAGGCTTGCTTACTTCTGCCTGCTCCCCTCTGCAGGAGCTGAATTGTTAGAAAGAGCAACAGATGAAGCTGCAAACAGGAGCTTCTCCTTTATGTGTTCAGGACAGACAGTTTGCCAGTGCAACGTGATAAAATGTGTGCAAGGAATGATTCCACAGCACAGGATCCCTCCTGGGGCAGGGAAGTTTCAAACACTGGGTTTCTCTCAGCAGTGCACCCTAAGGCAGAGCTCTGCCATAAATACTCATGATAAATGCCATGATTTACCAGGAAAAATTAGGTAGCCCTGAACTTCCACCCCTAAAATTCCCTAAACTCCCTTTTAGTATCCTCAAGAAACTCATTTTTAATCACATCTTCAATACAAAACTGTCTGAGAATAACTGCTCATCTCTCTGCTGGTGCAAATGAAAGTAATGAGGGCTGACTCCTATGTCCAGCTGACATGGAAATGGTAATTTTTTTTTAAAGTTTTAAGCCTCATTTGCATTATTCAGAAGTTTCTCAATATATTCATACACCAGCATTTGAAAGGACTGCAGCTATTTATAGAAATTATCAAATAAACACTTGCTTTAAAATGCAGCCCTGCTTTTGATTTATTGTGTTCATTAAACACTGTCTGCATTACAGGGACAGCAGCAAAACCAACAGATATCAGTATTATTTTCCTTTGAGTGCGTGTGTTGAACCTGACCACTTACAATGTATCTGAAGGTGAATAAGTTAATTCATCCTCATACATGATCTTATTTATGCTTTTGATGCTGCCTTCCCAGATAGAAGTGGATGCTATATTAATGCATTTTATTCTGCCTGAAGTGCAATATCTCACAAGACTGCTCAAACTGCTTCACATAAATTAGGAGAATAAAAACTTCTTTGTCCTTTTTAACCTTGATTCTACTGTACCCTATTGTACATGGAGACTGAAGAACACACTGAGCCCCCTTCCAGGTAGAATTGGTGTTTAAATTAAAAAATACTGAAGAAATGTATTGCCATATGCAGGTTGTCCTACCTTTTTTTTACAGCAATATCTGCTTAACTTTCCTGGCCACTGTGGATGTTTGTTGATCCTATCTGAGTTTTAGGGTTAGAGGAGATCTCATTATAGCACAGTAAGTTTAAATACTGATAAGGAATCAGATTTTTGTCCTCAGAAAACACGAGTTTGAAACCAAATTTAAGATGAATAATGAGAAATAAGTTTTCATGAAAAATTGAATTCTTGCTGGTCTTGCACTGTTTTAAATGAGTGACAGGTGATTAATCACTGTGATGGACTTCCTTCTTTGTTATTTTTCATTTACACATCTACAGCTGGATGTTTTCCTTTTTGGAGGACAGAAATGTGGGTGCCACTCAGGATTCCCTAGTCTTTGCCACAGATTTTTAATTGTGGTTTTTAAATGCAAAACTTAACTTCAAAGGAAAAAACACACCTGTAGATAAAACTTGAAGCCCTCTCTTTTCCATATGGATGGTTGTTCCCTGAAGACAAGGAACAGACCTTTTGGCAGATCTGGTTTTGGCAGATCCTAATCCACTCAATGTCCACTAATTTATCCCAGTCTGTACTCTTATTTTTTGCATGATAAATTGACTTTCCTTTATTTCCTTTATTTCCAAAAATTTCCTTTTTGCTGAAGGCACCTGGGTTTTATTCCTGGTGACATACGCACACGTCTATGTTTTACATGGCCCCACGCTCATGTCAGCAACACAAACTTCTGTGATCGTGATAACAGCAGAAACTCCTAGGACTGGCTTTACAAATTCCAAAAAGGAAGGCACCTGAAGGGAGTCAGAGCCTGGGGGACTCCTGAATCTGGCTGCAGGTCTCAGTGAAGTGCAGGGGAGAGCTCAGTATTGTAAAGATGCTGAGCAAAGATTTTTGATATGAAGAGAGTAGGCCTCAAGCTCAGAAAAGCTGTGCCTATACAAAATATAATGCTAGCTAAATGGGGTATTCTTCCCTGAATACCCCATATTCAGGGAAGAAACCTGTAGGATATGATGGAAAAAGGACCAGGTGAAAGGGAAATCCAGATGCCTTCGCAACCTTGAGCTGATTCTTGTCTTTAGAGGAAAGAAAAGTCCCTTAAGCTTAACATACAAATGCTCTGTGCAGGGCTAAGTGTAAATAAGATGCAATGCTTCTCTGGAGTTGATAATATGCAGCAGCCATGCACCTATCACTTCTGAAGAGATTGAGTTAAAGCTTACTGACATCCTTAATCACAGCAATGCTCATTTCCATATCATTTCCATTTCTTCTCAAATAGCAACTCTGAAAAAGTTTACAGAAAAAAACCCCAAACAAACACTCTTTGATAATGCAATAGAAACCAAAAAGGACACTGGGTATTGAAAAGGGTAAAAGCCTGTCTCTAATTTACTGGAAACTGATGACAAAGTGACAACTGGAAGATTTGTTTCAACCAGATGTTTGTTCTAGAGCTGTTCAACCATCAAAAAAAGAATGTCTCCTGAATATTTACCAAATGAGGATTGATGAAAGAGCATTAAAGCTGCATTAAACCTTTTACCACTGCTGCTAAATAAGAGTGTCAGAGCTTGCAAGAGGACAGCCAAAGATTCGTGTTTTGATCACAGGCACACACATTGAGGAAGGGTTGTGTGTGATCTGGAAAAATCCTGGTTTGTAGCCAACAGAGAATTAATTCATGGCTTTCATAGGGCAAAGGTTTAGAGAGCAACTAAATTATAATTCAAGTGTTGGGACAGAAACTGGGCATCAGAAACACAACCTAAAGAGTGATCTAGGGCTGACATTCAGGAAAGCATCAAATGCCTCTGAAGCCTTATGAACAGGGTGCTCCTTTTAAGTCACTAAAACCACCAGTCAGCTCTGCAGGGGAAAGCTGTGCTTCAGTTCCATGAAAACAAGGGTTTAGGGGGGGTGAAATGGGACTGCTACTGCTTTCAGTTTTTGGGGGATGTGGAAGACAATCTTCAAAACAGAAAACAAAAGACAACTGGGAATAATTTTTAGCAAATCCTCTGCTAGACGTGATTCCAAAGCCAATTTTAACAAACAGACTATGCAGCACATAACTTAGAAACAACTGTATTAAAAACTAAGGTTAGAAGCACATGCTAGGAATGAAAAAAACCAGAAAAGAAAGTTCAAAGTATAGAATTTTAGAGTCTATTCATTCTTAACTCTCCTCTCTAATGATATTATGGGATGTTGTTATGTACAACCTGTCAGTAACAGAAATAATAAGGTTATAAAATTTTCATTTTAAAGCCCTGTTCACTTAATCTACCCTAAACCTGTGCTGTTGCACAGAAAATTAGGGCCACATTTCCTTTTAATAAGGAAATCTCCCAATGGTATTAATAAAGAAAATCAACCAAAAAACTACAAAATTTTGATCCTTCTAGTCTGATGGATTGAAACCTATTTGGCAAGATGAGGGAAACCCATTGGTGACCAAAAGCCTCTCGCCTTCACACCGTTCCTCTCAGCAGCTGTGTTGGAAGAATAGCATCACTATTTGCTCCTACAGCCAAATCTTTTCTGATAAATTAAAGCAACTCAAATATCCAAAGATTAGATTTTCTTAGAGAGTCACAAAGAAATAATCTTAATAAATGTTTTATGACAGTTGCTCTGTCCATTTATCTGCTTTTTAAATTATTAATTGCACAAGGCAAACCACCTCTTAGGGTCCAGCAGTAGCTGGTGTTAAGCTTGAGAAGGAAACAAACATTTCTGAGGAGGCCAAAAGTCTGGAAGAGTTACTGCTTCCCATAAAAATCTGAACCAGCTTCTGTGGTGAAATGATTTCCTGAAGATTGGAGAGGAATGGGTGACTACTGCAGTTCCTAAAATAAAGCCTGTTCTCCCAGCTTCTGGACAGACTCCGTGTTCACTTTTCAGGAATTTCAAACAAGGACAGCCTGGGAACTGCTGAAGCGCTTTATCTGCCGCGGGTGAAAGGCACAGCCCAGTCACTGCAGCAGCAAAGAGTCAAATTTCAGCCTGCCGAGTACACGCAGATGTGCATTACACTGCCGAATTTAGTCACTACCACCTCCTCGGGTTTTGCTTTGAATGCAAATGGACTTGTGAATGTAATCTTAAAGTGGCTCTTGGGGTGTACACGTGAAAGACATAGCCTGAGCACATCATTCATTGGCAATCACGAGTTCTTTTGCTTCACTATCTTTGCTTTGTATTTAATTCTTTACCAATAAAGCATTATGCTATAAACTTCCTGATTTAACTGCCAGTGAGAGCCTCCTTCCATTTATTCATAGACTGGCATCCAAAGCAATTACAGAAGGAAACAACCATAAGCACTTGACAGGCTGGTGGAGGCAAGCTGACAGAACTGAGTGCCGGAAAATTTGGGTGGGTACTGAGAACATTGGTGATGCCAAGACAGTATTTTTACATTTATTGTGGGGGGCTTGCTTGCCACATTGAACGCACACGTGCAGGGTGATACGGTGTGCTGGGTAAATCAGGGATTTTATATTCATTTGCTCATTTATTGTTCATTCTGCAGCTCCTGCTGGGTAACACCTTGCTCTGAATCTCTTTGCTGTACACAGCATATTGAAGGCAGTCTTAGAGACAGATGAGGGCTTTCTTAATAACTTTAAGTTTCTCTTCAGCTACAAATACAGGGCCTGGCTTGTGAGCAAGAAAATAGAGCTTTCCACTGCTTGGTGCTTCCAGCTTTTTGTTGCTACCACTTTTTAAGTTATATCCCAAATTTTCCTTACGATGAAGCACCCTTCCCTTCAAGGGGAAGATAGAACAGCTTTACTGCTAGATGGTGACAACTGCTCACCTGGATTCAGTTTTTCACACTGCTCAGAACACAGCTTTTAAGTTAATTTGGTCCTTTCTCTATTTAGAATGTGTCCAGCAACCAACAGCTCACATAAAAATGATGCAAACATCTCAGTTCTTTGCTCCTTGCCTGAGCACAGCAGGTTCCAGGCATGCCCACGCAGTGACCCACAGCTCCCTGGAGGGGAACTCTGCAGAATCTCATCAAGGCACATGCTACCAAAAAGTTGTAACTGTTCTCTTAGGGTGGCTGTAACACTTCTGTTAGAAGAGTTAAACCTGCAGAAAAATAAACAAGATTTATATTTAAGGTGCTACAATGGAGTTAACACTAGGAGTAGCTACTGCAAATATTTGGGCAGTGAAAGAAGCAGACCTGAAGGAATTTAGATGCCAGCATAAAAACTCTAGAAGCAAATATTCAATGAACCTGGAAAATACCTTAAATATTTTGCATCTTGCCTGAAAGTTTCCCATCTAAATATTTTAGTTACCTGGATTTTTTTCCCATTAGACAGCATATTTTACTTTTGTGTTTATAGACAGGAATGGAAAGGGTGGATCAGGTAGACCAGAGGGTCAAGAAATGGACACAATCTCACTCCTTTATCATATTAAATACTCCCAGTCTTCTAGTTTGCTTGCTGACTCTACCAAAGCTCTGAAGTATTAAAAAAAACCCAGTATAACTGAAGTTAAGGGCTTGCATAATCCTTTTTCTAAAGATGTAAGATATAGCTATGAACGCGCTGCTCACTTGTAAGACCTGCTGTGATCTGCAGTCCAGCTGCAGCTTGTCAACAGGATAAACACAAGACATTCTCATGTATCTATTTGTGCATGACAGCTGTGAAAAGGAGATTATAAACCCCCACTTTGCCACCAGCCTCACGGAAGGGAAGCTTTAAATGACACAGGAAAGATAACACTAAAAAGAGATTTTTGTCACAAGGAAATAGTCTGCACCAACATTGCACCTCTGTCTAATTTCTTCTAAGTATGTTTATTACCTCAAAACTTTTCAAAGGCTTGACATTTTTATGGTTTCAGGTTCATTGCCCAGATTAAGCCTAATCTACCCCCAGTATATATTTAAAGTGGGATTTGTGGCTTTGGCTGCATGACTCCTATTGAAGTTAATGGGAGCCAGTAGGCCAAATCCTCACATGCTATTTTATTCTTCTTCCTATGTGTGTTTAACTCTTCTAAACAAATAAACCTGAGCCTAATAGTTAAATAAACAAAATCCACTTTACTATTTCAACTGATGAACTAGGCTTCCAGTGCCACCTGATAAGATTTACAAGACTGCTGAAACAAGATCAGTTAAAAAACCCCAACCCTAATTTTATGACAATAAAACTGCAATGGCTCTCAAAGGAATAAAGGAATTCCCCTGACCTACAAGCTCATTGCAGCTGGTTTGAATATGTGAAAGTTGGTGCTTGTGTAGGTTTGGGGGTTGGTTTTTTTTGTTTGGTTTGGTTTTGGGGTTTTTGTGTGTGACTGTGGTTTGTTGGTTGTGGTTCATTTTTGGGGGATTTTTTTTGCTAAGAAATAACCAGATTTTTAAAGTTTGTTTTCTTTTCTAAGCATAGCTTCACATGTTTCTTTTCTAAGCATATTTTAATTCTGACAGAAAATACCATTAAGTATTCAGACTGCAACTTCTACAGGAACAATATGAAATTTGAAAACCTCCATTCCCTGTGAAACACAGAGCTGAAATGGCTTTATGATTAGGTGAGAGACAACATTTCTGACCTGCTACGTAAATAAAGGTGCCACACCTCAGTTGCCCAGCCTGGGAACAAGTTGCCCATAGAGGCTGTGGTTGCCTTGTCCCTGGAAATGTTCAAGGACAGGTTGGATGAAGCCCTGAACAACCTGATCTAGGGGGTGGCATCTCTGCCCACCAAGAGATGGTCTGGATTTGCAGGATTACAGAAAATCTTGCAACACCTTAAAACAAACCCTAAATGAGTTCACTCTGGAAATGAGGACTCTTTAATGAAGGAGACTCAAAGTCATGGATTGACTCATTCTATCATGTCAATCATTTTGACAACAGAGAAGCAGAAGGCAGAGTCTGCAGATCTGGAGAAGTACCTGCTTGTACTGGGAGAGAAAATGGCAGGTACAGGGCTACCTAAGGCAATTTGCACTCAATAGCTCTCCAGGGCTCTGACATTTATCCCTGAGTGAGGAGTGGAGGAGCAACTCACTGGAATATGTGAAAATTACTGTCTTGATAGATTCAGTTTCGTCCACATTATGACAGTTTATTATAATTTTATGTATGTTATGTATTTTCCATTCTTCTTCTCAATGTGATGCCCAGGCCACTCTGAATGATTTGTGTTGAATTGGTATAAATGTGTACTGTATGTGATCACTTCATTGCCTCTGGGAATAGAGGTGTAAAGCGCTGGTTAACATTCCTTCAAACATTTTTCATTGCTTCTTTACTGTGATAATCTTTCCTGACCCCCACACTAATTTCATTTCAGAATCTTCCTGAAGGGAATAGCTGGAGGTGTGAAATAGCTGGAGGAGGATAATGTGACACCTTATTATGAAGTAGCAGTGTGAATGTTGTCAGCTTGGGCCCTGGTTTTTTAAAAGGAATACAACACTATACACGAGCTGCATTTTGAACAGATGGACCTAGTCATACATACAGCATGAAACCCAGCCAGATTTAATACATGTGATCCCTCTCCAGATCTAGGCATATTGTTATTGTTACCACTGCCAGTTTCATCTTGCTGCTGTGGTAGGCACAAATATTTGCAGCACAGATAAGCAAACACTCGTCCCAAACAAAAACTAGATCTTTGTCACATGGAGCTGATTCCAAAATGTTCATGACCTATGAATGAGATGAGAAAAACACAGGAGAAGTGCAGCCAGACAAGTGCAAAGAAACACAAAGAGACTATTGATGAGTCTGACCAAACAGCTGGTGGCTGATGTACCCACAGCCTGAGCTTGTGCTTAGTTCCCCTTGGACGTCTGATAAACTTCTGTTCATCAATTTGTAGCACAAAACCACAGCAAGGGCAGCTCTCTTTAGGGGCTGAATATTTCTGAATGAACACCTTAAACTTCCACCAATACCCAGTGACCTGGAGACCACCAGGATCTTTGCCTTAGTCACTCAGCACAGTTACGTTACTTTTCCATGTGGAGAAGCTGAATTCTGCAAGATAAAGCGGATATTTAGATCTCCCCAAAAATTCTGGTTGACAGCAATGATGGTCAGCACGTTTGAAACAAAACCACCATTCCATCTGCTTCCCTTCCTTCTTCCCTCTGTCCCTTTCATGTTGTTCTCCCCTCTTCTTTATTTTTTTCCTTTCCCCACATGTCATTCTCTGTTTTATTATTAATGCTCCTCTGTGTAGCACATAAGCATTTTTAAGATATTGGGCAGTCTTTAGGGTCAGCCCTTGGAATGATCCATTTGAGGATCACACTCTGAATAAACCACACAGTCATGCAACAGATAAGGTTGGAAAAGACCTCTAAGATCCTCAAGTCCAACCATTAACACTGTACTGCCAAGTCCACCACATCTACCTGTTCACCAATTTCCTAATTTTCCTTTCCTGACTCCTAACACTGAAAAAATTCTCTGGTGAACCCAACCGACATCCTTTACTTCACATTTTGAAGCAGGAAAACATTGCCAATGACTGTGCTCATTGCTGCTGCATCATAGTGCACACAACAGAGAAATCTGTGTTTTCTTTTTCAGAGAAATAACATTTGACAGTTTGAAAGTTAAAGAATAAAATCCTTAACTGGAAAATTTACCTGGAGTCTTGTGGGAGGTTAAAAAAAAAGCACAAATATGGAATAGTTAAAAGGCAATCCAGAGAGAGACTGATATATCTGATTAAGACTTCATGAAAACCAACACAGACAGAGAGCTGAATAATAAAGTATTCAGAAGGAATGTGCTTAAGCAAATTATTTCTATTTATGGAAACAGGGACGTGCTCTGAGACACAAAGTCAGAAAAATTCTGGCATAGATATAGGAAGCAATTAGATAGTGACAGATTTATTCTTGCCATTATAAGCACAATGGGCAAGTTACTTCTAAACCCAAATGTAGCCTCCACTCTTTTCTGATGGATTATACATAAATCAGGTTTTAGGGTACCCATTACTGTACTGGTATATGACACATATTCTAACAAATACCTCTTACACTGAGGAAAAAGAAGTCAATAATCAATAGAATTTAACTAAACTTCTGCAGTTCTGGTGCTGGTACAAAGCAGATACCTACTGACTTCACTAGAGCTGCACCAGAAGGTGCAACCCATTCATGCCCAGAGACTCAGAGTAAGTTGCTTTCAAAGAAATTGCCATTTCACATGAACTAAGCTTGAGCTTCCTCTCTAAAACACAAAAGGTCTGAACAGTAGAAAATTGTTCCTTCATCTACCTCAATTTGCACCAGCTTTCTTCAGATAGCTCATTGTTCTCTGAAAAGAACCCAGATTTTCACATTGCTTGAACTAGGAAGTATTTCTTTCAAACACTGGGATAAAGGGAATATTCAATGCCAAGGGCACACACACAATTATAAAACTCAACCTGTTGAGTAGAAAAAGCCATTCACATTGAATTCAGAAGACATTTATAGAACTTCAGTTGAATTCTACTTTTTACTATAAACCATCTCCTATTTCATAATTGAAACTATGTGGAGAGATGTTCCAGTTATGTTCCAGATCCACCCCAGTAACTAATCATGATAAGGTAATGCTGAAGTAGTCACATACTTCTGCTATCAGAAAACCTATACCTGGGAGACAGCCCAGAATTCTATTTTTGCAGATTTTTTTTTTTTTTTTCAGAAATCTCTATTGTGGAAAGGTTAGGGAAAAAAAAGTCAAACAGGACTTTACAGTAACAAAACACAGTGCTTTAACTATTGGAGGGCCATGGGAATGATTTATGCTGTCACTTGGTTGCAGAGCCTGAAGATTCTGCCCAAGGTCTCCCCTCCTATTGCTCTGTGCTCCCATTCTCATGGAGGGCAAGATCCAGTCTTCCTCATAAAGAAGAGGTTAAAAACCTTCTGCACAGGTTTGCAGCTGGCATTAACCTGTGTCAGGGTGAGAAAGGGTTTTCTCTGAGTCTCCTTTGTGTCAAAGTGGGACAGTCACCTTATTTTCCCCATTGTTCACCTCCTTCATTTATGTAGACTGCAAACACCGTGGAGCCATGATTTTATTTTAATTAGCACAGGAGGCCCTGATCTGGGTAGCATGAGCTACTGGAATATCTATGAGCTTGTAATGCTGCCATTCAGAAAGGTTTCTGTGCTGCAAATCTGGTTTTTCCTCCCTCACCCACCCAGACCAGTTCCACCTGAGGGTTCTGCTCACAGCACAGGAGCTTTGCCTCAGCACAGCCCCACTCCCTGCCCTGGCTGCTCCCTCCCCATCAGCCCAGGCCAGGATCCAGGCTCAGATGGAGCCTCCAGGTGGGGCTGGTTTGGGAAAGCAGTGCCTCCAGGGAGGTGATCTGGCAGCCCTCATCATTTTCAACACCCACCTCCCTCCTCCCAGCACTGCCTTCCCCCCGTTTCCATGCTGCCAGTGTTTTAGTCCCACAGCAGGGACTGCATTTCACTCATTAGGATGACTAAGGAAACCACCTCTTATAATTTACTACATCCATCATCGAAAAGCTCCTACTTCAGCTTTTCCTTAACTTTACCTTGCAAACACAATCTAAGCTACATGAAGCATTCAGAAAGGTGAAGACAGGGGGTCATGCAAAGCAGTGGTCTGTGCTGCTTTAAGCACTGCCTTTTCCAAATGTTTTGAAAAAGCAAACCCACCAGAATCACTAATTGGTTGAAAATCAAGAGGGATTTTTCCTGGTTGTTCTTTAAAGCAGTATCTCTGTTTTGTTTCGGCTTCTTTACTTTCAGCTGTGCTGGGAAAAAAAAAAGAGCTTGGTCTGTCTGGAGGTTTATTCAAAACACCAAACTATGGCTGACAGCAGAGATAGTTTAAAACTATTTTTTTAAAGCTGGTGACTTGATATTAGGAAAATAAATAGTATTAGAGAAATAATCAAAATCAGTACAAACGAGGCAAATGTTGTGCTATTAGAGAATTAATTTTGTGCAAGCGTGGAAGGAGGTACTGTTTGAATACCACACTGAACTCACCCCCAAATTCAGTAAAATTATTTGATTTCTGTCAGTCCCTTACCTTATTTATATTCATTTCATTGGACCCTGTATTAGGCAGAAATCTAATAGGATTCTAATTTTTTTATTACTTTAACTAGTCTTCATTTATTTGTAAAACACCTGAAAATATTTTGGTCCTACCAACAGAATCTCTCTGCTGAGAGTCTCGAGTACTTCTGTGACTCGATCTTGATTAATGCCATTATTTGGACAGCTGGAGGCAAGCAGCCTCCACTGTCCCCATCAGGGACAGCAAAATGTTACAGCTCCACAAATTCTCTTTCAAAACAGCCAAGTTTTAGGCCACCAGTAAATTTGTCATTACTATTTAAAAAGACTGAGGAATGAGAATTTTCCCCAGATGCAGGCAGAGACAATCTGGGATAAACAGTCAGAATCCTGATTATGGCAGAACTCATGGATGCCTCTGAGCAAGCCATTCAGGTTTTGGGGTGTTGGTTTGGGGTTTTTTTGTTTGGGTTTTTTTTTTGTCTTTTTAGCAAATAAAACTGATTTTGTGCCATATTGTGCCATTTTTAATAATGTGATAAGTCTTTGGAGCAACTGATCTTCTGCCAGTAGGGATTACTGTAATATGAAATATTGAGGAGGACATAATGCTAAAAGGTCCAGATGGGCACTTAATTTCTACAGCAGGGAAAGATTTTAGTAGTTATCATAGCAGAACAGTACAGGTACTAACCTTCTGTGACAATTCTTTTCACTCAGTATTTCTTTTAAAGTAAATCCAAACAGATACATATTTTATAAAACTTTTAAGAGGGGGCTTAGTGACATAAAAAGTTGTAAAAAAAAAAATTCACTGTAAACATGTCTTTATAAATTTGAAACCCAGTCATGGAAGAGTAATGGAAAGATGCAAGTAAGGCACAAAAAAAAAAATCTCTTTTTTCTACGCCTCTATTAGAGTTACTCTTTTTTACTTATCACCTATGTGTTTCCAAATCCTGACACTTCACATGCCTAGACACTGAGATACTCTCATGAATCATGAAACAGGTTATCTTTAAGCAGTTATATTTCCTTTTTCTGGGGGTTCTAAGAGAATAGACACTTTTCCAACCATTGCTACCTTTATTGCTGTCTTGCTAATGATGCCTCAGACATCAAAATATCAATAACTTTAAGTTATTAGAACACATGGCACTGTAGTCTGAAACAGAATGGAAAACATCTAAGTAGGAAGATAAAGTGACACTTGGCACAGCTGAGGAAAGAAATACACTGAAAGAAGTGAAGTATTAGGAAGAAAAATACCCTGTGCTGGTTCTTGCCGTCAGGTACAATGTCTTAAGTGATACCAATCCTGCAAATACCTTTGTCTTTATCTAACATAAAATGTGAGTGGCTTACTTTGTTTTTCTTCAGAGCTTTTCTGTTTTTACTTAAGCTTGAAGAAAAACAAAAGAAAAAAGAAAAAAAGAACATAATCAAATGTATTTCTACTCTTTATATTAGTTATCCATTAAAATTTCATTTTCAGACATCTTAGGGGCAGGAAAGTTCACTTGATCATCCAATTTGATCTCCCATTTCCAAAAAGCATGTAATTAAAGTGTAATCAGTCTCTGACTAATGCATTTTCCAGAAAGGCACTCACCCCTGAAGAAATCCAGTGATGCTGCTATGCAGTATAAACACATTTACTCCTTCCAGAAGACCCCCTGACAACTTTTCTCTGTACTGTCTTCAGCTGCCCAACAGACTCCTAAAATTAGACACAAATTTCATTTGTGCTCCCTAACAGGATTTTGGCCTGACCCAAATGAGTGTTTTTCGTGCTGCTATCTAAATATTGCACATTCCCTTTGTGCTGCAGCCCACCCTCCTTTACTCTTAGTGCATCCATGTTTGCAACTGGCCATGTTTCCAGTCATATAAAACACTAGGAGAGTATTTTATATGACTGGAACCATCTTACTGGGTGATCCACACAGCTCTGTAAGACTTCTGCCTCATCTCTCCTTTCAATCAAGCTTCTCTGTTGTCAAACACTTTAAGGTCAGCCAGTTCTGCAGTTCTTTCAAAATTATTTTTATTCCCAATGTCAAATCTAAGTAAAATAACTGTAGGGTGTTATTTTTCTTAGCCAGCTACATCATCCAACCAACAAATAAAATTATGTTTATCTTCCAAGGCTGATTTTCACAAAGCCATGTGAACCATCATGAGATGAAAACCTGCTAAAAGGGAATATCATTCTCTGAAAACCAAATGAAGGCTATAGGTGGAAAAGGGTTGGAATCTCCTTTACTGGATCAGACTGATGACAAATTGGCAAGTGGCCTGGCAGGACAACTGGATTTTTGGGCAGAATACTTCTGCATAGGAGTGTGTCTTCATGGACTTAAAGTGAGCTACAGCTCCAGTAATCCAGAAAAACAGCTGGAAAAAGCAGCTGGAAGACTGAAGGAGCTACAGCAACACATTCTATAGGGACTGCCTAGAAAATGACAGTGACTGCTGCTGCACATGGTATTCAAATCTGAAGTCAGAACAGGAATACATGAAAAATTGACAGTTAGAAGTGTATAATCGTTTGGATTAATTAAACTCAGGATTTACTGTGCATCCCCTGGCACATTAGAAGCTTTGTTGCACATACTTGAGGAATAATAATATGTGTGAGGTTTCTTGATGAGATTTTATAGAATAGGCTTTACAGGGTCTTTGACACAATGGTTTGGTGAAGCAGACCGCACAGAGAATTAGCATAATCTTTTTTTCATTTGAACAAAATCCCTTCCTCAGCAGAGAGCTGCACTTTTCTATGAGTTTTTACAAAGAACCATATTTATCAGACTATTACATGATATTAACAATGACTTTTAAAACAATTTCGAAGAGATAGCACACTGAAAATATATCAATTAAAGCTTTTGAAGACATTGTATCAGGCCACTTATTCTCCTTTGAGTCACTGAATTGCTCTGCAATTTTCCTCAGTGAAGTGAAATATTCAACACCACAGAGCAAAGTCTGGTGCTGCTTGTTTAGTCTGTGTTGTGGAGCATGGGTTATTGTGTGCAATCTAAAAGTTAGAACCCTCTACCCAGAATGACAGATTCTCATGTTGTCCGTGTTAAATATTTGAATTTCAGTAGGTGACCTCACAACTGCTTGAGCATTAACAGTCATCACATTCTCAATCATCCCATGAAATGTTTAGATTTTGACAGACTGGTAAAAAATACTTATTTGCACACAGTTAAGTTAAATCCTCTATTTGCTTTATATATATTACTATAGTCTAAAGTCTATATATATTACTATAGTCTATATATTACTAAGACTTAAATCCTAAGTTTTGCACCCTGTGCTATCACACACTTCTATTCAAACTCCACACCCACAATCCCAGTGCTGTCACTCAATTTTGGAAGCCTCAGGTCAAATGCAGTGTTTGCTTAGGCTCAGTGCCTGTGAGCACAGAAAGCCTGAAATTCAGAGCTTCCAGGGTTCCAACAGGCAAGGAGAGGGATTGGATGTCCCCTTGCTGTCCTTTCATCCCCGTTGCTCAGGACTGTGCTGACAAATCTCCAAGGGGCCTTGAGGCAGGCTGAGTGTGGCTGTAAATACATTAACACTACTGCTGGGCTCAACTGCTCACTTCAGGCCCCTAATGCATTTTGATTTCTGATTAAGCAACCTTTAAATTTCTGAGATTCAGTGGGAGGAAGGGGGATTAAAGCCTTTGTACAGTATTTCATCTGTCAGCAAGAAGTGCCATCAATTCTAAATTCATCAGGATGCAAATGGGAATGGAAGCATTGAGATTTTTCTTTAGCTGAGAATTCTTTTTTCACCACAGTGCCTGTGCTGGGTGTTTCTTCAGTGGAATGAAGGCTCAGAACAGTGAAACATGTTTGGAGTAAAGGAGCACGACCAGAGAAGTCTTTAAAGATTATTTGCTCCAAAAAGAATCATTACTGATGCTTGTCCAGTGTTTCATTATTTCAGCCATTAAAGTTGTGGCTGGTAAAACAAATATTCCACACTCAGAAACACACGTTTTGGAAACTCTTTTCTGTCTGATGGACCCTGGAAGAAGCCCACTGTTCTGTTGTGTAAAGGCAAGTTTGTTTTTATTGTTTAAACTCTACAGAGTTTTTCTAACCATGGTTCAGCTTCTGGAAATGCATGGCACTAAATCTCTGACCATGTGAGAACACTGTAAGTAGGCACACACAGAAAATGACTAACGGGGGAAAAGGAGAAGTTAATAATTTTGAAATACATTTGCAATTGTTATTACCTATAATGTCCTGAACTCTTATTTTTATTTAATTGGGTTTTTTAGGAATGTAATTATTTTTAAACTATCACATGCTCATTACATTTCAAATACTAAAATCCAGTTATGCTATCTCAGTGTTTCACCAGTTTTCAGGGCAATTAAATTTAGCATTTAGTGTCATTAAAGAGAGAACATTCTCTCCTTGTAAACAAATTTGCTTTTGAATTTGACCTTTGACTATGTTTTGCAAAATGCTTCACTTTGTGATTGTCTGCAAGCGATTTAGTGAAGCTGAATATTTGAAATTCCCTGTTTGAACTGTTTGACTGGTCACCCAATCCACCTGGCTGCTTCTCCTGTGTGAGTTCCTGTTTTATAAAGATAAAATTTTGAGAGAGAGAAGGATGAGGGAGAATGGCAGGACTCTCGATTTTCTCAGTAAGAATGCAGTCTGGGGAAGGATTGTTTCAGATGAAACAACCATAAGTTTCACTGAGATATAAGAAATGTCTTCATAGGTTTGGGCATGTGTGTTGTTCCCAGGCTTAAAATCCCAGACTGGCAATGTGTCACTTTGTCATTTTCCCAAAATACCACAGTGATTTTTCAGTGATTTTGCAGAAAAATTTTATCTGTTAGTTGGACTTGGTCCGTAAACCTCTATGAAACTTCCTGTCAATATACCTGTTAGCATGTTAGGTAAATAAAAATGTAATAGTCCAAGGGAAATACACATTTACTTCTTTTAACTTTCTTTCTGACGGATTCTCTTAAAACCATTCCACTCTCCTCAGCTGTGCTGTGACTCAGATTCAATAAAACAGACATTTCATACTTAGTAAGATTCTTCCTAAATTTAGTTGAAAGTGACTACAAGAGGAGACTTTATAGGACAGGAACAACCTTCTGCTCTTTTGGGCAAAGAGCCCAAAGTATATAAAGGTGTTTTATTAAAAGCTGTTAAAATAAATGTTTCAAATACAATAATTTATCACTGGACTTCCCTGATTTCCTCCCATTTTTATTCTGCCTCCTGTGGGTTGGACACATGATTTTGTCAACTTCCAGGCAGCAGCCAGCCCAGGGATTTCAGTGTGACAATGCCTTTACCACTTGCAAGGTGAATCAGGCAGGAGTGAAGTACCATCTGCTGTTCTGCCTTTGTAGGAGAGCAAGACAGGGGACATGTGAAACCCATCTTTTAGAGGACACCCCAGCAGCATTTCCAAACAGGAATGTTTGGGATAATCAGCATTTTCTCTTTTTTTCTTAATTAAGAAGAAGCAGGGGGATGGGGGGAAGCAAGCAATCCAAAACATTTCTTCTGAAATCTTTTGATTCAGGCCCCATTTGCTGTGATGCAAATGTCAATTTAGTGTGTGAATACAGCAAGAAAAATAACACCCATTAGCATCAAAAAGGCACTGCAGGTCATGAGATGCTGGGCACATACTGGGTCAGAGGGACGTTTTTGAAATTATGCCTCTACTCCAACGTGGCTTTGTAGCTTGTAACCCTTTAACTCATCTTTGTGGTGAAACTTGCCAATTAAAGCCTGAACATTCATATTAAACATGAATATGCTTTCTCATTCACTCAGTCCCTAACACGAATCCCCCAGTTAGCATTTTATAAATGGTAAAATGTTTGTTTCTATTCTTTGGGCATCTGGTTTTGCAGGTAGAGGTACAACACATAAGATTATTCAGAATCACACTTAGTTGTGAACTCAGTAGAATCAGAGATGATTATCATCTTACATTTGCCTTAGTTCTAAAAGGCTAAATTCTGGACTTTGGAGATTTTTCTAAGAAATAGATCCACTGCAAGAACTTAAGGGGTAAATTCAGCCTGGAAATGAAGACAAATTTCCTGACAAGAGAGACAACAGAAGAGTTTCCTCAATGAGATTTTCAGACCAAGATTAGATTTCAGGATGAGAAGCATTTTGCAGCTCTTGGATACAATGGAAGTGAAAGTAGATCAGCCAGGATCAAAGATCTCAGTCACCAGTTATATATAATTTAGCTGAATTTATGCCATCTTGCTTATTGAGCCATACCTACATGTATCTTTCTTATGAAAGAAACAAAAATCTCAAATGCTTTGTGGCTTCTGTTCCTAATTATTTATTGCCTCGTAACCAGCTGCAACCTTTCACAAAACACAAAAAGAAACCTCTCTTGAGCATAAAGAGAAATAAAGTTCACACCACTGTGAGATACAGAATGAGGACGTTTGACATGAAAATATGTGAAACACTAGAAAAATACTCTTGTTACAGCTAAAATACTGACAGGTTCCAACAGAGGGTAAACACATCAGAAAGAATTCTGATTGTCTCAGTGTTTATGCCACCAGGTTATCCAGATTAATAACTCAGGGGAAAAGCATTGATTTACTTAATTATTAGACTACCTGAAAATATTACCATCAGTGATGAGTAAGAAACTGTGGTGCTCACAGCTTATCTCCACCATCTCTTTAGACCAATACACAGACTGTTGGATTAATGTCTCCCAGTAAGAACACAGTCTCCTGATGTTTTACTTGACGTTTAAATACTATTTTAAATCCTACTGCAATAAAGGAATGCCGGTAATAACAAATCAAACCCTTAAATAAAAAGCCAATAATAAAATTTTGCCTGACTGAAAACTAGATAAAACTGAAGGATCAACTTTCTTTCAGTGGGACTGGGCTGATCTTGTGGCTTAAGGCTCTGAGATCAGGATACAGGAGACCTGTGCCATTACCCATAGTCCTGATATCCTGGATGATACTTTCCAAATTTCAAGTTTTTCACTGTTATATTTTACATTTGCATTACTATATTGTGGTCTTTTAAAACATTCCACTCTATCAGTTCTTCTGCTTTTGTAAGGAATATTCCTGGGTTTTTTTTCTCCTGTAGGCAGACAAGCAAAATGCCCAGAAGGGGTTGTTTAGAGGTAGGAGAGATCACATGTTGTAACAAAAAATTCCACCTTGTAATACCCATCCAATCTGCAACTGCACCAGATTCATTAAATCCACTTAAACACAAAATTTTCCTATTTTTTCAGTGCAAAATCTGTCTGTGTATTTGTCAGATGTGACCAAGACACGTATTTTGCAAAATAATTCTATAGCTGCTCTTTCTCTTCCAGTTTACACTAAACTGATAGAGGGAAGTTTGTAATCTTTTGAAAATCCAAATCTGGCACAATATTAAAAAAAAAATAATAATCAACCAGATTAGAATGAGTGGGAATGTGGAAACATTCCTGGAAAAAAAATGAAAGGAAGAAAATTCAGGATATATCTTACAGACGTCTACATGCTGTGTGTACATTTCTACATCTGAGAAATGCAAAATTTCACTTCCTTGCTTGGGGAAAATTAAGTTTATTTCAATTTGTGTCTAACTGCAAGATAATAGCCTCCAAAACAACCACTATGAATTTTTAAAGCTGCAAGTCAACTAGAGCTGAAGTTTGATGCCAGTAAGTAAGTTTTAATGTGCCAATGAATTCAGAGTCTTAATCTAGGAAAGGAAAAGAAAGGAAAAATACCAAACAAAGGAGACTAATAATGCCTTGCACATTTTAATACCAAATGTGATAATGCTCCTCTAGCCAAAACTACTGATTCAGTGGATTTTCTCTTAAATAAAGAGTCTAAATCAAGCTCAGTGTCATTTAAAATTCTCTAGCTCTAGCTTTAAATGCAAGATGTGGTCTTGCAGCATAAATTAATTTGATGAGCTACTTGGTGCAGCTAATGCAGGAAGTCAGACTTAATAATCAGCGTGCTCCTGCCTGCCCTTAAAATCCATGAAATGCCAAACAAATACTTTAGCAGCAGATCCACCGTGGAAGACATTCCCAGGAGAAAAATCTGGCCTTTGATTTTATGTATCTATCAATACCTTAAGAGAAAGGTCTTTAATATATGGTTCCGGTCAAACTAAGGGAAACCTCTGGTGGATGAAATGTAAAGGTCAAGTGACACTTCATAAAAATATCAACACTGGAAAGTGAAGGAAATTAACTTTGTTTTATGGCTGGCTTCCTGCTATCCAAAAGAAGAGCTGGATTCTACGTGCTAAATCTGTGCCTTTGCTTTGGGAGCTGTGATCACAAATCCTTAATTTTCCTGGGCTGGACACCCCAGTAAGGCAACACAACTGTGTGTACTTTGTAGTGAGAAAGAATTTTATTTCCAATGTACCAAAAGTTTAACATTGAGCTTAATTAACCATATTTCAGCATTTAATCCAGGAAGATGAGATGGATGGATTTCTGTACCAAAATCAAGGATACTGGAGAGGCATCACCTGTGCACTCTTTGCCTCACCTCTCAAAATTCATCTTTTAAATTCAGCTCTCTGTCTTTCTGATGTTCAACAGCACAAGGCTGGGAGACACCTTCTTCTAGGTAGAGATAATAGCAGTGGGGGATTCATTAAAATGAAAAAGGTAAAAATAAGCCATGTTTTTTTCTAAGTATACTTTTGCAAGAAAGGCTTGGAAGAACTAAAGGAGGGCCCACAAAATGCCCACAAATCCATCCTTGCCCAAGTCCTGATATAAATCTCTTGCTCAAGGACTAAACTAAAGGAAAACCTCCATTCACATTCTACTTTGGCAAGAAACCCCCAGAAAAAGCCACAATATTATAACTTCCCTCACAGCAAAAGGGAAAGAAATGGAAAGGACTAAAAGGGCCTTAAAGTTTGGGGGTTTATATCACTGAGTCGAGGTTTAAAAATCTTTAATCTCTAAGGTTTTGCAGAATTCTAACAACTAATAGCTGGTCTCATGAAAGGAAGCACTGTAACATTGTTTTAATTAATATTTTAAACAGTTTTTTGCCTTGCACAATTTTGTTTCCTGCCTTTATAAAAATATGATTTGATAGTCATTTGGCTCAGCATTCCCAGAAGAGAAAATTAAGTGCCGAGCACCAGAGCATCTTAGTGCTATTTGTTTCTGGTTTCTGATGGTAACTTGGATCACTGTTTCAGATATTAAACTCCTTAAACCTTAACCAAGCTGTGTTAGAAGGAAAAGTCAGAGCAGTAAAATGTACAAGAGGTAGAAAAGACACCTGGGGTGTCATTCTCCTCACTGTCTAGTGAACCTGTTTATTTGCAAGATCACTAATTAAGAAAATAGAGCTTAGAGGAATTTCTGTCTTTCTGTTTAATTCATGCAAATTTCCATACAAGAGATATCCAGAAATTCAGCTAATGCAGAATGAAGAGGTTTAGGGAAGGAACAAACCTGTGCTCCTTATTGAAGTTTGGTTTGAATAACTGAAAAAAAAATCCCCACACCCATTTTTTTTCCACCGTGGTAATTAATTACCCTTCACATGTCTTTAGTCAACAGAGGAGCAGTAGAAAATAAATAATGGATTTTCTGTGCTGCCAACACCAAAATATGACTACCATGGTATCTTCTTTAAAATGCCAGCAGCAGCTTCCTCTCTGCCACTGATAACATTAAATGTGGGCTAATGTCACACTTGGTGGGCTGCTGGCTGCTTGGAGAATAATAAAATCATGTCATCTGAGCTGATACATTACACATACACTCACATATACATCTCTGAAAAATTATAATCACATAATGAATTGTGTGTTTAAAATAGTGAAGAGTAAATGGGATTATTAGAGCATCATTGCAGGCAATAACATTTTGTAAATGTCTGGTTTGACTTGCATGCATGGATAAGCTGCTCAAATGTTTCTGGAAAATCTTAACAGAGGAAAAGGAAGGTAAAAAATACTTTTTGAAGAATAATTTGATTAAAAAAGGAAAATTAGAGGTACTGTAGATTTTGAAAGCTTATTTTGAGAGTAGGAATATCATCTGCTAGATAGAAAAATCTCTAATATCGATAGACTTGTGATCAGATGAAAGATAGCATTTGTCAACTCAATTTTAACATGAAAATGTATTTATTAAGTACAAAGGCAAGTCCCTGATTAAACAATGGAACATTTTACAGCTTTTCAGCCTTTGAATGCTGCCTTCACCTTTCCCCATTCCTGGCCTTTTATTTAAATGGTTTTCTCTCCTCAGTGACCCTCAGGAAAGAACTGACTCAGTTCAGCTCAGCCAATTCCTTCCACTGTTGCAGCTCTTGCACTGAGCTCAGGTAAAGGAGCTGAACAGATTGACCAAGTTCAGAGATATTTAATGACTCCTGGCCACTCCTTCCTTGCAAAACAAAGATTTTCCCTTTTTCACTGTTAGCAATCATACATCATAGAGAGAGAATATACTCACAAACCAAAATTCAGCAGATGTTTAAGAACATAATTACCTTCCTGTCAGCCAGAAAAATGCCTGAGCACTTTGGTAAAGTCCAGTTTGGAGACAGTTCCAGGACTGTTAAAGCAGCTAAACAAAGTTTGAATAATTCCTAAATCTAAAGCCAACATTATTACCACACCAATCCTGGAGGAGAATCACTTCCCCTCTCTCATGCAATTATTTTACAGAGATTTAACAGAGTATTTAGGAGATACGTAAATAAAACAGCATATATCTGCTTAGGAACTGGTTGAGGATCTTATTATAGGGTGAACAAATAGTGCAGTCTTGCATTTTATTTCAATAGTGGCTTAGATACTCAAGGATGAGAAATCTCTTGGTTTTACCCATTAAACCCTCAAGTTACTGAACATTTCATGGAGAAAAAATACTCCACTTTGTTAGCAGCACTATCTGGCCACATCTGACACTTCAGAGCAATACAAGCAGAAAGTCCCAATTCAGGAAGACAGACATTAATAGTAATAAATATCTCTTTCTACAAGCCAGGAAAGAGCTAGGCTGGAAATACCAGGGGAGAAGGGAAAAGACAAAGTCAAGTTCTTACCAGCTAAAAAGTCAAGGCCTGTTTTGAAGGGCAATTTTCTTCACTCCCTCAAACTTCTCTTGCCCCTTTGCTTATGTGGCTGTGGAAGTTGAAGAATGAAGGTTTGGGGGGCTGTGCTGCAATTTTTCCATCTCCTCTCAAGCAAGACTACACAACTTATAGGACCATGAGGGCAGCAACAAAGCTGTACAAAAGATGAAAGTTATGGTAAATTATGGAGAATTCAGAGAGGAATAGGGTGGCACACACAAGAGCCAGAAAAATTACTGTGCCAGTGTCCAGCATGAAAAAGCCACCAAGTAAAATCAGCCTTGGAAGCACATTGAAGCCAAACTGAGCAAAACCTGAGATATTCTTTATGTACAGGAGTAGCCCACTGCACACAATTATATTCTTTCTTAGCCAGACATTTTAAAAAACAGTTCCCATTGGAAGGGGATGGTAAAAGAAAGATAATTGCATATGGACTTAATTACACAGCATATATTAGAGATAAATGGCATTTTTTGTTTGCCAAAGAAAATAACCATAATCACTACAGAGCTTTCAGAATCTTTAATTGCCTTTGAGTAATTATCCATTTCTCCTTACACGATGTTCAATTTAATTTGTGCAACAATTGACTGAAATAAAACACAAAAGTAAAAATAGTCAGGTTTTCTCTTTAATTATTTATTTAAGACTGGGAAGATAAATCATCCCAGATTTTAAAAGCTGCTTTCCTCATTCTAGTTATTAAATTCTGGATATTTATTTGCATTTCCTGTTGTTGGCACAGAATCCCCTTGTGAGCTCACATATTAAGAAAGACAGCTATAACCATTTAATGGTTTTATAAATTAGCAAGGTAATAAACACAAAATAAAGGTATTCTGCATCAGTGTGTTCTTCATTCATTTTTATGCTGCTGACACCAGTTTAGTTTTTAATTATGATACTGTTTTGTGATGCTCTGGTAGCATCACTGGAAGATGCAATAATAAAGCCTTTTTCTAACAGGATATATAGAGAATAACAGGAGATTTTGCCATGGTAATCCCTCTCTGAGAAGCAAGACAGAAACTGCCATGTGTGTGAGAGTGAGGAAGTCCATGTTTTATTACAATGTTGATTAGATACGTTTTGGAGTGAATTTCTTGGTTTTAGAGAAAGAGATGGAGTACATTCAGCAGAGGACTTTTCACAAAATCAGCTTCAGCTTTGTGTTTCCGTTCCTTTCTCCATAAACTAAACTCATTGCAGTTTTAGTTTTGTGGGAAGTCGATTTTATGAACATAGTTTTGCACTGCCATAAAGTGGAAATTGTATTTATCAGTAGGGAGAGAAACCTTTCAACAGGATATAATGAAGAATTATAAATAGAATCTTTTTTTTTTTTTTCACAGTTCTAGGGATGCAAACAAAATTGGAATTTTTTCCAGGTACACCTCTTGTTCATTTTGCATGTTTTCTGAAGTCACCATTGTCTCATCCTTAGCCTGTATGTAGTGATAGGTGTTTTAAATCAGGCAGCTGCTGGTGGCTAAGCCAACACAAGAAATAACCTTTCCTCCCCTGTGTATGAAATTGGACTTGATACATTATTCAGTAAACTCCTGCAAAATTTCTAGGTATTAATGACAACCCAGTGAAACGCTGAGCTTCTTCATTAATTCCAAGTAAAAGAGATGAAATAGATCCTAATGGTACATACTGTTAAAATGATCATCTCAGGAAGGTCACACACTGCATGTCTGCCACATCCTGCACTAAGGAGGGCCACGGCAGAAAAATAATTTATTACCTATTGCCTGTTCTATTAGCTGGTGGTAAAGTCCAAAAGTCTGAAGTCTCAAATTACAGGAGTAATTTTCTTTTCACATGTGAGCATTCAGTCCATGATGTCCTGGTCTCTGTCACTTCTAAGTACTTATCTAATAACAAACAGTATCTGCAAGTTTCAGTCTGATGCACAGAAGAAAATATCTATCTCCCCTTGATTCCTTAGTAAAATCACACCTTACAGCTGTTAAATAAATGCAGGCACCACAGAGCTCAATAAACAGAAATTGTCAGAAATCCTCCTAAAAGGTGGCATGAATAAAAATGAAAGAGATCACATTCTGAATTCTTAGCTATCTTATCAAGGAAGAACTCACAGATGGCCCATTGAGGAATCAATTATGGATGGAAAGTTCATGATCCAAAAGCTTTGTGCCAGTGAGATGAATCTTAAAGGTATAATAAATGATGGTAATGATAGGAGCGAGATACATAGCAGAGGAGAAAAGATAAAGTGAAAATGGCCTGTAGGATGGAGCCTCACTCATTTGTCACAGCTACCACAGAAGACACAAAAATTGCCTTTTTATCCCCTTCCCCACCCCAGTCAGGTCTAGCTACTTCTTTATTCTGAAACTCTCTCTCAAGTAGATGTAATTTCAATATTCTGCTGGATAACAGACACCAGCAGTTTTGGTAGTCTGCACTTTCCAGGGAAATTTGGTCAGGCCCAGGCCTGGAACTAAAGAGATGCACTCTGGCACACAATTTCCCTGCATTTTAATATAACCAGAAGTGGGAAAGTGTTCTTTTTCAGGTGGTTGAACCAGCTTAAAATTCTCTGTTTGAAATGTGTTGGCTGCCACTTGAGCTTCTGTTTGAATCAAAAGCTCAGAACAGAATCTCATCCTGACTGAACAATGCATTAAGGAAGAAGCTCACAACAGAGTCATTCCCTGCAAAACTCTTCTCTTCCCACAGGTGGGACACAAAAATGTTTCTTTTTCCAGTGCTGGCAGTAATGGAGCAGGATCCATCCAATGAGTAACCAAATGCTTGCTATGGGAACAGCTGTATGAAATCTTTCTCTGTGAAGCTGCTGGGTTCCTGTAACATGGACCATTATTCAAATATCATCAGGGAATGATGGCAATGAATATAACAGTACAACTGGAATAACAGCAAAGCTACAATTTTTTTTTTTTTTTAATAGAGAAACTCTGGGAATACATTTTGAAAGGGCTAATATTAGTCAAACACATTTAGAAGCAAGCAGGGTTGACAAGGATAAAACATTATATAAATGTCTTCTCCAAAATGGAGAAAAGTGACTGTTAAAAATGTCATTCTATTCTGATTCATGGTGTCTCCTTTGTGTATTCATAAACTTCCACCTAAAGATAGTTACAAATTGGTTTTTTAATCAATTTCACTTTTTCCTGTATAAATCATATTTTTTCCATAGACTGAGAATCAATTTTAGCTTTGCAAGTTGAACTTTATTAAAAGGCGTAGTCATCATTCCAAGCCTTTATTGCACTTGTCTGCGAGCTTGAATTTTTTTAGTTTTAAACAAGATGATAAATAACAGAGGGTTGACTTTTATGACTGGAATGTGTCTGGAAACATTAACACCACCTTTGACATAATGGCCTTTTATTTTTCCTCTTTTCACTGATAGAAGTTACCCATTAATTATTCTCCTACGTCCATGAAAACATTTGGGAGCCTTTTGGTGTACAACAGAACAAAAAAACCCCCTCAAGTAATGAGCATGAAGTCCAGGAATGCACAGAAAATTTTCATTCAAATTCTCCTTTACAAAGTCTGCCACAAGGTTATAGAAGTTCAATTCTAGATTATGCAGAAAAGAAATTAGCACCAGGTAAGAATGAGCCAACCCTTAGGGGTTCTAATGTTTACACAGAGTTAAAAAATGAGAAGCAAGAGCACGTCCTCATGTAATAGCGTCTGTTTCCTTCTTCACTAATTTTAAGATTTCAGAAAAGATGGAAATATTGCCTATAAAAGATTCCAGTCAATTTCAGTATTTGCTCTTTGGTTTTTGTTGTGTTTTGGTTGTTTTTTTTCCCAGGCATTTTTATGCTGCAGAACACTTCATTTTCATTCCANTATTGCCTATAAAAGATTCCAGTCAATTTCAGTATTTGCTCTTTATTATTTTTTTTTTCAGGCATTTTTACGCTGCAGAACACTTCATTTTCACTCCGTCTGAAATTTTAAACTTTTCAGTAAATCTCACCTGACCTGATCATCAATTTTAGCGACTCTGAGGTGGCACTTTCAATAAATGTATTATTTGCTGATTTGATTTGATTTTGACTGCCCAGTACTGGGCATGCAGCTTTAGTGGTGGTGACTGGGACTTGGACCAGACAGGACTGGAATAATATAGATAACAGAATTCTGTTATATGAATAACAGAGTATAGAACCTTTTTCTAGGAAACCTATTTCCTTATGCAATGAAATCTGAGCAGGATTTTCTTCTGACAAAACTGCCTGCATACCATATTGTTTGTTTTATCCTCTCTGACAAAGGCAAGCATGGTTGTTTACAACTCAGGAATAGCAACAGAGCAGCAGAAAATATTTCAAAGTCTGTGCAACTTATTTCCTTTCAACTAAGAACCTGATGTATTGTAAAGCCCCAGCATCTGCTGCCATTCAGCACGGGGCAACAGTAGATTATTTCTGCTGCTGCTACTCAGCAAGAAGAAAAATACGTAATTTCTACAGTCTTGCAACTGCCATTCATAGCCTTTTTTTTTCTTCTACCACAGAAATCTCACCTGCCCTGAAACTGAAAATTCTCCAGTATTAAAATCTGAGAATATACAGACAGCACTGAGCAGGGACCTTCTGCCTTTGCTAAAAGTCAGAAAAATCTTCTTGTGAAAAAGTTGAGGAAGCCTCAGGCATGCAGAATAGGAAATAAGGCCTTGGAGCTTGAGGGAATCACGCCAGGCTGATGGTTATATCCAACCACTGGTTCCACCTCCTCTATTGTACAAAAATGAACTGAATCTCTCAGGTTCAGCAAGAAGACTGCCAGAACTCAGCAGGTCCTGGGATAGTCAGTAAAAACAGGAATAAAAAATAATAGCAGAGAGCACGGAGAGAGGCTTAGTCTGCCCACAGCAGCAATGCAGAGGGGCTGGAGAAAGGAAGAGGGAAATCCCAGAATGAATGGAGCAGGAAATACATTTTCCATTTAAAATGTCTTGTTCACTGATAGCTGCCTTCAGAACGGTAGTTCAGAGGATAAAACAACAACAATTAATTTTAAAATATGTTACAAGTAATGTGGAGACAGCAGTTCTTATACATAAGATTCTGCCTGAAGCACACGTGGTTTTGTCCTCCAAGTTACATTATGAGCATACAAAATCTCCAAGTCCTGCTAAGCTCTGCATCTTGCATTCAGTTTGTAGGAGCACAGTATGAGACAAGCCCACAGAACTGGGGCTGTCAAGTTTTAGCCTAGATGTAAATAAACCTATAATAAACTAGCCAGACAATTTCCAGTGTAAGAGTTAAAAAAATTACTACAAAAAGATTTATTCTAGGAGGCTCAATCTCAAAGTAAAATATTAAATGAATATTTGTATAGGATATACAGGATATAATAACAGGTTTTTTGATAGTTCAGAGGCAGCCCTAGACAGCCTTAGATCTATTATCTTCTCAGTTCTGAATGTCTTCCTGTGGCTTTCTTTGATATTTATAAAAACCAGAGTACCTGTAACCTGGTTTCTTAAGAGCGCTGTGATATTTGTCTCCTCCCAGCAGTGGGGAGCTGAACACTTTAGAATGGCTCACTTCCTTCCTTGCTCATCTCCAGAAAAATCCACTCCACATCATTCTCTCCTAAACTGTCTCTCAGCCTTGCCAGTCTTTTCTGGAGTCTCATCTTTTTGGCGCCTCACTCTGTGACATTACCCAAAAAGTAACAGAGTTCAGCCCTGGAACAACACAGCCTCCTTGGGACAGGCTGTAAATCCCAAAGCCAATCCCTAAACTTTCAGGTATGGCTGTGTCCTGGCTGCGGGTGTGCAAAGAATCCTGATTCACCTCCTGCCTGGGCATGCTGAAGTGGTTCCATCCTCATTCAGGGCTTCCAAAAAGCCCCGAAAAGCAGTCTGCCCATGCCTAAATGCCACACTAACTAAAAACATGAGTGGATCGATGGAAACCAGGCAGTTAAAACACAATAAAACAATTAATTCCACAATTAGCCTTAATTGTCTCACAACCTATTGACATATATTTCCTGACTGCAAAATCAACTCTTAACAAACTTACTTGTTCCTTATAAGTTTCTTCTAGGTTTTGTACAGGCCATATGGCTTTCTCTGGTCACTAATATTCTCTTTAGTTTTATATATNTATATTTTACTTATAAATATACATAAAATATATAATTATCTCTCAATGTTATATCAACCTTGTTGCAGCTTTATTTATCCTTCCCAGATACTCTGCACACACCACACTCTTGAATAGGTAAGTGCAGCCAGATTGGTGGCCATAAATCTTCCTAAGCAAGCCTTGTAGCCTGCACTGAAAATTATGATGCAGAGCAAAGAGGGGAATGGCTCCATGGAGTAGCAACAGGAGTTATCAGGGAGCAAACCAGGCTGTAATTTCCCAGTGTGTCAGACACTCTGCTAAAAGCAGTGTCTGTCTGTGTGCTCTGTGGGGCAGGAGGCTTTGCTGCTCTAATTCTATTGAGATACTTTGCATTATCTTAAACAATAAATATAAAAATACACTCAGAGTACTGTCAAGTGTTTATACCTGTGCCTACACTACATAAAGCACTTACAGGCAGTGAATCCCTGTCCTCTGCAAATAGTTGGGTATTCTGAGAGAATATCCAAATTCCAAGGATTGGTGCATAAAACAAGAATAGATTTATTCCAAATGTCCAGATGAATGCAGCAGGGATAAGGGGAGTGTAAGCACTTGGCACGTTCCTCTAGACAAAACAACTTTGTGCCCACAGCATCCAGAGGAGGCAAGCAGGGCACATTTAACCTCAGATGCCAGGGCACATACAAGGGCTAGATATATTTGCCACCATGAGCCCTTTTCTGTCATAATAAAACCAAGGCCTGTCTTTCTTGATACAATTTTGAAAATTTTTGAATTCAAACATTCAATTAATATTTTTTCTTCAGCACTTTGACCATGTCAGTATGGTAATACTCTTGAGTAATGGTAATATAGTAATACTCCATGAAATACTCTTCTGCTAGCTGAGAGGCATTAAACCAATGTCTATTTTCCATCTCCCTAAGTACTTCCACAAAACTACATGAAAAACTGTGTAAGAACAAGAGGAGTGTTGGATGGTTTTCCATAAATCCAAGATGCATGGTAATTAAACACTTGGCATCCCATGCCCAGAGCACTGCAGAGAGTGCAGGGCAGAGGCTCTGAGGGGCTGAGGACTCCCCTGCCAGCACCCAGCCCCTGTCCTGCCCTGCAGGCAGCACAGCTGGGGCTGGACACACATTCCAGAAGGAGCCTGACTCACCTGCAGGGCTGCCACAGGATCTGCCAGATGATGCAGGAAAGGCTTGAGAGCTCTTATCCATGCTGGTGCAGTACCCAATGAAAACAGGGAATAATCTCCCAGTAAACTCCCTCCAGACAAACTATTCCATTTCAGAGCACACCTGCACTTCAAGATGCATTTCAAGTGGGATCAGGCCAGGGGACACGTTTGCCTTCTGTGCCTGAGAGACAGCCTGAGCTGGAGAGAGAAACTGTTATAAATGCCATTTCAGAATTGGGAATAGAAATCTTTCTGTTCTCAGTGAGTACTGCTGGCACAGTATCTCTTTACTTTCTTTATATATAATATCATATCATCTGCAAGTTTTGAGTTACAATGCACAAAGCACTACACAAAAGAATGGACTATCCAACATCCTACAGACCACACAGGTGATAGAGAAAAGAGATACAACCACCACAAAAAGGAATGTCTTGCCTATGGCAGAGCTTTATGGAGGAGGCAGGGATGACCATCATGTCATACCCTGGAGGAAACTGCATTGTCAGATATATTTCAATTATGGGTTAAAATAAATTGGTTGCCTTTTAAACTACACTGCAGGAGCAAGATATCTAAAATTACCCAAGTGATTTCCCTGGATTTATTTTTTTCCTACTGAAAATCAGCAACATTTTTGTTCCTAAATCACTTATGATTTTATAAAGAACAAGAACAATAAAGCAAATTCTAGTAGTTTAGCTACACCACTTGTCATTGCTGCAGGACTAAATCCACAAACCCAGCCTGCAGGAAGCTGAAACAGACTGGATCTGTTAAACAATCTCACCAAGAAATGTTCATGAATTTTCCCCAGATCACTGATTCTTCACCTACTCTATATGCAAATATTTTTCAACACACCGAGTAAAATCCTTCTGCTCACTGCCAATTTTTAAGCAGCAAGAAGGACAATAGTCCCAAGAAAGAAATAATGGGGAAAAAATTAACAATACTTATCCATAACATTATACTTTTCATTAGTAGCCATCATAGTAGTATCATCATCTCTTTTTTT
The DNA here is from genome assembly GCA_013399915.1 of Illadopsis cleaveri. Taxonomy (NCBI): domain Eukaryota; kingdom Metazoa; phylum Chordata; class Aves; order Passeriformes; family Timaliidae; genus Illadopsis; species Illadopsis cleaveri. Next base: position 32,864 of record VXBB01018007.1, on the reverse strand, counting down.
ATTCCTTTTCAGTTAAGAATCTGAGAAACAGAGAGATGATGTCATTTTTGAAAAGTCAGAAATGAATAAGCAATCTGAGTTCCATGCCTGATGCCCATCCGGAGAGACAAAACCTCATTGTTCCTTCCTGAAAAGGCTAGAAATGTTTAAGGAAAAGAAAATCAAATTAGCACATTATCTTGGATACCTTTTGTACTGTAAAGTGCACAGGATACTGAATAAAAATATCTGGGTGGTTTTATTTTTTCCTGCACACAAGCTTCAAATGATTGTATTATTTATCACAGTGATCATGAGCACTTTACTAAAAACTTCATAAGTATTTAAATATTCATCTTTTTTTTCCCCTGGAAGATTTTTAGCAAAAAATGCTGGCAAGATAGTGGGCACAGATAAAAGTGCATGAGTCATACTCCCATGACAGAAAAAAAAAGTACTTTAAGTGACTTCTCTCATGTCTGCTTTTGAGCATGCAACTGGCTCACACAGAGCAATAAATCAACTTACTTTTCAATATTGAAGGAGAACCATGAGACTACACAGTCTTCTGTGATGAGTAATAAGTGTTGAAAACAAACAAACCCGAACATCTAAAGTAGCTAATTCTCCTTTTATAAACCACAATAGCTGGTGGCCACAGGTTTCTCTACAGGCATTTTTGTAGTTTATACTGTTCATTGCACATTTTGAAACTCGCATTAAAAATTTTATGACACTGCTGGGCAACCAGAAAAACACACAGGAGGTTCACTTATAGACAATTCCAGGGCTGAAATAAGAACTTTATGTATAATCCTCCAGTTCTAGAAGGCATATGGGATAATTCTACAACTTGCTTTTTTGAAACCAAATTTGAAGGTATTATTGGGGATGGGATGAGGTGGATCTGAGGACAAATCTGAAGACATCTGAAAAAAGCTTTACCTGTGGATTTTATGCATGTTAAAAGAGAGAAAATCCAAGTCTTGGCAAAAACCTTACAAAGCACAGATTTATTTCGTTTTGAGTCCTCAACTCATCCACATCATCAGGAAAGGATACAATTACATGGATTTTTTAATATATTTTCAGTATGAAAGATATAGCTAAGAGAGAAGTATTCAGTTTGTTTCTGCTATCCAGAACAGTTCTGCTGGTGACTGAACTGAATTTGAAACTGATCTCAGTAAGCAGTCCTTATTATTTTAACTTTCATTGCTTCTTCAGTTTATTTAAAAGTCTTTCAGGAACTAAAGAGGATACTCTGGAAACAAGAAAATCAGCGTTGCTCCTCTGGCAATCCAAGGCATACGCCCTGGGTGTGGGATTTTTTAAATTATTCTGACTGAATTTTGGCTCTTTTTTTGCATCCATTTTATATCTTTATAGCAAATCTCTGTGTAGGAATACAAATAAAGAGAAGTCCAATCAGTCTCTTACATCCCAAAGAAAAAGGTGTGTTGTTATTTAGTCTTTTAAATACCTTCTAATCTGATGAACTTCTCTACATTTCTGATATTCACACAGAGGTGGCAGCTCTCCCTGCTGTACCATACATAAAATTTTTAAAGCAATTATCCTCACAAGACTTCCTAAAGATGGAAAAGGTGGGAATACCACTGCCTGCTTGAAGTGGAGGAGTGTCATCAATCCAAATTTACTAATGGTGGGCTAAGGTCCTGTGAGGTTAAATAATTTACTCTAAAACATACAGTAAATTGGTAAATTAGTAACATCAAGTAGTGATTTACAACTCTTCTTCAAAATCTCTTTCAATTTTATTTGAAAAACCTATAAACTTGAAAACCAAATGTTCTAGTGCTCAATGAAACTGTATTAGGGGACCTATGAATGTCAGCAGCTTTTGAATTTGACAAAAATAAATGGGCAGTCGTAACTTTGGATTTATTGGCATTGGATTTAAATTGTTCAAATTAGATATTGGGGGGGGTGGGTGTGAGAGATTTTTGCATGCTTTTATCAGCTTTAAATCCCCTCTGGATACTTTTATTCCTGACAGATGAAGTTTTGCTATTCTGCTCTGTTCCTCATGACTTTATGACTGACAACCACACCACTTGAGGAGTTCCATTTTTCCACCAGGAGACACGTGGATCTCAAGGTGATTGTTTGAAAAAAAACAACTTTTTGCCCTCTCCACAAAAGATATTTTAACCCCTCCAAAATCTAATTCTTGCACACTACTAAAGAGTAGAGTCCAAGGTGTTTTTAGAGCAAAATTTACAGATTCCATTGGAGCTTGAAATAAAGGCCTCTGAATTAAATATGGTAGAGAGTGTCTTTGGAAATTAACTCAGAGGAAACTATTAGGAATGACAAGATTTTTCAGAGAATAATCTTTGTTAAATTTGGAGTCTTAGATTTTTCTGAAAATCTGCCTCTGCTTAAAAATACCATTTTTCTTCCTCCCAGGATATTAAGACATTTCAGGCAGCTGAACCATGACACTTTCAAACCAGTAGAGTTATGTGGCACCCATGGCTGAGCTGGGAGCTGAAACTCCTCCATTCATTTCCTTGTTCAAAAAACCCATATTTGAGATTTTGTGAAAGTCAGGTACTTGTTTTCCCATCTCTTACTTTGCTGGCTGCAATGCAGTGAGCATTTACTTTTTTCTGACTTCTTACCCTATTCCTGACTTCTTTACAGCAACCCTGTCCCAGGTGCAGAACAAATCTGCCCAGACATGTGACCAACAAAGTAAATGCAATCTTTTTGTGAAAGAATAAAGAAAGATAAGAATCAGAGTCATATTAAGCCTAAAAACACTCCTAGGTTTAATGCCAGTTTGTTTCAGTAATCTTGTATTTTTGGGTTTTGTGTCATAATTTCCATTTCAAAGCCTGGTGCAGGGCATCTTGTTCCTGTATTGGCAGTCCTGTTCCTATATTCTGTAGCTTAATTTAAAGCTTTCTCCTTTTCTCTGTTATTTAGGAAGGCTATTCTATTTTAGCCCATTATATTAATACATTTGAGTGAGTCTGGCATGGCTCCTTTTGCATATTAGTTATTCCACAAAGAGGAAGAAGGAGGATAAAAGATAAGTCAGTAACGGAGGAGAAATGTGATGATATCTGGAAATTTCTGTTCAAGCATTGTCACATTGCTCTTCAAAGCTTTCCTGAAAATTCATTCCAGTGGAATACAATGCTGGTTATCTCACACCAGAGTTACCCTCCTTCTCTTAAGGACATGATAACTCATATTTTTGTACTCTACCTTGGCATGTGAGCACTACAACAGGCATAAGTTATCCCTCTTCAAGCATGCACAGAACTCGTGTGGGGTAGAAAAGAAAGCAACAATTTCTAACAGCTGGGTATTCTGGATTCCTTTGCTAGTTAAAACCAGCAGGTTATATACATATCACATTTTTCTATATAATAGATGCATGAAATCCTTTAACCTTAGAAAAAGGAAGTCATTAGACCCTTATTTTTAGAAGCTGCCAGAGGCACTGAGGTATCTCCATAATCCATGCTCATATCAAGCAGGTTTTCAGAGGATGCATCTGAAGATTACAACTAAAAACTGAAAAAGCTGAGTTTATAAATTCCATTCTGTCAATCTAACTTCAGAGTGCACCTCCTTTGTTAACAGGTTGGCACTGGCAATGGGCATCCAAAATGGACCTCCAAAACTGGAGACAACCAACAATTTTAGGGATGTGAACAAAAGAATTTCTGCACAGGCAAAACCCCTCCCTTCCTAGCTGTGAACAGCTGCATGCTGTGCTTGCATTCTCTAATCACTCCAGGTGATTCCTTGGTAGCTCACTCCAAGTAATAAGCAGATTAACTTCAGAGCTCTCAGAAGTGACAGACTCTCAAAATTACGAAAAACAAAAGTTGGAAAGATAATACTTTTGTTTTAAAAAATGCATTACTTAAGCTCTTTCATCACAGAGGAAGCCATTAGGTTACCTCATCTGAAGAAAGGTAAATGTCAAATCAGACAAATCAATGCTATTAATATTAAAATGATTTAATAATGTATTGTTTGGATCCTTCTCTGGGTTTTCTCCTTGCAGTGCCTAGGACTTCACAGTGGCAGCAATACACAAGAGAGAGGCAAAGCAGTTTCCATGACAACAGAACTACAGCTTGATGCATGAGATATAAATAAAAGGTCCAGAACATCTGCCTTGCAACCCAGCTCTCTTCTCATTAGAACACTTCACATCATGGCTCACAGGGGTGACCAGGCACCTGCACTCTGCACACTTTTGGCTTTCCCCAGTTGTGCTGAAGAGCAGCAAGTAGAAACTGTAGAAATTCTCCTAATTAGGGAGTTCACTCACCTTTCATATAGCAGCCAAGCTGCTGAGGCAGAATCTGTTGTTTCAGAACTGCCTCTAAAAAGGGGAGAGTGGGAAAATAACATTAAAAGAGGGAGAAGCCAAAATCAAATATTTTCTTAAGTGTCCTGGCTTTTTGGGAATACAGTCTTTGAAATATTTTTCCTTGATTCTAGAGGCTGAAAAAGAAAATATGTTGCTTTTTCCATCTGCCTCTGCTGCTTCTCACCTCTGCACGAAGAGGTAGAGTCTGGGAAAGTTCTGCACATCGCTTCCAATTTTGTGCTTAAAGAATTTGGCTGCATCCTGACACCCACATAGCCACTCACACAGCCCCACACTGCAAGGATGGCACACTCTGCCACCCAATGGGTATTTATGATTTATGGAGCATTTACTACTCTTAATTGCACAGACCTTTAAATTCATTAAAATTGCAACAATGAGGGAGATTTCTCACTTCTATTCTTTTCTTGTCCAGGCAAGAGATGTGAGGATGGGGAGGCTAATGAGGAGCAGATGAGGGGTCTGGGGTTTTTTGGCCTGGAGAAAAGGAGGCTCAGGGGAGACCTTATTGCTCTCTACAACTCCCCCAAAGGAGGCTGTAGCCAGGTGGGGGTTGAGCACTTCTCCCAGGTGATGGGACAAGAGAAAACAGCCTCAAGTTGCAGCAATGGAGGTTTGATTGGATAGGAGGAAAAAATTCTTCCCTGAAAGGTGGTCAAGCACTGAAAGAGGCTGCCCAGGAAAGTGGTGGAGTCACTTCCTGGAAGTGTGTTAAAAAACGATGGATATGTGTTATTTGTTCATTCCAGGCCTTCATTTTCCAATCTAAACAATGTCTGTGACCATAGCTCTTTGACATCAAAGTTTTCATTCATTTGAAGCAGATTTGAAGCACATAAATCTCTATTTTAGCAGTTATGTGACTGCTGTGGTTACTGGACTAATTTCAGTGGATGGCACAGCAGGAGACAGTGGCTGCTTTCTCTCCCTGCTGTCTTCTGACTCCAGCAGATGAAGCATCATCTGCTGCTTTGCAGAAGACAGCAGAAAATGTGCTCTTTCAAAGGTGCCTCCCCAAACTGAATGGATTTCCTCTGTCTAATGGCAAAGGCTTTTTCCAAACACTGCATGGATTAATATTTTTCAATGGAAAGGTCATGCAAATCCTTTCTAATGGGAGAAGAATTAAGTGACTTAGCTGACCCAGTTGATGAACAGCAGCTCCCACAGTATTGAACAGCAGTGGTTTCAGCCTGGCTATTGACAGTACTAAAATATCCAGTGGTATTTATACTCTGTCTTCACCTAGTGCCAAGCAGGGATGGAGGGATTCCTGACCAGAGAGTGAACAGAGATTTTCACCCCTTTAAAGCCTTACTTAGCCTTTAGGGTGAAAATAATGTGTGCTGGATCCCTGAATATCTCTTAATACCATGTTTTCAGGTTAGGGTGTCATGCTCAGTTCTTAAACACAAGATTCCTGATTTTTCTGCTCAAGCACACTGAAGCTCCAAGTTACACTCATCCTCCCTTTCCATTCATTACAACTTTTTCCAATATATTCATTTCCTTCAAAACTAGAGGAACATTCCATTCCTGATTTATCTCTATTACTCTGTTAATACAAAAGTATGGCAGTAACCAAAATCTGAATTACTGTGCAGTAAACCCCTTAACTTGCATCTCAAAAATATGCAAACATTGGCACAAGTATCTGTCTCTAGACCAATCTCTTTTGTCCTCACAGATGACACAGCAAATGCTACAGTGAGGTCTCCTTAGTAAGACAGCATTATCTTGGCAATCAATTACCAGTATTCATTAGCAACAGAATAAAATAATATGGCAGTGTATATCATGTATAAAAAAGTATATTAAAATTATAGCTTTTGTAGTAAAGAAACACTGTGGTGCAATAAATTTGACTTTCCATTGTGCCCGTCCATTTCTTTGTTAAATCACAGAATTCAATAACCCTCTGTAAGTGTCCAAGTGGGTGGTGAGGTTTGGTAAGATTTTAATGTACTGTGGTGACAGCCTTGTTCACTCTGTAATTAAGAAAAAATTAATCAAGCATTACTTTAAATATATGGTCAAGCCCACTTACCAGCTCACAGTGGTCTTAGACGGATTTTTATTTCCATGCACAAACCAGCTTGCATTAGTGCAATGTAAATCTGCTCATTTAATATCATTTGTAATAATAATGATTTCCATTTTTAATGTCAAGAGAAAAATCACTGGTTGCCTGCTCCAAAGAGCACTTAATGTCCATTATTGCACACGGCACAAATGAGTTGGCAAATTTAAACAGACTTTTCAGCAATAGTTATTATCTTCGGTCTATCTGGACAGGGCAGGTGTGGTAAGAGCCATTGTATTTTTATTCATGGGCATAAAAGCACTTGAAAGTCTTTAAAATATCAAGAGCTTTTATATTTTTAAGACTGCAGGGCGATTTAAACACATAAAAATTAAAATCCCCTCCATGCACTGTACTACAACTGCCATAAGTTGTGTTGACGCTGGCTCTTATAATGAATTATGTGTCCACGTCTTCCCTGGAACTACCAGAGGAGTGGCAGAGTATCCCAGAGTGGATGAAGAGAGCAGAACATTTGAAAGAATGAAGGAAAAAAGCAGGCAAGTTTTATAAAAGCACTGGGTGCCTGTGTCTCCAGCAAAGCCAAGAGAGCAAGACTTCAGAAAATTCTTAAAGAAAAGGTGGGAAAAATATAAACAGCAAGGGCTGCATCAAGAATATACACAGAAACAGACAGAAATACTGAGGATAAGAGATTTGCTCTTAATCTTATTTAAAAAAGCAAAAACCAGACCAAAACAACAACACCAAAAAACCCCCACCAAAACAGTAAATATGAGTTTGAGAACTGAGGAGCACCGAGTATTAACACTGTATTCTTTTATATTCTTATTATTTCTGATCTTCAGTACAGGTTCTTTTGGACATCAGAGGTATTCCTTGATATTTGAACACCTTGATACCCTCACTGTGATCTGTGAAATGTCAAATTACTGGTAAAAAAAAAAGGTTCAGATAGAGTTGAATGATCTGTAGTACATCTCTGGTGGGCACCACGATAAATCTGTGTAATGTCTCAAAATCCCACAAACAAAACTGGGCTGTTTTTTCAGTCCAAGAGTCACAAAAAGTTTTCTGTTACTAAGTCTAATAAAACTTATTCTGTAACACCTGTGATCCTGGAATAATTTCTATTTTGAATTGCAAATACTAATTCAAAATAGTTCTATTTTGAATGGTATTTGAATTAGAACTGCACCCCTGTTGAAGCTGCGTGAGGCTCAGACCCTCACACTTCCTTCTGACTGGAACTCTTGCTGGGGATCATATATTGAGAAAAATTAAATGACCCCTGCAGGCTCATCTCCCAAGGTCACTGCTGCACTTCTTGCCAATGATTAAATATGCATCCAGCAATCAATAACATTATATTCCCAAGGCACACGCTGTTCTTCAATTATGGTATTTAGATGGAGGGCCTCTCAGTATCATCTAGCTCAATAATACTTTGCAGATCTCATTTTATACAAACCTCTCCTGCCAGTTTAAGGTTGGGAAAAATATCTGTATTTTCTGTAGGTTCCTTGTTTAACCTTCCTTCCCCAGAAGCTTTTTGTTACGTTCTGATTTCTCATTATTCCCAGAAAATAATGAATTTAATTTAAATTTAACATTATTGTGTCAACTTTACCTTCCCAAAGAGCTTTCCTCTTGATCTTTACTGCAGCCTTAGCAAAGAGCTGAGCTTCTGCCAACAGATGAACTTTGGTGGTGTTTTTACAGCACTATTATGTCCTCCATGCATGAAACATTATGACAGGTTGCCAGTCTGGAGGCAACAGACTGGTTTAAATGCCTCAGAGGTGTCATCATGGTCATAGAAATATGTATTAATGAAGGGGGAATAATTAAAGAGAGGGGATGAATTACAAGGGACAAGACAATGTCACAAAAATGGGAACTCAAAAGAAAGGAGTTAAAGAGAAGGATCTAGTCTACTGAAAGACAGTAAAATTCACTTTGTGCCACTTACAGCAGCCACACGTTTCCTCCTCACCTGCCTCATTTTGACAATTCAAAGCACCTTGCTGGCCCTGAAGATGTCACAACCTGATGTGAAAGGCTGCAGAGAGATAAAACCCTATTTCTGCATGCAAGTCGTACCATAGTCAGGAATATCTGCTGTTCCTGAGTCTACAGCAGAGCAGCCCTCCCAGTCCTTCAGAAGCATCACAGAAGAAAGAACTCTGTGCCCTTCAAATGCCAGACTGAAGTTTCAAGAGGAGGCATGTCGCTCAGATTTTTCAGCCTTCTGATATTTACATTCTGTACTGGAGTCTTCTCACACATTGTAATATAAACAAATAGTAATATTTTGTAAATAATGCATTCCTTTCCAGGGGGAAGGATCAATTGATGGACTTCTAGGTTGACCAGTGGGGTCAGAGAGGTGTTAACCTCGTCCCCCCATCCCTGACCAAATTCCAAAGACTATATAGGTCGAGATCCCAAAAATAAACTTCCTGCTTTCTGCTCACACAACAGGCCAGTGTGAGTGTGGTTCTTTCGTGTCCTCTGGTGACAGAGGCATGTTTCAAGCACATGAGGGGAGGGCCTCCTCCACCAGGTAAATTGCTTTCAGCACACAGAGCTCCTCTTATCTCTCAAGGAATACTGGGGACAAGGGGAATGACAAGGAAATACTGCCAAGAAGTTTTGGCCTTCAGAAAAACCAACTTCTGTTATTCACCTTCATGCTCATCAGGGCATATTCTGTCTAGGTTCATGTCTTGAACCATGTTGATCCACCTGGAATACACATCTAGAAAGGATAATGATAATCATCATCATCATCTCTCTGACAGCTGGCAACATCACTGAACTTCAATTTTATTTATTATTCCTTTTATCTAATCACTTCTTTCATCAGATATCCTGGATCTCCTTCCTGTTTAATTCTCTGAATTGCCCAGTGAAAGGCAAAACAAATTCCATAAGGATTCTCTGTACTTATCACCATGTCCAGCTCTGTTTTTTCACTCTCAAATAATGAAGAAAGCCTTTCAGCCATGTGTCAGAGCAAGATTTCCTTCTCTCTTTGGACACAGAAAACCTTGTGGCAAAGCCCACAGAGGCTGAACCAGAAGCACTCCCATGGTCAATGGAACAGGCTTTAAGCACAGCTCCTTTCCATATTCATGGAGCAACATTTGGTTCTGACTTTCATGTACTTGCAAGGTAATTCTGTCTCCTGGAGAAAAGTCAATTATGAATAAAGTCAAGGGCAATACAAAATACAATACAAGGCTAATGCAATTACAGATTAGGTTCAGGTACTAAAACCAGCCTAATAAGCCAAGTAGAAAGAGCTTGCAGTCCAAACTAAGCCTGTGTAAATTCTGTACTCAAAACCTATGGGGTTTATCACTATCAATTTTTAAAAGTGGAAAAAAAAAAGCTGGATTAATGTGAAATACTGATTAAAAAAATGATACAAGTGTTTTCCTTTGGGCTTCTGAGTTTAATGTAAAAACCAAAAAACAACAAACCAAAACCCACCATATTTGGTGGTAATGACTTTCAGGCTACCTATTTTCTTTCCCCTGATTTCCTGAGTATCCCACTCTTCATAAAGACAAATATCTATATCTATATGGAAATATATTTTTTAACCCTCTAGGTGCAATTTAGTACTAAACTGTCACTTTAACATATCACTTTTTATTTCTCTTGTCAATTTTATGCATATAACTAAGAATATTTGTTAAACCAATAATTAATTATAATTAGCTGCAGCTATTGGTATTCAAGCTCTAGTGTTATTTGTAACTCTTCTTCATGCCTGTGGAAACATAAATCTAAAGTTGGCCTCTTTATGAAGGTTTATAACTGTTATAAAGTATTTGTATTGTTTTCCTTATTATAGTGATCTAATTCAGGTTCTAATTCTAATTCAGGAAAGTTGAAGCAGAGAGTAAATGCACTTGAAAAGGGTGGGTTTATTTCCTCACAAGGGAAAAAGGAGGACAGTGATGTGCTAACAGCAATGATGTTCTTATGTACTGAAAAAAAATTGAGGGAATCACTGTGTTTGTCTCCTGATTTTACCATTGACTCTGAAATACAAAGGAAAATGTAAAACCTTTGCAATGTAACATAAAGTTAATTCCTGTAAGGAGCTACCAAAGTTGCTGATGTTTGGCTAAGTACCATCCTTAGCTAACACACAGCTCTGCAGGCACAGAAGAGCAAATGACCCCCCTCAGCCTCTCACACAACTGATCATTCGTTACTGCAGGGCAGCACAGGCCAGAAGGAATATCAATCAAATCACTCTGGTGAGGGTTGCCCTTACAAAAGCAGAGCAGAAAACCAAAATACTGGTCCCAATTAAAGGCAGAGAAGACACACTCAGGATGAAACCCCTAGAACTGGTTTTCTGCCTGCTTGACCTTCTTAACTCCCCATTTAGCCACTTCAAGCGATTTCCTTTATTTGGGCTTGATTATTCATCATCTCATGCCCAGCCCTGGCAGGTGAATCAATAAATGTATATATGTTCTGAGTAAGTTCCCACACAAAACAAACTGAAGGAAAACAAGCTGGACACCTCAAAGTGAAAACACACTCATCGATTCTCTCCTGATTGCTATTAACTGCTCCTGCACACTTGGCAGTGATTACCTCACGTATCCTGCAGCCTTACAGGACAGCAGGGGGCCACATAATGTAAGACATCAGGTAAATGAACTCAAATATGGGTTTTAAAAGGTGGTCACGAGAAGAGGAGAGAGCAGTAAAATTTTCGAGGACAAAAATGTGAAAGAATGACAGTGGGTAAGTTAAAACGTAGAAATTTATATTATCATAATACAAATGTACAGAAAATCGACTTGAAACCCTTTAAAGTCTGTCACTCATATAAAATTAAATACCTCAGCAAAACAAATGAAGAGACACTGATGTGGAAATGCAATGAGATTGTGTGGGGCAAGAAAACGTCTATTAGCTGAGTTCCTGCCCAAGGAATGAGGGCACCCTACTCAAGTTCTTTTTGCATGTTTGCTACGTCCTTTCAGAAATACATACTTGTTCAAGGCACAGCTTGGCCCAAAGTGACCACCCACCAGTGATAACTGACTGCCATAAATGAGAAATCACAACTATTTACAAACCTGACAATTTCCTTAAGGTGCTTAGGTCACCTTGCATTTGGATGGTAAATACACTCCTGCAGTTCCCACTGTGGAATCAGTTACTGCAGGCACAGAGTCACAGAATGGTTTGGGTTGGGAGGGACCCTAAAGATCATAATCCTAACTACCACAATCATCACATAATTACCATGGTTTCCATGAGGTTGTGTGTTAGAACCCCTTTCTGAGAAAGACATGCTCTGGAACAATCAAATAATACAACTGCGCACCTCTCGAGTGTAATTTTTTTTATTATCTATGAGCATTCTTAATGAAGAACCAGATCCTCATGTGTTCAATTCCTCATCCTGTCTTACTCATTTAACAACAGCTTTTACAACCAATGCAATTCCTGAAGGAAATTACTACACATTTCTTCCCCATACTCAGATCTTCAACAAGGTGATGCAGGATCCCTTTGGAATTTGGGGTGGGACTGGCATTGCTAGAAAGGATTTATCTTCTCTTCAGAAAGCAGTTCCAACCAGGTGATTTTTCTAGATGAAGTCAGCAAACTAAACACCTAATACCTGGGACTATATTGTCTATTTGCTTATTTTAGAAAAATAAGTGAGGATATGTAGAAAATAAAATTAAAATCTAAAAAGGTGGTGCACCTACTTAAAAAAATCCAAAACCTTAAATATTGGCTAAAAATAGAAAAAGAAAAGCCAAACCAAATAATAAAAAAACTCTGTGCAAAGCTTTGATTTATAATGTCCTTTCTTGGAATCTTGAGACAGTGCAGAACATAATAAAAATTGTCAAAGCCATTATGGTACACTGGGCTGAAGAAGTCTATGGAAAATTGAACAGAGCTACAGGGAAAAATAATTGTTGCCTTGCATTGGAGAAACACAAAACCTGTATCTCCTAAGTGATATGAGACATGGGAAGTGGTAATGGATAACTTTTATCTGTGAGGAAGAAGTTTGACACAAGCAGAGACAAAAACAGCTCTAAAAATTCGGTTGGTAATCAGTTTCTAAACAAAGAATTGAGTAAATGTTGGATAAATCAGGTATTAAAACCCTTGGAGCCAGGCACCCCTCTTAGTGTTCTGATGTGATCCTCATGAAAATGAAAGTGATTTAATGCTCTATTTATACTCAAAGAGGAGATAACACTAAATTATTAGAAAAGTGAACAGCAATCATGTTCTGTATTAAGCAACCTTGATAGGCCATGTGCTATTTCTGCCTGTAACATCTGTGACTGGTGAGCATATGTATATTTTATTTTGGAAAGTTGAAGGAACAGCAAAAGCATCTCTTCTGACATTGAAAAGAAAGTGTTTGGTTTGAAAACGTAATGGATTTAAAAAAAATATTTTCTTCATAGCTAGCTTAATAATTTTCTGCTTTATTTTGAAATTTAAAATAGAACGCAGGTACAAAAAGTGGGTACAAAAATAACACCAAATCTTATTTGCCTAAAATGTCTTAAAAAATTTCCATGTGATATTCTGTCATCGTACTTCCATCTGTGGTTAATGTTTTCAGCTGCTCAGTTTCAATAAAAAAGTACAACTGGGCTTCAGCTTCATGAGGTCTTACTGAAGTTTTTGAAGTGAAACATTTGACACAGAGAATTAGCTGAGAGTGGAATGTGATGTTAAGGGTGGCAAATAGGGACAGGAAATACATTTCCTGAAGTTAAAACAGCCAAAAACATTGCTGAGAATTTATGGGAATCTGGGAAGCTGTGAAGAAAAAAACTGAAAAATCCCTTATAAATCTGAAGCACAGAACAACTTGTGTTTTAAGAAGATGTCAATTAGTATGGTTTTGATCACTGAAGAGAAATGAATACTGTTTTATATTTCCAGGAGGTTGTATGTATTATATACATTTAAGTTGATGATTGAAAGAAAACTGGTGTCAGAGGAATCTGATTTGATGGCACTGTGTTAGAGTCTGTAATTAGAGTCACGTCTGATGACTTTCCCTGTTCTCTGATATAGAAAAAGCAACTTTTTAACCATGCATCAGTCAGATTTATATGAAGAATAAAATTAACATAATTAAAAAAAAAATCCAACCCTCAAACACATAAACTACCTGTGGTGTAGCAAACTCCTTGCCAAGAGTTCTCGTCACAAAAACTCACATGTAGCTGATTCAGTGTGCTGTAGTCAGATCAGAAATACCATCTGGTCTGCATTTCTACACAGGCATTGCTTCTCTACCTTCTTTTCCCACCTGAGGGCTTGCAGGATATTGGAAATTTCAGATATCTGTTCAAAGTGGCTATGAGGTCACAGTACTGGGTTTCTCCTCACCCTCATCTTGAAATTTGAAATCGCTATTACAGTACTGAATAAAGGAGAAGTAATTCTTAACTAAAATTTTCTCACTTTGCCAAGAGGCAAGACAACCTTTATCCAAAACAAACTGACAGATTTTCTTTGACATTCACGTTGCAAGACCCGTGAGCCACACACAGACATTCCAACACAGGAAATTCCAATGACATGAAGAAAAATAATCAAACGCTGCAACAGATTGTCCAAAGAAGCTATCAAATCTCCTTCTGTGGTGATTTTCAAATTTTAATTTGTCAAACAATCTGACTAAAAGTTCAGAGTGGCCCAGGCTCTGAGTGGGTGTTTGGACCAGACGATCTTCAGAGGTTTTTTTTTTTCCCAGATTAAATTCCAATACAATTCTATGAAACTATCAGATGAAGAAAGTGGGCACTGATGGATTAGTGAGAAAATAAGAAAGCTGCCAGTGATTCTGTGGAGCACAATTTCAACTTCAAATCCCAAGTTGCTGAGAAGCCTTTCTTTCCTCTCCTGAAGGATGCTAAAGGAGTGGTCAATAATGCCACAGGAAGAAGTTATTCACAAAGAATTAGTTTCTCCATCATTCTTAAATTGTAAATGTGTGTAAAGCCTGCAGGCTTGGTTTAGGTGAAATACTCAGCAGGGAACTTGTGGATTGGACAAGGCAGCACCAGTGGGCACCATCATTTCCATGAAAACTTGGATTTTCAGGTACCTTGAAAGATGGTGTCTGATTACTACTGGAGTATGGAGTAAAACAAATCCAGGTAGGCCATGAATCCTCATGGTGTTTCAGGGTGTTGAAGAAAGAAAAACACCATCAAGATAGAGACTATGTAGAGAAACTCACAAAAAAGATGGGGAATATTTACGTATTCTGGCTGCAAATAAAATAAATACCTACAAGGATATCATATAAAGAATACTTCTGAAACTAAAACTGATTTTAAATCTAAATGTGGCAGGACCTGGGCAATTTGTCACGGCCCTTCAGGCTCATAAATCTGCAAATCTTTCTAAAATTTAGCACTTTACTCAGAGTTCATTTAAAAATCATTTGTAAATATGCTTTCAAGAAGAAGAGAACTGCTGCTGGTGGTTATAATTCTGAGTTTTACAATAAGTATTTGAAAACATTTGCTGTGCATTTGAAAATCCAATCATCTCCTCAGAAGGTGGCATGAAAGACACACTTTTAAATTACTGAAAGACTGTTCGAAGCATCTATTCAGGCATCAGAAGCAGCAACATACAAGGTCCTTTAACATATAAGATGCATCAAGAGTGTATGTGATGTAAAACTTCTCTCATGAGCCATGAGTCTAAATAATTTTAATGCAATTTATCAAATGGTAGCTAAAACAGTCTAAGGAAATCACAGAAGTATCTAGAAAGGACTGGCTATACAAAAGAGAGGCTATAATTACAGAGCTGTCATTTTTTTGTTAATTCTCTGCCTTAGCCATTTTCCTCATTTCAAGCAATATTTAGGTTATTGTTCTTACTGCTTAAATTTTATGGTTTTGTTTTCTTTTCAGCAAGTATCCAAAACCTGAAAACCTACTCCACTTATTTGCTGATGCAATGAAAACTTTGGAATTTTAAGACTTGGAAAATTTCCAAAGGAAAGAAATCAAGTCAGCTAAAGACAATTGCTTGGTACTTCTCTGCTGCTTGTCTTAACTGAGCAATATTTTTTAGAGACATGGATGGGAAATACAGGCTGTCCTTGGAAAACCTGTGTTTCATACCAGGGCCTCCTGTAATTCAGCAACAATTCCAATTTCGGGTTTTAATCTTAATTTTAGGTGCAAAATGTGGTTGGCTGAGTGGACTAGACTGGGGATGGAGCAGTGTTGGAGAGGTGAAAATTTTGGCATTGGGGTCCTGGCATCTTCAGCAAATTCCTGTTTCCCCTCAAGATTGAAATGACCCAAGAATTCTTCTCAGTTCTGAGGGCTTTGCCCACAATCCCACCCTTCTTCTCTCAGGCCTCCTGTAAAGTGGTGACTTTAGACATCCATCTGAGACACAATTAGGGGGCAAACGCTGATTTCCTTCTTAGTGTTGCCTCTAAAATATGTAAGTGCAGAGTTGGAGTGCCATGAGAACACCAACAACTTATTTCAAGGGAGTGGATGCACTGGCACTTCTCTTTTAGTTCCGTTTATGCTCACTAGCACTGGTTTTCACTCCTACCATGCCATGATGATAATTATTCTCTCTGCCCTGTGGCCACTCTGCCCATTGCTGCAAGCAACAGCCCCTGTCCTCCTGGTTGAAAAGAAGACTGACATATTCCAAGTGTCAAAATTCCATTTTTTAGTACTTCACCTCTAATGCAAAGGATTCGCCCACTGAAATGTTGGGACTTTTCATCAAAGCAGGAAGTACTTCTGGATGTCTGTCTTGGATTGCAAAACTCACCAGTAAAGGTGCTTTCAATAGCAAAATCTGCTACTTCAATCTTGCACTTGCTAATAAAATTCTCAGGTACAGCAAATAAAAACAAAGCAAGTCCATCAAAGTGACACTGCAACTCCAGACTGCAATTTGCACTCAATTGCCCTGTCATGAATTCTGAGGTTTTGTCCTAATCCCTTGATACAATATCGTGCCTTGACACTAATTTCCAATAGCAGAGCATGTCTGGATGCTGCTTCTTTTATATCACAGTGTCATTTAAGGAAAAATAAAGCCTTATTTTACCTTATTTAACCTGTTCATTTGTTTGCTGAATTAGAATTAAAACTACCATGAGTGACAAATAACTTAGAATGAAATTTAAGGCACATTAATTTTTGATGATTCTCCCACAGCTCATTTTAATTTAGCTGTATGCATCATTTGCCTTCTTAATTTTTCCATTTAGTGAATTTATAACCAAACAAATCTAAAATGGTTCTTTTAAAGGGAAAAGGTGTTGAGTTAGTCCTTTCTTGCATGGAAATCATTGGTCATTTTCTTAAAAGTAGAGCAGAAGGTAGTGAAAGCAGATTAACACAGAATGCACCCTGTGACATGGAAATATATTATTTTTGTCTCTTACAACCTCTCTTCTTGCTGAAGGTAATTACTTTTGTGTCTACTATATGAACCATAATTAACAACAAATGCGTGGGATCATGCATTTAATTTGTAATCAAATGGTATTTACTGAGTCAAAATTATCAAATTGTTGGTATTTGAAGGAAAAGTTCTACTAAATCTCTGGGTTTAGGTTTTCAGTAATTATCTAATATTATAGCAGCTTTCCAAACTCTCTTTTCACAAACTTTTGCTAGAACAAGCACATCTACAGTGGCAGAAAAAAAAGATTTTGAGGATAAAACCCCTCATACAGTAAATATGAAAACTTGTTGGATGTCCTTTTTCCTCTTGAGTGCAAAATAAATAAAAATCAAGCTCTGAAGAGCATTTATCTAGCTGTACAAGCATGACTTACAAGAAGACTTCATTCCATTTGAGCCTATTCTTACAAAATTGCATCTGGCACTCAGCTGCCAGAATTTCTATTTTGACATCTTGAAAGTACATAACATCGCCTTGTTCTCAGTGTGAAAAAGTGTTTTCTAATCAGCAAATGTCCCTGTTACACATTCCTGCCTGCACTTGTCAGCTCTTTCCTATCCTTGTAGCCCATTTACTCTTAGACAGCTGCAGATTAAATATTAAATGCATTGGAGAGAATCAAATCTGAGGGTCTCCAAAAATCAGTAATGTTGGTCTGGCTGCACATCAGATGATACCTGGGTGGTTCCTTTAGAAGGCTTTTTGTCAATGTTATTTTTATTAAAAAGTTCCAGTCTTGCAAAGCAAAGCCCAGATCTTTCTTTTTTCCTTTTCTTCCTCTTCCTAAATTCTGAAGTGTAACAGCTAATGAAAGCAGAAAGGTTGTTCAAAGCAGTACTTTGATCTTGTAGCTAGCATCTATCAAACTCTTTGAGAGCCTTGTGTCAGCCTGATTTCCCCTCTCCTGCTCATGAGTTTCTGTGAAATAATTTCTTGAAGTGTGGTCTTGATAAAATGAGCCATGTACAACCAGAGAGTGGCAAAAGCATGACATTTCTAAGAACCAAAAATAAAATTGTGTCTATTAGGAGAAGATTCAATCCTAAAACATTAACATTTTATCACCAGTTCACCGGAACTTCAAAATTAAATTCTGAGCAGGTAATTATTTTCCATTTATTTTAAGTCTGCTATAAAAGCAAGACAAGTAGTTTCTACAGCTTTTGATACTTTTTCCTAGAGGGAGAACATTTGCTAATGCTGACCTTTTCTTGAGGAAGCTTTTGGTTTTGATGAACCGAGTATTTTGTTTTCCTTTTTTTTTTTTTAACAGACATGTATCTTACAAAAAATTTGAACCAGCTGAAAAACTACAAGTTATCCCTCCCCTGTCTGAGGCCAGAGCAGTTCTGTCACCAGGCAGAGAGTAGAAGAACAGGTTTTTCCATGCAGCCACAGAGGATCTGCCCCCATCAAAATCTGGTGTCACTGCTGAGAGCTGCACAGAGGCTCAGCCCCACTGCACACTGAGGGATTATTTCTAACCTGCAGATTGATTTGTCGTGTTCTGCACAGCACCTTTTGAACTCCCGAGACTGAAAGGAAGGGCAAAATGTAATATTCTCATAAAGCTTGAAGGTTACTGCTTTCTTAATATTTTTCCACTGTGTACTTGGAATTCTCTGCATCAAAATATGGATGAACATGGCACTGAACTTTGCTGATCCAATCTGCTCTGCATGGATGGTCACAGAGCATTCATTAAAGTGGATTCTCTGAAGTTTTCTTCAACCATGCATTTGCAGCTTGGTTCTACACTGAAGAATTCACCTGAGATTGACTTTCTGACATTTATCCCAATCCAAACTCTAGAAATCTTTAAGGATTTTTTTAAATTACAATTTAAACTCTAAAAAATCCAGTTGAAGGTATTTCCAAAACCAGATTTGCAGTACAAGTTGGCCAAGGCACTGCCAATGGCACTAAGCAGTGTCAGAAACACTTCTAAACTTGACTGTCAAGGCAACAGAAATAAGTGACTTCAGGACAACCAAATGACATAATAAATACTAAATTCCTATACCCCTATAGGAGAAAGAGAGTGATGCATCACTGAACTCACTGAAACTTTTTAGACTTCATAGTTTGTACTGTACACTTTTTGTTATTAATGCCTGAAAATGAGGTCAGTACAGGAAAACATTTTTTCATAGCACACTTCAAACCTAAATTCGTACTGAACCATACACTGAAAGATATAACAGTGTATAAATGCCTACAAAGCAGCTATTATAAAGTCTTCCATCACTGAGTTCCTAATTAGTCTCTCAATTGTAAAGTACAAAATGTGTCAGTTAGCTAAAAAAAAAAAAAATCCCAGCATAGTTCTCCCAACAAACTCGAGCTGTATTTAGGCAGTTTTGTAGAGCTGTAGGATGTCAACACAGCATGCTGAAAGTTACTGGAGTGGAGCAGAATTACAAGCCCTGGTGCAACCTGATGTACTTTGAGGGGATTTCTAGGCTGGATTCAGTCCTGCAGACACTTTTCTGCCTTTCCTGATCTCTGTATCGCTACTGAAATCAAAGATCCAAACAAGACATGGGCATCACCCTCTGAGCATCCAGCTTTCCAGAGCAGGCTGTTGGGAAGATGTAATTAAGCACCCTCATGAATTTTTCTTCAGCTTGGATGCCTAAATTTGGCTCCTACGTCTATGCAAGTGACCTATTTTTTAGATACGCTGAGTGCCTGCAATTCCCAAAAATTTATGCAATCAATCATCGTTAAATTGCATGAAAATACTGATGAAACCTGAGTTGCCCCCAGGCATTTATTTCTGCTCATTGTTACTACTAGAGAAATAGCATTTATTCTGAGAAAAAACTTCTTTAAAACTAAAGAACAAAAATGCATTTTTAAATGTTGAAAAGTCGCATACCTTGGATTTTGTTCAAGGAGGGAGGAAATATTCTTACGTTACTCAACAACAGCATATCACTGAATAATAAAATTAATCATATCTCCAAAATTTGAAGTGATGAAAATATAGAGGACCATTAGCAGATTCTGGAACTAAGGTATTTTTGGACTGCATTGCTTGGATCAAAAGAGACATTTTTGGAACAGCAGGACAGGCAGACCTTCAGCTTCCTTAAGAATTACCATCACCTTCACTTTGCAGGAACTTAAAAACACTGCATTTCCTTTCAGCCTTTGGTGAAAGCAACCAGGGAACAAATGTGGATCATGGAAATGCAGGTATTCAATTGATGGAGGAGCATTGCTTTACAGCAACTGAACCAACCCAAAAGCTTTCTCACTTTTACCCTTCTGATCCTCTCCCTCTCCCCACAGGGGAGTGTGAGCAAACAGCTCCAGGGGACTCACTTGACACCAAAGCACAAAACCACAAAATAAACACATTTCAACTAGGGAAACAGAAAATAGAAACTGGACTTCTCCAGGTCCCTGGGAAAGCAGTTCTTCAAGACCTGCTATGAATATATTTGATACGTGCACTTTTAGCAGTAAGATCACATGCATCCTAATTTTGCACAGGCCTGATAAGAGCACATTTCCTTGGGGATGTGAGACACTGACATCCCTGAGACAGCCTGAGCACTCAGGTGAACCAGGAGGGTTAAGGAGTGCTTCACATGCTCTCCATTCAGGTGTATGAATACCAGCACGTCTTGGTCCTTGTGGACATACTATGAATACAGAAACAAAGTTAATGACATTTATTTACACCTATGCTGACATTTTTCTGTATGCAGAGGAAAATCATCAACGCATTTTCTTAAAGGTCAAAAGCTTTTGCATAATATATTTCACTGCATGGAAAGGATACCCTCTGATATAATTCAATTGCTGTGTTTACCCTAAGAAACTGATTCTTTACACTTTTTAATGTGCTAATGTGCTTTTTTTCTTTTCTTTCCCATTTTGGAATCATATTTCTTATTCTCTCAGCATACAACATATGCTTGCTCTTCAGTTGGAGTTGACATACTTTAATTTTCATGTTTTCCCTATCCATTTTCTCTATCAACATTTATTATATTGTGATGAATATTACAAGTAATGGATGCATCTTCAAAAACAGTATCCTCCTTGTTTCTCTCTGCAGATTTCCTTAGATACTCAAAGACTTAGTTCTTTCTCTGATTGGTCAGGCTCGGTGGAGATTGCACAGTGTTTCTAAATTCCATCCCAGAACAAACCTGTGTTTCTACACCCTTAAATCTTTTCTTTCCCCTCCTGGCACAGGGTTGATTCTTAGCTGGTGCCCTATCAAGGAATCTCTTTAGAGGAGAAATCAGATTGAGTAATCACTTAATATACTAAATCCGCTCATTCATTCAAGTTTCCATAAATATTGTCACTTTTTTAACCATTCTCAGGGCGCAGGTAATTTAACCTCTTATAAATAATGTCAATTTCATACATGTACTTTCACTGTTGCTTCATACCAAAGCAATTGTCATAATAACTGTGGCAGGAATGCTGGGGAAGGAACATGTTGGTCAAAAGAGCCAGTTTTGTTTAAAGTCCTGTACCTCTGCAACTGAAAATAATAATGAAATTGATCTTTGCAAACAAGAGCGTGTGCAGTGGCAAAGGGAGAAATTGGTGGTATTAAGCACAAATATTTTAGGTATTTGTGAGGGACCAGTCCAGCCTGAGAACTGTACCTCATTTCTAGACCTAAATAAGGTCTTCAGTCACTAATTAATTACTGTGTTTAGTTTTTTCCATAATAATACAGTCTCCCCAGAAATGTACCTTGGGCAGAATGAATTGATCATTGCTTTGTTTTCTTGAAAATGCAAAATGTGTCTTGATAGTACTTGGGTTTTTAGTGAGGATGGTTGTATAGGTCACCAAGTGCTCAGGATGCTTTGGAAAAAGGGCTTTGAAGAGGTATGTTAAACATTCACTCCTTATTAATGTAATACATTAAATATATTATCAACATAAAAAGTAACAGAGATTAAATGAAATAAAATTGAAAGATAAGTTAATTAATAGACAAAGGCTTATAATGCAAAAGAATAAACAAGAAGTTTGAAGTTGTTGTAAGCTAATTCCCTACATTTAAATTAAAATTGATGAGAGTGACAGAGACTGTAAAAGGTGTGATTTCCACTACATTTTTTTCCCCCTCCTCTGTTAAATTCTGACCTCAGCTAAGTTTTGTCTCTCAGCCATCTGGAACAAGCTTTTCCCTGTTGTTTTGTATGCAAGAGTTGATGAGGACAGACTTAGAGGCTGAACAGCAGATATCATAGCAGACTGGGAAACATCATCCTGCACAATATTACTGATTACAATAAAAACATCTCATGCCATCCCTGTGCTCATACACCAGTCAAAGCTCTTCCCCTGATGTTCTGCTTGCTACAGAACATCTCACTGCAGTTTGCTTCTTCAGAAGCAAAGGTACAGAAGTGGGATCTCTAAAGAAAAATTCAAAATAAATTTAAAAAGCCTCAGTGTCAGTTCCATGCAGATAAAGGAAAAAAGGATGGTGAAACATTGGAGGTTGTCCAGAGATGCTGTGGGGTTTTAATCCTTGGAGATATTCAGGATATTCTGCTTGAGCAGGGGTTTGGACTGCACAACCTCCACAGACCACTTCCAGCCTGTAGGATTCTGTGAGGAGAAGTGAAATAAATGAGACACAGCCTCCTGGCAGGCAAGCCAAAACCAACTCCAGGCAGTTCAAGACGAGTTAAGGCAAAGAAAATTCACACCTTTCCGTTTAGAGGGTTTGCCACTTCAATATGTGTCTTTCTGTTGCAGGAAATACTGCAATTGCAGGGCTACTGAGGTGGGTTTGTCTTTTTTTCTTTTTTCTCCCTCACAATATTTAATTTATTCACAGGATAAAAAATGCATAAGGTAATAGACACCAAATCAACTTGGAAAAATATGCTGAGAGCACTCTCACGGCAATATAAAAATTTGTGCTTTCTTGTTTTTTGTTTTTTTTTAATGAATTCTGTGTGCACCTGACAAGCAGTAGATCATAGAAGCTCATACTTTTTACCACAACAGGAGCATAACAGACTTCATGAAATCCATATTTTGACTTGAGTGCAGCAGCTGCTGGAGGTCACTGGGTAATTTTAAATGCAAACTTGGATCTTCCACGAGCCAATTCAGAGTATCTAACACGTACCCTACCTAAATATTCCCAGTCACTTCCTAATTATTTTCAGGATGTTTCCTGGCATGACAGATCATGCTAACAGCTCCATTAACTCTGCTGTGCAGCACCACTGCATGGACAGTGTGCACGGCCTAATCCAGGCAAGAAAAACTGTGCAACTCCCCAACTTTAACAGAATAACCATTGCTCTCTCTCGGGATGCTGATGAGACTGGAAAACTGTTTCAGGTGAAACCATCAGAACATTAATACAAACTGTTCTGGTTCTCTATACAGGTTTTTTTTGGTGTTTGTTTTTTTTTTTTAGCAGTAGTGCCTGTGCATAGCACTGCTGCTTTATTACAGAAAACTGATAATGATGCCTTTGACATGGTTCCTTCATTTACAGATTACACAATAACGGAGCTTGGTGATCTCTGTTGGTAATCATGAAAATTTCATTCAATTCATGTTTAGCTGTGAAAGATCTGATTTTTCAGTAAATTTTTTACCTAAACCCTCACTGAAAGATGGAATAGATGGCCTAGAGATAGCACATTCTTTTCTTCCAGGGGTCTCTCAAACTGCAAGTTCATTCATTCACCTTTCCAAAGCTAAATTTCTGTAACCATGGATTACCACTAGTAATAGTTGCTAGAAGGAGAAACAGTTATCCTTCCCTATCTGACCTAAATTAATTTGCCAGGAATTATTTTGTCTGCAAAATGGCAATAAATAGCAGTAATCTATCTTTCAGGCTTTCCTATCATCAGTGGGCCCATCTGTGTTACAGTGTTTTAACCCAAGTGGTGAGTTGTCCATGGTCAATAAAATTGGAAATTTAACAAGATTTTAAAAAAGAAAAAAAAAAAAGAAAAGAAAAAAAAAAGCCTTGAGAGATTTGCTCTGACACCTTATGTAAAATATAAAATATGAAGGAAAGATCAGCACAAAACAAAAGAAAGATCAGCACACCCCTTCCATGAAAAAGCCACACATAACTGACCCAAAGTATTTCTTGTTTACATCCCAACACCTTTTAAGAATGAAGCTGATGCCTGGGCTGATCTCTCCTCCAAGGCAGTAGTTTTTTTCCACCTGCTGGCAAAGTGCTGTGTCAGACTTGATTATCCAGTCAAGTTTACACAACCTTGTCTTGGCTCAGTTCATTTTGTGTGCAGTCCATGCATTGATGAATTGCATAATCAAACTGTGGCAGCTTCAAAGGGGAATCACCTTCTGGCCAAGCCTGAGAGAACTGTGTTCAATTGTCTCCAGCTGAAGTCAAAAAGCCAAATTCAGCTCTGGCAGAAAGAGGGAAGCCTCTGCTAAATCAATAAGATAATCAAAGCTTTACAATTAGATCAATGCAAAGAACAGCAGCAAGGCCTGGCAAAAACCTGCATTGGACCTAGGAGCAGATATATTCAGGGCTGAGTTTGTCCCAGGAATTTTTCATGACTCTGAACAGCTGTCCTGAAGCGGAAATTCAGAGCATTTATGGATCCTGCTGTTCCCAGCCAAAGAATATCAAGAGAGGCAGGAGCAACAGATTTCACAGTTCCCTGATACTTCAGCCTTCTCTGTCCGATGGGAAGCACAACAACCACAAATCCCATCTCAAGCCTGAAGTACTCACTGAGTATAATATGTACTTTTATTTGCAGAGAGGTCAAAAATACTCAAAATTCGAGTCTATCAAGACATATCTGTCAGACAATCCTCGATGTCTGCAGCCTGGACACCCTTTTAAGGAAATGCTACAGCTCAGTAAGAGCTTCTGAATGATAAGGTTTTGTGCAGAAATTCTGAAACCTTTTAAGAGGATTGTAAGATGTTTTCTTAAGTTTCTTTTTGTGACTGGAGGAGAAGGGAAATACTGACAATACATGTTATTTTAGCCCTGATTTTATTCCCTCAGGAGAAAAAAAAAGTGGGGGGAAAAAAAAAAAAAAAGGGGCTGATTTCAGAAAAGTCTTTACCAGAGAAAGTAGGGAATTGTATACCAAATTGTGTATTCTGCACAGTGTACAATGTTCTCATGTTCTCTTTCTCTGTCAGGAAGTGTTCTTTGAACTCAAAGGCATCTTCTCAAGAATCAGAGTCCCATCGTGCTGGGACCTGTGTATTGACAGAAAGTTGCACTGCCCTTGACTGCAGAACTGTGTATGAGCACTCTGACTTCCATGTGAGATTAAATGACTCTGAATAAATCCAGGATTATTTTGTCTGGTGTAACCAAATCTGAGTTCCATATTTCAAAAATCACCAGTGCCACAGCACAGCAAGTGCTCTGGTAGCCTTGGGGAAGGCTCTGCATTTTTACTTAAAACAGAAACCTTTTCTCCTCTGTTTTCCAGGTGTGAAAATATCAATGCTAACAATGTACTCCTCTAATATCAGGAAGAGACAAGACAGAAAATTAGTCACCTTGAGTGGAAACCTGAGTCAGTCCAGGGTATGTGCTTTTACTGAGTTAAAGCAGAATTTGCAGCTTTCAAGGTTTGGCTTCAGAATTGTTTTTTAGAGGAAATTGAAACAAATGTGTTGCTCTGCCAGTACCATTAAGATAAAAGGAGGCTTGTATTAAACAAGAGTGTTCCCATTAGATCATGCACCCAGTTAAAACTGGCCATCTTAACCTACCCATCGAGCAAAGAGGCCACCCTGGTCCTTTTCTCAGGAGTCTGGCTGATTTCAGCTGTAGCAATTTCTGAACTACAAACGTTCTGAGCTGATTTGGGCCAGCTGCACTTAAATCGAGGTCAGAAGGCATTAACTGTTTCCCTGTGCAAAACTCACCCCAGGTGTGCCACCTCCTGTGACAACACACACCCTCAAAGTGGTGGCAGAGCTGGCCACTGGGAAACTGTACAAAAACATCAGCAAAAGCCATCAGAAGGAAAAAACCCGATCACAAGCATTATGTTCCCCCTTTGAGCAGGCAGAAATATTAACAGGTTTTGCAAAGTCCTCAGTGACACACTGAGGCACATCAAGCCAAGCCTTTTAATTTAGGATGCCTTAGTGACAATACACCAGTCCCAGTGAGAGGCAGCCATTCAGTTCAGTGGGGCTTCTCACATGATTAAGAACTAATCAGGGAGCTCAGCTCTGATCCCTGCTTCATGTCCCAGCCAAAGGGATGGGGAGGGCCAGAGATCAGCGTGGCACAAAGGACTTTGTGCAGAAGATCCTGCTCAGAGAGCAGCAGGAGCATCACCCGCCACGATGATTAAACTTCCCCAAAGGAGGGGGCAGTGGCAGCCAGGCAGGGAGGGACAAAATGAGAAAGCAAAAAGTTTCTTGAACAGACCAGCCAGAATGAAAAGGGCAGGGTGAGAAACGAAGCTGCTTATTAAATTGAGTGACTTAAGGTGAGAGAGAGTTAATTTTTTCAGAAAGTCTGTAGCACCCAACCGAGACACACCTTCAATGAACACTGTCAGCTCATGCCTGTCCACATTCCTACCCCACCAAACCCTCTGTCTGCCCATCCTAGAAAGAATAAAGCTCTCCTAGGTTTCATAACATTCCTCAAAATGTATCTGGAATATAAAAAGGCTCAAATTTATACTCTTGGGAGTGTACCGAATTCAAAATATTTTTGCCTTCTGACCAGATCTGAGGTTTTTCCTGTGTGTTATCGGTGGAAAAGGATCATGTGAAGGCTGCCTGAGGAATTGAAAACTTCTAAGAAGCAGCTGGAAAAGGTGTCCACCAAGGGATTACAACAGATTAACCTCAAAAGGTTTCCTTCTTCTCACAGGTCTGTCTGGTGATAGTTAGGTAGCACAGATTGGCTATTAATAGATGTACAGTAGAGGCAGCAGTTTTCCCAAGATATGTGGTTATCCTTGGCCACCTATCTGGGGGGAGAATCAATCCCCTTTTTGCTCTAAGCTTCAATTTAGCTCTCCTTCCCAACTTGTTAAAAACAAACCACGGAAAAAACACACAGCAAATCCCTTGGAACACCTCCATGCACACACACAGAGGTGCAGGCACATCTATACCCCCTTCATGCTGGATTTCCACAGCATACATTGAATTTACTGCTGTACCTTCTACAGACACCATTGACTACATAATTTAATACACCTGTAATTATTACCCTGATCTTCCAGGAGCTTGTCCAGCAAAGCACATCAGCAGATACAAAACAAAGCTTTTTAAAATATTTCTTCATTAGCAGACATAATTTGGCCAGTTTTTTCCTACAAAGAAACCTTGGCTATACTCGCAGGTCAGACATCATTAGCTTGTTTTACATATTCAGCATTCAAAACTAAACTTGTTTTGACAAGACACCACAGAGAAGCTCCTGGAAATCTGAAATCCTCCCCAGTACCTGCAGATTATTAGTATTCCTGCCATACATTTTAACTCACAACCTCCAGTGTTGCAATTCAAAAATATTTTGTTTACTGATATCCTTGTTAAGATTTAGCAGCCAGCTTAAAATTTAAGCTGTTTCCAACAACTGGCTCAACATAGAGACACATTTATTTTAAGACACATATTGCATATGCTTAAAAGAAAAGTGGAAAAGATAAAAATATTCCTCTCCCCTCCTCTCAGAGCAGAATTTAAAAATCCTGTTAAGAGGAATTTATGCACGGAAAAAAATATTCCTGTTATGTGCAGTTTAATTAATCACCTCCATAAAGCTCAGGGCCATCTGCTCAATGGATGGTGAGGAGAAAAAGATGAGATTGTAGGAGACAATTGTGGTGGGATTCAAGTGCACTCAGTGTGGCAATTGCAATACTAAGATGCTCAGCCAGAACATGCAAGAAAATATTCTCATACTTAAAAGAAATGCTCACAGAGAACACAAATATTTTTAAGGGAACACAAATAGGTCCTGCTACAGCAGCAATCAGTTTTCTATTTGAAATGCTGACAAAACCTTGAGTACAAAATTCAGCTCTTACAGTGATCACCCAACCTGGGGTGCATCCCAGGACAGGGAATGGGTGGGTTTCACTGGAAACTGCCTCTTGAAACCTTCATCCTCTCCCAGTCTGGCAAATTCTTTGAAAGTATAAAAGTCAAAATGTCACCTTCAATCCCACCTCAAGCAATATATCACCCATGTTTCACATAGAAGTAACACATGGATTATAAAGTTGCATCTATTTCTGAAGACTTCTTATCCCAGCAGCAAGCACAGATATTATCTTCGGGATTTTTATTTATTGGAGGAACAGAGTTACAGAAAACTTAAGAAAACTGAGAATTCAGTCTTATTTTATATTCTTCCAAAATGGTTAATTCATACCCTGAATAATAAATGTCATAATTTCTCCACCAAGGTTACGTTTAGAGCCTTATTATCTGATACAATTTCCCAAAAATAGCTGCATACAGCCAAACTACTATTCCCACTACATAATTTGATATAGCAAAGCACATATTAACCTTTCTTTTATATCCTTCACAAAAAAAATTGAGTTCTCCACTGTATTCTCTGGAAAAACTGTTAGTCAGTGTACATATTGATATAATTGACGTGTTGAATTGATACTTGAAACAGCTCACAGCTGGTAGCTTGCTGAGTGAGATTTTATTATTTTTCACATCCCCCAAAATGCCTCCTCAGGGAATTTTCCTCGTGTGTACATTTTTGCTTTTGGAAAAAACTAACAACTGGCAGGCTTTTGAAGTGTTCCGCGGTAATTAACGACTCTGATTTACATGTCTACAGGACATTACACAGACACACGTCAGGCTGGAACACTGAGCGCTTAAAAGCCGCGATTCCCCCATCACCAGTCTTGGATTTGCACATAACAGATACCAACAGCAAATATTTTCACCCAGCTCAGTGATGGCAGGCAAGGCGACAGACTTTCCACCAAAATCCTCTCTGCACATGGCAGGGAATCAGCCAGCCCACAGCTCGCAGGGGGAGTCAAGACATCACCTGATGCATTTTTAGGATGAACCAGAGCTGGCAGAGGGTGCTCACTGCACCTCAAGGCTTTTCAGCTGCTTGGCTGCAGTTCCTGTCGCTTGGCACCAGGAACATAAAAGCCAAACCCCCTTTTTATAGGGCCACAGCCCAAATGCAGCTGGCTGGCAAAGCGTTCCAACCCTGAAAATCTCCCCAAATTTCAGTTTTTATGCAATTTCACAAATACACCGAGCTTACTTTTATTTTTTTCAGATTTTCTAGGGGGTTTTCGGTTTCTTTGTTTCAAGCCCTTCCTTACAGCTGACTTTTTGTCCTTTTTTAAACAAATTGAATAAACTGGGACTTACCAAACCAGCTTGACAAACTTTTCCACCTTGTGACTGTTTTTTTCAAATACATCCCAGGATGGAGCAGTCTCAGTACTTCATTCAGCTTTCTTCTCTAAGATTTTAATACCTTTTACATGAAAAAATAATATAGAAAATATGAAAATAGGGCAGTCATATTTTAGCTTGTATTTTAAAAACAGGAATCAGAATTGTGGGGGTTTTTTTGCTCTCTCCCTCCCCAGTTATGTCACATTCCTTTTTTTGCTTAAGGAAGCTTAGGGAGAACAGAGTGCAGTGGGTAAAGCGCCCCTGAAGTCTTGCAATTCTTCCACACATCTACCTCATTTAGGAGTGCATTTTCTCATCTCTGCCATTAACAATATCTCATATGGGTTGCAAATGTCCTTGTGAAATATTCATTTTTTTAAAAAGAAAAAGAAATCCGAGGACAACCACTCACTTTAAACGTTGCATTTCAAGTAAGAATTTTTCCATCTCACAAATAAAACAGTTTTTTTCTAAAAGCAAGCAGACTAAGCCTGGTGGGTGAGTCACAAAGAGCTCACAAAAGGGTGTTTTTACAGGTTTATAGTGGAGACCAAATTAAACTTGACAGCTTCCTTTAAATTAAATTACTAAGTTAGAGATCATAGCATAAATAGTGCTGGGTAAAAAACCCGCTTTCTTATTCTCTAAAAATGTTCAGAATTAGGGAAAAGAGACCTGACTTTTCAGCTGAATGAAGCAGATCTATCAAGGTAAGAAAGAACAAGTGGATACAATATGAGAAAACAGCTCTGCATTCATTTCAGCTGTACTTTCTAGGGTGAAAAAGGACTTTTTTCCTTGACTTTTTCTCAAGCTTACACAGGCCAATTTTAAGGCTCTCTCCCAATACATATGCTAATTTATTTTTTGTAAGAACATGAGAAGCACAAATGCATGCTTGGTAAGAAAAGGGGAGCAAGGAAACACTACTAAATCAACACTGGTTTTAGATCCAAGGACAAGAGGAGAATTGTTGACACAACTTCCTCAGTAAACACCTGCATAGTCTCCTTGCTTAAAGCAAAATCGAGTTTTGTCTCTTAAATTAATTATCAATTAATATCAATTATGTATTTATAAACTTCATTATTACTATGATGTCCTTCATTGTATTCATTCCTTTCCTAATAATTAAATGTTTGTGTGTGCCCCCAAGGCTATTAAAAAGATATCCACAAGAGTAATTATGAGGACATTCCAGTCCCTTTTACCTCAGAAGGGATAAGAGATTTTCATGAAAGTGTTTTGAAATATCTTTCACCATTTCAGAGCTCACAGATTTTTAATTAAAAAAATACTAAAAATTTTAACAGCTAATTGGTCATTCCAGCTCTAGAAGCTTTAAGATTTTAGAAGACATGAAACAGGAGGGAATAATGTTCCTACAATGACATGAATTACTGTAGGAGAGAACACTTTCAAATCCAGGTGTGATGATGACAGGAAAGCAGAAATCCATGGCCGTGCACAGTCTGACTGTGGCAGCCCAGTGGCAAATGAAGCTGGACAGGCTGAAGGTTTTCTTTGGGAATGGGGATTGGACTTGTTCCTCTACAAAGATTGATTAATACTGGATTTGAGGCAGGAAATGAAACACTTCCAGCAATTCTCCTGGTTCTACATCACTTGCCTGAAACCTGGGAACTGTAGTGTGTCATTTTGGTGCTGGAAATCTCCTTTAATTATAAATTGAGGGGAAGGTGGACAGCTCTGGAAGTGTAATGACTGAACTGATCCTTGCTGTCCTACAAATGCCAAGGGATCTGGGATATTAGGTTCTGCTGGCTTCCCTAGGGAGACAAATCCTTTTCATCTTAGTACCCATGAGCACATCAGCAAGGAGACTGCTCACAACAGGGCAGTGACAAGGGAAGGGTTCCAGCCTTTTGTCCCCTCCTGCTGCTCATTCAGGGCCATTTTCTCTTCTCAGTACTTTCAGTTAAACCAGAGCCTGGCTTCTTGACATTAACACTGAAATGGATCCCCCAAAATATTCTTTAAAATATACCACTTTCAGTTTTAATTTAGTCAACTTGTGTTTACAATTGGCCTCAGTGATCTTAGAGCTCTTTTCCACCCTATAAGATACCATGACATTTACATTATATGTTCTTGAACTCTGTTGTCTTCTCTGTACCAACTCAAGCTATTTAGGATGTGTGGCACCATACATCATGTGTTGTATAAAATACAATTTCATATCAGTATAGGGAAGTAGCTGCAAGTACTTCTTTAAGACCCTGACCACCAGAATATTCCATCAAAAATAACTATGCAGGTGATGACATGAAAATTACATGAATCTATATAAAAGAGCAATAATGAATATTAGACAAATAAGATATTTACACATCACAGTGAAGCAGAAGTAAAGGAATATCTCAATTATTAAAAGCTTTCCAACCAAAAGAGGATGCTTTTGTTTTTGACTTTATGCACTAACAGTGGTGTGGTAAGATGTCACAAGGCCAAAAGATCAAATACTTTAAATAACTGGTCTTCTCTGTATTAATGAATATTTAGAGAATAAAGCTCAAGGTTTATATTCAGGAATACCAGTATTTATCCAAGCAGGAAGACAGAAAAAAAAAAGCCATTATCAGACGTAATTATATTTCTTACTGAAAATCAATTAGTGAAGCAGTTATCTTGAGATTAGATAAAGAGCCAAGCTGAAATGCTCTAACTATGATCACATGGCCTGACTAAAGGCTGCCAGACACAGGAGAGGTGAACCCCTTCTCCCCCTCTGTATCCCATACACCTGAAGGTCAACATTACAACCACCTTGTAGGATCTTCTCATTCACCTTTTAACTTCTTCCTACCAAAAGATCCATCAAAATACTCCTGTGAACTGATTCTCTGATCATTTCTGCTTTCATTCACTTAGAAAGAACCATATAAATAACAGGAAGTTTTTTCCTCCAAAAAAAATTTTTTAAGAAACAAAAATTGCATGTGATTCCCAAGTTATTTCCTGATTAAAAGCAGAACAATTCCATCTGCCCCATTGATGTGTAGTTCCAGCATTCAGGAAGAATATGTGAGAAACCTGTCAAGGCTCAGCAAGAGGAGGAGGAATATGGTGTTATCACACAATTTCACTTAATTTCATAACTAGGCATAAACAACTGAGTCTAATGCCCATAGGAAAGAAAATATTACACTTTTATTGGGTAGTCTTTTCTCAGCAGAGAAGCAGAACCCACAAGAGGAAGTACAACAGGGAATAGATTAGGACAAGGAAGTTTTAAAGGTCTCTCACCTGAAGTGTTGATGCCCCTCAGAACCAGAATATCAGACTTGGGCAAGGACAGTGGAAGAAAACAGAGGAAGTGACACACACTGGTGGCACAGTAACCAAACAAAAAGTTGAATGGAGTAGCAGGAATTCCCATACTGAGTTATTCCAACCCTGGGTCTCTTTTTCCCTCGGATTTAAACTGCCGCAAATAAGATTATCACAGGGTTGCCATATCCTTTAAAATTTTACTTCTTCTGAGAAAAAGCCTGTGAAGGGTCAAATGGGTGTTTACTTGGCAGTCCTTAAGCCAAATACTTTTTTACA
>VXBB01018006.1:468939-480342 GCA_013399915.1 Illadopsis cleaveri | reverse complement strand
CTGGTGGGCTGCGGCGGCACTGCAGGGGCGCAGCGCCGGGCTGGGCCCTGGCCCGGCTCGTTTCCATCGGACAATAAATGGAGCCGGGGGAATTTTTTGTTCCTACAGCGCTCGCCCGCCTCTGCCCGGCCTCCGCCACTCTTAAAGAGCAGTGTCCTAAATGCAGTGTAAACCTGCCCACCGTGGCTTCTTCCCCTCTCCCGTAGGGTGGTGAATTGTGAATGCTGGAGCACTGCTTTGAGCAGTTCCTGATAAACCTCAGCATTTATTTACTTTTCTGCGGTGTTGTTTCACCTGCTGCTTTGTGAGCGTGGTTCCGTTCAGTTCTTTGTGCTGCAGTTCATCACTGAACTGTCTTGAGCCCCAGATTTTGGGGGCAGGGGAGGTGATGCTGTCAAACTGAGTACAGCCCATCTGGTGCAAGGAGAGGGCAGGCACAGGGAAAAGAAAGTTTGGGAAAAACACAGGTATCAAATGGAAAAACACCCCCCACCAATTAAACTAGAAATCAAACTGAATGCAATAAAGTATCAGTACAGGTTTAAAATGCTAGCACATTTTGTTGTTTAGAATTTCAAGTCCTTTCTGAATAGGTGAAAGCAGAATAAACATCACTTCTGCAGTTATTTGGGAGGTAATGAGCAATTTGACATATCTAAGGAATCACAAAAAGTGAGGCTTATTGCCTTCATGCTATAAAATGTTCCACTGTAAATCATAAGTGCTCCCATTAGAGAGTTGAGCAGTCATGAGAATGTAGCTTGCATGGGAGGTTTCAGCTAAATGTGAGCATTTGTATTTATATAGGTAATTTATTTTCTTGCCAGCCACAAACATGCTGAGTGGGAAGGCTGAAAAAATTCTCACCATTGCAGGAAATAATCACTGTAGTTAAATTTTAAATGTAATAGCAAAAGAAATCACCGTTTCCTCGGGGAGGGAATCACTGCAAAGTCTGATGACAAACAGAACAGCAGCATGAAGCTGAAATGAAAGATTGAGCACAAAGCAGCAGAAGACAAAGCTGTCACTGCAAAGGCTCTCAGGCTCTGCCCCATCAGCCTGGATCTGGACTGTGTGTTAAGCTCTAATGGTGATGGTTAGAAATGGACCTCATGCTGTTTGGACTACATCCCCATGGTTAAGAGGAATTCAGATCCAACAGGTATTGTTTGAGGAGAAATTCCACTAAACTAAATTGTTAGTCATAGTAAAGACTATCCAAAGATGGATTCTGCCTCTGAAATGAATAGATTAGCAATACATTTCTGTGTAATCCTGAAAGTGTAAGAGTGGGAGATGAAATCAGGGTCTCCTCTGGGGCAATGATAAAAAATATAATTTTTTCACTGAACAAAAACCAGAAGTGACCAGTGCGACAGTTCATTGTCCTCTGGTTACTGCCCTGATTTTTCTGTAGTTGTCTTTTTGTTTTAATGTTATACTCAGGAGATAAAAGATCTTGGCATGAAGGCTCATTACCATGAAGAAAGAAAATTAGAAGAAGATGAAAGGAAAGACAGAGGGGAATGAGCAGGGCTGGTGGAGAGAAATCCTACAGACTGTGGAAGGTTTGGAAGAAACAACCCATCAGTCCAGTCACCTTAACAGCTTAACAGCTTCATGGTGTCGGTGCTGCTCTGGGGAATGTGTTGTGACAGAATCAGCTCTGTGGAGGTGGCTTGTCCCAAACATTCCTATGTTTATCATTGTCAGGTGACCACTAGGAGAAGCAGAAAAGATATATGTTAACAAAAAAGCCCAGTTGCAGGTAATGGCACCATTGACCCAGGTTTCTGCTGCTCCCAGTGTGTCAGTCCTGGATGGGCATGTGGAGTCCTGAGGCACCAAGGGGTCTCTGTGATGCACCAACCTGGGAATGTGTGCTTCAAAAGAAAACACCCTGTTACACTTATTCAGCTGGCATAATCCAAGCCCTGTTGAGTGCTTGCAGAGGAGCTGTGGTTGCAGAAATCACCTGTTTCCACAAAGCACTGTCAGCTCTGCATAGGGAGAGCTTGGCTTTAAATCCTCTGCACTGCCTTGTTGTTTATTCATTTTTTAACTACACACAGAGCCAAGTCTTCACTGTGACTGACACGATTTCACTTTGCAAATCAATGAGACAGCACTACAAGGGCAGAAGAGTCTTTCCTGAGAACTTGTGTTGCTCAGAGCCCTGAGTGAGTGCAGTCCTCATGGAATTAACCTGAGCCAAACTCCTGAGCTTCCCGGGGCTCTCACCACCCTCCCAGCCTGTCTGGACCTTCTGGAGTGGTTCAAGCTCCAAGCAGCTTAGGAAACTCTCTGCCTTGTGTGGGTAAAAATGCTTCCAAGGCAGTGATAAAGAGGACTGCTGGTCTGTCCCAAGAGCAGAGGGATGGGACAGAGATGAGAGCTTTGTCTTAAGTGGGCTGAATCATGGTATTACTGGAAGGGGTGAACTTGGCATCTCTGCTTGATAATAGGCTGTGGGAGTGTAATAGGAGAAAAAATTGTCAAGTCTATTAAGATGTGGCCAGAGTGTAAGTCAATTAATGAAAATTACAGCCACATGGTTATTAAATTAACATGAGATTGTCAATAAGAAATATAGATCGCTTTTGAATAATTTTAAATTATTTAAAGCATGATAAAAATCTCACAGTCTCCCTTAATGCAGAGCTTAGGTTTGATTTTATTACTGTTTGAGGTTTTTTAATATTTTTGTTTCAACTTCATGCTGATTAAAGGAACAGGAGTTTTAAAGGGCATTTTTATTAGGAATGTTGAGAGCTGCAGTAGCTGTTAGGAGGCAGCAGCTCAGGGGTGGCTGGAGGTGAGCTGTGATTCTGCATGTGACCCAGAGCAGAGCTGCAAACACAGAAAGCCAAGGGTGTCTGAATGCAGCCCTTGCACACAAACTGATGGATCACATTTTCTAGGCACTTCCTCAGGGCTGCAAGAAGCACTCTAAATGGGCTTACAGCACACATTGGCACTGTTGAAAAACTGGTTCCACCTGTGAACGCTGGGTCTGAAACAGCCTCCAGATGATCTGTCCACCCTGGCCAGGAGTCAGGGAACTTCAGGCAGCAGAGAGCAGAAATTTGCAGCCTTCTGAAGGGAGATTCACATTCCTCCCAGGGAGCTCAGGGACCACTTGATCTCTGCAGAAGGATGGTATGTTCAGCATGACTGAAGGTATTAGCTGGCTCAGCCCTGGAGCCTCAGAACATTGTGTACACTGTGGGAATCCAGTTTAGTCATTGCTGGAGGGAGGTAAGGGCTGGTCAGAAACAACCTGACACACACCTGTGCTTTGTCAAACAAGAAGCACTGAAAGGGGTGTCTTTAACTATCATTTCCTCTTCCTTTTATTTTTTCTTGAAGCTGATCTTTTCCCACTGAGCTGCTTCCTTTCTGACTGTTCCAGAATGAATCACACAGCCCTACATGTCTATCTGTAGGCCCAAGGGAACTGTGGAAAGGCAAACCTGACTAATGTCCCCTGCAAGGAGAAAATGATAATTGATGCTTTTTAATTACAAGTTTCCTGCATTATGGTCTAATTTTTCAGCTTATAATCATTAACAGTATAATAGAGACTTAAGTAAATTGTTGCCTTTTCCTCTTCTGTAGTATATGTAGGTCAGATTTTCATGTGTAAGAGTTATTATCTCTGACACACTAATGAGTGCACTGACTGCTGACAAAGGTCACATCTGTGCTTTCTTCATTGCATACAAACATGGAGAGGGCTGTGTGCTCCTCATTGCTGTGTCTTCTTGAGTAGTTTCACTGGTCCAAAATCACTTGGTGCTTTTCACAAAGCACAAATCACAAAGCTGCTTCACACCTGCTTTGTACTTCTGTCAGTGAAAGATGAGGCTGAGGGCAGAGGAGTGTCAGCATCATCATGTCCCCAGCACATGTCCCCTTCATGCATCCTTGGCTTTTCAAGCTCTGTGCACTTGCAGTCAAAGGGTTGAAGTTGCTGCCTTTCCATGAGGAAATGAATGGGGCTTTTATGTCCCGTCTTTGACCAAAGCACTTAAAAGGTTTTGTGCCCAGCAGATTGTTTCTAATAGCAGGGAAAATTGATCACTCAGGTGCTTTGATGCAGCCCTTTTATTTACAAAGAAAGTACAAAATTGTTTCCTCTAAAATCAGAGGAATCAGACAATATTCTCTTTCTCTGCATGCAATTTCAATCCTTTTAGCCAGCACTTATCCAGAAGCACTTCTTTATTCTCAAGGTCGTTCTTGTAGGGTTCATCTGGTTCTGCCTGGTTTGGAGAGAAGGCTGCTGCTGTAGGAGCTGAGAGCTCCCTGTCACCCCAGCACTGCCCTCCTCCCTGCATCTTCCAAGCCCATGTTTTTCAGCTCACAGAAACCTTGAATGCACCAGCTTCTGCTCCAGATTTGCCCCTTTGCCTTGTTAGGGTGGCTGTTCTCTCTCAGCTGCCTGCTGGTGTAGGAGAACTTTGTTGTTTCTTATGCAAAAGAATATTCAGTGAAAGGCAACATTAAACCTGTTCAGGTCTCATAAGCTTTTGCCTGAATTCTGTGTTAATTGGGGTTACACAGTCAGCATGGGGCATTGTGCTGATGAAGAGTAAGACCTTTGCACACTTATTGTCATTGACAAGGAGTGGGAAAAAGTGATGGAATTGGGGCAAGATGAGATTCTCACTGCCCAAGAGTTTTACTCCCCTTTTGACTAGAGAGAAACACCCCTTTGACCAACGAGCAGGATGCATTGCTAGTACCCATTTGAATTTCTCTGCATTCCTTGCCCTATTTATCATATTTAACCTTGGATTTATTGGTAGAGAACTGCTCAGAGAGTCTTGTTTAACAGAGGAAGAAACCAGAAGAAAGCCTGGACATGGTGTGTTTTCTTGCAATATTGCCCTGGACAGTTTCCAATCTGTTAATGGATGCACACTGACATCTAAACCACCCCCAGGGGAGGTTCAGGATCCATATGACTTCAGTAAGGGGTTCCTAAATAGCTGTAACAAGCCTATACTTCAAGAGAAATAAATTTTGCTATTTTTAAAACATGCAGGTTTTGGAAGGCTTTGAATATCAAGATTAATTCTCTGTCTAAATGCAGTGGAAGGCAGCACTGACTGGTGAGTCTCACTTAAATCTGGAAGGTTTTAATATTGTCTGGAATCTGGATTTGATGTTCTAAAAGCTTAGATATGTTTAGTTTACATTTTATTCCGGCACAGACTCTGCATGTACATATCAAATTCCTTAGTATATCTCATTGGATTTATGTGGAAAACATATTACATTATCCATCACCACTTGGAATTTTGGCTCAGGAATTCTTGCTGGATAGATTACTGAGTAATTTTTAATTGCAAGTTTTAATGGCACTCTGGGAAAACCCCAAGGTCACATGGAGCCAGATGCTGCCCTGCTCAGTGTGATGCTGTTTGCAGAAAGTGGCAATAGGGGATGGCTGCTGGGGCTGGACAGAAGGGTCAGGGCACTTGGGCAGGTTTGGAGGCTAGATTATGCATCAGATCATGAAAATTACACAGGGAAGGTGAGCAGAATATTCTCAGTGCCTCACAAGACACCTACCTGGCATGTCTGAGCTGAGAGGCTGCTCTGCTCTCCAGTGCTGCCACTGAGAGTCCTGTTTGGAACCTGCCCCTTTTCATTGCCTATAGATATCCTAAGGAGCACAGGTTCCTTATTTAGCCACCTGAAGGATTAGCACAGTGAGATGTTATTTAATATATGTCTATGCTGGGATCTTCCTCCTAAAGTGCTAAAGGGGAATGTGACGTCCAGAACAAGAATCCAGTTGTGGAGGCACTGAGAACTTTTGGTTTTGGAGGCTGGGTCAGGATTTCTTGGAGAAATGGGCCAGGATGGAGCTGCCACTGGTGGTTAGCTGTAGGGAGAGCAGGGAAGGATTGAATCTTGGCTATGGTCATTTTGAGTGACTGGACAGGCGCTGAGTGCTCTGTCGGAGGCAGCTCTTTAACCTGGGAAAACACCAATCCTGTGTTTGCTTTCACAGCTGGGCGCTTGTTTGTTCTGGTGTGACTTCATGTTCTCATTGTTTAAGCCCAGCCTCCCCAGCAAAGCTCAGCTGGAAAAAGAAGATGTGCAGATATGGGCCATGAGGATGCTACTGCTCAGTGGAAGGTTACAAGTTACTGTCACAGAGACTGCAGTTCCTCACACCTCCATGAAGTTCATGTAAAGAAAGGTTCTGGCAACATTCAAGTTTGAAATTACACTGTCTAGAACTGCACAACAGCCTAAATTATATCAGCCTTATGAAAACAATGCATATTGTTCACACTTTCAGAACATGGAAATGACCCTGACCACCTATGCCTGTTCTCCATCCCAGCTGGAGAAACTAAAGTCAGTGTTTTACCCCTCTATTGTAACTAAGAGTTCACTTCATGCTGCCATTTGTGATGCCATTTCAGCAGGTATACATTCAGCTCTGGGTCGGGTGTTAATGCTCTCAGAACAATGACATTGAAGCAAGATGTGGCTATTTTTATGATAGTGATGTTTTGATCTCATGCCAGCACAATCGAGGAACAATTCCCATTAAGGCTATTGATTTGAGTCTTTCCTTGAAGGGGACACTCAGGAAACCTGAGCTGAATTATATTTCAAAGTAGATTAGTTAAATTCTATTAAAACCTCTGCAGATATTCATATTCAGAATTAAGTGGCGTTAATCTGATTTAGTGTACTTTACTTGGAAAATGAAGAAAGCTAAATCAAATGAAGGCCACTTTAATTTTGAATAACAAAACTCACTCGTGTAACTTTCAAGTCACAGGTGTTATTAATTGAGATTAATTTTTCAGACTTTCCCTGTGAAGACAAGGGGCAATAAAATCACCAGAGAGAGCCCAACCATATGTTCTCATTCTACCCCCAAAAACACATTATGAACCTCCTGACAGTTGGTTTGGACTTGTGGATCTAAAGGCTGCTGTTCATTTCTAGTCTATAGCCAATGCTCTTTTCCTTTAATTAACCATTTAAATGACAGCCATAAGTGCAGAACCATAGCATCCATCCAGGGAGGAGCAGGAGGGTGCTGCTGCCTGGTGTTAATGCTCCTGTGCATGTGGAAAAATTGCAGTGTATGTGCCTGATTTAAACATGTATCTTCAGCTGTTCTGTAATGTCAGAACTAAATTTACTTGTAGATTTAAAATAGGTGAATGATTTGGCAACTGAAAGGTCAGGACACACTGTTTATTTTGTGCTTTGCTTTTCCTGATTGCGAGAAAATTGTCTGTAGCATCTGACATTATTGTCAAGGCCTTGTGGTGCAATACCTGCACAGACAAACTGCAGCCTTAGTGCCACTGTATCCCCCAACCTTCCCCCAGCTTCGGATTTTGCCACAGTTGCACTCTGGAGTGCTCCAGCACTCAGCCACAATATCCTGCCTCACCAAGGTCTCTGTGGAGGGAGGAGTATTGACATCTCCACCACGTGTAGATCAGATTTCAGGCTTTTAGAGTTTTGTACATTTGCCAGGTACACTGAAATACAGATAGCAGCCTGTACAACCTTGCTGTGACTTTGGCAGCAGGCATGTGGCCATTCTGGGTGGCCCAGGGACTTGCCCCTTCCCCAATGATGCATGGCATGGCTGCAGGTGTGCTCTGGCCATTTCCCCAGTCTGGATTCAGTGTCAGGGAGAGACAAACCCATGTGAGAACCATCCAGAATGTTTTGCAGGTCTGAGAGAAACAAGTGCAAATTCCCAGCACTGAAACTGCCTGACCCAGGCTGCCTTGCAAAGCACCTTCCTGGGAACAGCTCTGCCTCTGGGTGTCACCTTGGCAACATCAGCACACCTTGACAGGCTCGGCCTGTGCACACCTTGCTGGCCTTGCCTTAGCCTGTCCTGGAATCCACCTGAGCTCCTGGCAGCCACCAGAGGCTGTGCTGGAGACGGGTGCAAGTTGGAACCTCCTCTGGCTCTGAAAACATGTCTTCTCTGAGTGCAAGGACTTGACATGAGCAGTTGCATAGAGCTGTTTCTCCACAGATACTTGGCAGTCTAGAAGCCTTAAATAAATGAAAAAACAAACAAAAAGACCACACACAAAAAACAAACCAAACCAAACCAAAAATGAAACAAACAAACAAAAACCAAAAAAACAAACAGAGAGAGAGGGAAGTAGGAAGATCACAAGGGCAAATGAGGACTAAATTCCTGTAATTTTTTAATGTTGTTTCTCTCCACCATTTTTTTGGGTATTTTGTTTTACAGGTGGATTTGAGACCTGCTTTTGTAATTGAGGAGTTACGAGTGCTCTGGTCTAGCTCACAAGGTGATGATCAGTCAAAGGTTGGAGTCAACAATCTTGGATGTTTTTTCCAACCTTAATGATTCTGTGATTCTGTGATTCTGTGATCTATCCTCAGCTCAGCTTTAAAAATGAAGGAGCAATAAAAAAACCCCAAACCCCAGAATTATGTGCTTTAGTACAGGAAGCAACAAGAGTTCTGTAGTTCCCAGGGGGATTTTAGAAACAGAGAAGCAGATTTGGAGCCAGGCTTGGGGAGCTGGCTGAGGAGGCTCCCTGGGGAGGGATGACCAGGTTGTGCCCCTTTGTGCCAGCAAGGAGCCAGACCCAGGGGCTGGGATCAGTGTAGGGAAAAGTGATGGGGTGAAGGACAGGATGGGCAATTTGCAAGTTAGATAACTCAGATCCAAAGGCAGCAGTGAAGCCACTGGCAGAGAAAAAATTTGGGAGGTGCTGAGAACACTCTCACTGGGGTGTATGACAAGCAGAAGATGGACCCACAAGTACTGTGGAAGGAATGTGGCTTTCAGGAAGCTCATACTCCTCTCCATACCCACAATCAGAGCCAGCTGAAGCACTAGGAAACCACAGCACTGCCAGTCCTTGTTGGGCTCTGGACACACTGGGTGGGCTGGAGCCTTGTTTAGGTTTTTCCATGCTAAGCCTCTTTCCCTTGCATTTAATGTTGCACTGGTAACAGCCAAACAAACCAAGAGTAAAGCTGTCTCACACACACAAACCCGTGTTTG
Source organism: Illadopsis cleaveri (assembly GCA_013399915.1). NCBI lineage: Eukaryota > Metazoa > Chordata > Aves > Passeriformes > Timaliidae > Illadopsis > Illadopsis cleaveri. The sequence goes on along the minus strand of VXBB01018006.1, from coordinate 471,287 downwards.
CCAAGATTCACACATTCAGGCTCAGCTGCTGCCTCATTCCTCTTAAAGCTTCTCAGCATAAAATTGCAAGCAGGGCTGTCCTGCAGCTCTCGGGTCTTCCCCAGAACCTGACGGCAATGGGATTTGTAAAAACCATGTGGAACCCAAAGCTCATGTAATGTTCTTTTCTCACAAAAGTAGAGGCTTTAAACTGCCCCGAGCTGTGAAATTCTGATGGGGGCATTATAGAGAAATTAACTGAGCCTCACAGTAGCTCTGGGGGAGAAATATTACCTATTCTTTTACAGCCTGCTCAAGCACTGCCTTTAAAGGTATTTAAATGTCTCCCTCACATATTCCAAAAGATTAAAGTAATTCTTTTCAAAAGCAGCTCTTGACTGTAGATACTTGTTTCTAGAGCCTGGAGGCTGCTGTTTCTCAGGATGACTGTATATTTATACATGGGATACTGAAATATTAAAAATAAATAAGCATTACTTTATTCTCTTGTCGTTTTGTAGGATAGATGGAAGATAAATAATCCAGCAAAAGGATTTACTCTTACAGCACTGAGTTATTCAAATATTCTGAGATTTTTCCTTTTCCCCCTCTTCCTGGGACTTGCCTTTAGAAGAGGATTCCCATGAAGCCCGGAGTGTGGTACCCTGGTCAGACACAGCTTGTGCCCCGTTTTTCCCAGTGGTTGCCTCCAGCCTTTGTTCAGCATGTACCATGCTATGGAAGAAGCTTCTGCTGAGGACCTAACTCCAGGTGCACAAATATTTATCTTGAGGTCAGGAGTTTTAGTCTATGTGTTGTTTAAGTTACATGCAAAGAGAGGGCAGAAAAAGCTTCTGAGACTCCAGTGAGTTGATGGTAGTTTAACACAGCCAAAAACAACCCCTCAGCCATAGTTTCAGCCAAAGGCTCTGTTCCTGCAGGGAAAACCTGTTGTTAAGGAAACAACCATTATCTTATCTCCAGACTCTGGAAACATTAACATTAGCTTTGTATGGGATTCAAAGGTCTTCCTATATACAAGGACAGCCATGACTAGAAACATGTCCTAGATGAATGCATTTGTACCTGTATTTCAAATAGAATGTCGTCTTTTTCATTAAAAAAATTAAGACTAAATTGAGGTGCTGCAGTGATGTTCACACAATGCAGTCTTTTGCTGGGTTCCTTCAGTTCCTTCAGCTGCAAACCTTAAGACTGCTGAGTTTAGTGCTTGGACACCCAACAACTTGAAGGCTCTGACCATCCATTTGATGAGCTCAGGCCATTCCTCACTGGAACAGATTTTGGCAGGTGCTGGCTGCTCTCAGTAACTCTGGTTTTCCATTATATGCAGGAATCCTGCTTTTAAAAACAGAACTCAAAGATGCCTGTGAATAATTCACTTCCACAAGCACTGAACTGTCGCTGCCATTTAATGAGAGAAGCAGTCTTGAATGCTACCTGCACCTAGACTGCAACCTCTACTACGTATCATGTATAATATCTGGTGTAACAGCACCCCAGAGCTCAGCACAGCTACAGCTGCAGATAACATAGGAAACTGTTTGAAAATTAATAATTTATACTTAACTCTTCGCATTGGCTAGTTTGGAGTAATTTGAATTCTGCTCACATATCCCACTAAATGTTGGTTAGTAAAAAAATTTGTCTCATCACCTCATAAAGTGTCAAAAATTTAAAGGCTGGTATGAAATGAAGAGACTGAAAGATCTTGCAGGATTCTTTATGTTTGTATTCAAACTGAAATTATTAAAGAGAGGATAATTGGCACAGCCACATTAACCCAAGGGTTGACTAAAGAAACCTGAGCAGCCAAGGCCAGCATCAGTCTGACCTGGTGTAATGCTGTAATGTCATCATTAACTGTCTTCAGAAGCAAGAGCAATTAAGTAAAGGGTAAAAGCAGTAGAAAGGCTGTAATTTATTTCATAACACCATTATTGAGAAAACAACCTTTTGACAGAGACAATTAATTTTTTTTCTCTGCGTGCTGCAAATTGGGAAATATGAAGGGTAAATAAAATGACCTCTGCCGGGGCACGTTTCCTGGGATAAGTGCCTGCTCGGCTGGGGAGCCGATAATTTTTGGCCATTTCTGAAATGTTTAGATACCAAGCAGCTTCTCCGTGCCTGGTCGCACACACGCTTCCTGCCGCAGCCGCTCCCTCAGCGATGTCAGCGGCGAGCCCTGCACTGAGCCTGTGACACAAACCCGCACCGAGAGCCGCGTTCCTGGAACCGGCGGGTTATCGGGGCGGCCCGCACGGGGCGCGGGAGGCTCGACACGCCCGGCAGCGCCTGGAACCGGGAGCGGCCGGAGCTGCGCACCCGCGCCGGCCGCGGGCCCG
>VXBB01018006.1:418674-468836 GCA_013399915.1 Illadopsis cleaveri | reverse complement strand
GGGCCGGGCCGCGGGCGGCTCCGGGGGCCGGGCGGGGCGGATGGCGGCCGGGGGGGAGCCGAGAGTCCGCGGGGAGCGGGGCCGGGCCGGTGCGGGGCTGAGCGGGATGGAGCCGCTTCCCCTCGGCGCGGGAGCGGGGTTTGCCGTGCCGGGGGTGCAGCTGGACAGGAGCTGCCGGAGTACGAGCGACACCTTAAAAACAAGCGACAGAGGAGGCGGCAGCGGTCGCTCCTGCTGGAACCAGGGCAGAATTTTTCAGTTGGCTTTTATCACCAAAGGCGAAAGGTTTCCTGTCTACTAAAATTGTTTCTCTTGCCCTAGCTGTCGGCTCCTTGGTTTCTGCTTCTCTTTCAATTTTCAGTGTCATCTGTGTTATCTTCATTGCAGTTCAGGGCTAAACCAGTGTGCCGTGTCTCGTCAGCGTGTGCTAAAGTTCCTTCTAAATGTTTGTGCTCAACTTCTTGGTGATTTTTATCTGTCAGTAAATGTCTTTAGGAACTCTTGACTATAATTTTGGGAAGTGGAGTATGCAGCAGAGGTTAACTTAAACTTTTGTATGTAACTTAAGTGTTATAACTGTAAGATAAAATAGCTTAAGTCTTCAGTGCTGTAAGATTATCTTCTGTTAAGATGCTTTGTCATACTTCTCTTTCAAGATGATATTGCCTGTGTAACTCAGGAAAAATGAGACACATTCACAATTTCAGGGGTGTATATTTTTAGAAGATGTTGTCTTTTTCGTGCTAAAATAATGTAATATTCCTAAATTGAATAAAATTCAAGCAGCGTGAGTACCCTGTTTTGATTTTCATGGAACTGAAAATGTGCTAAATGAGAGGTAAAAGCACTTTACCTTAAGCGTAAAAGGGCAAACTAGTGATTTGGGATGTTAAAATTGACTTTTAAAGACTCTGACATCATGCTGTTTTATGATTTATGGGAGGTTGTTGTTCTGTCTGACTTCAGAGCTGCTCCAACAAGGTGCTGTGTTGTGGGTGGCATATTAATTATGCTCCAAGTAGGTGCTGAGGCTTGAGGTAGTGTTTCTAAAGCAGTGCAGGGTGCTTTCTCCCTTGAGTAAAAGACCAAGAAGTTGATTCTGTGCTCAGAGATGTCTTGGAATTTGCTGGGGTATGGTAGGGCCTGGGAGTTGTATTGGCAAGCTGAACACTTCTCTTGTGAACAACACTTCTGATCCATTCAAAGAACTTATTGACATGAACTATTTCAGAAAAAAAAAAAATCATTGAATAAAATCCAAAATTAAAACTTGGAGAAGGACATAGCTCAATAGTGTATATTAATTGCATACTTCTTTTTGTGTGATAACAACTCTTAGGACTTCTAGCTTTTAATACCGAATGCTTAATTGTTACTAACTAAAGAACTTTTAAACCAACTGTTTTTCAAAGTAAAGAATGTGGAGCAGGAAGCCAGGACATAATGTATAATGCCAGTAATTTCTCTGTTGTGGTAGGTGTGTAAACAAAGTAATGGGAGATACACAAATTTACTTAGCAAATAAAAGGCTGATATAACTGAAATGCATTTAAAGTCATGTAGCTAGAGGAGTGAGGATGCATTGTTGCATTCAAACAGTTTTTTCCTCGGTGGATTTGGAGATTGTGCTGCTCAACCCCTACCTTCTGTGCCAACTCAACCAGTTCCATGTGATGAAATCAGAAGGTTTCTCTTGCAGCACATCTGGAAGGCCACCAGAATTACATTGTATGGGTGAAGGTGACCAGTCACAGACATGATGGCAGTGGGCATAGGTAAGGACATGTCCCCCTGTCCTGCTCCCAAGGACTGAGCTTTAGCCAGGTTTGCCCATGAGATGAATAAATTGTGGTGCTGAGTGTGCAGGGTGTAACTGACACCTGCCCAGGTTGAAGAAAAATAAAGGCTGTTTATTAGGATAAACTGTAACTCTACAAAAGAATGGAGAGCAGGGTAAGTAAACTCTGGTTTTAAACACAGTGTTGGAATTTGTAGAAGTCCCTCAAATCTCTGGATTTTTATTCTTTTTTTTTTGGTAAGCTAGAAATTGTGGTATCAGATGTCCACAGTGGTAATGCTAATTCAGTGTGCTCTAAAACACTTATCCATGCATAAAGGCCTCATGTTCTAGAAACCCTTACTGCCCTAAATTAAACAATCAGATTACAATGTATACTGGAAAATGAAAGCATAATGTAGGCTTAGAGATTAGAGAAATAAAGATAAGAGTTAATACTGTGAGCTGTCATGAGTGTGTACTTTGAATTAGAAGAGATGTATTCAGAGTAGAAACCAACTCTGGAAGTGCACACGTACCTGATAAAGGGCATGAACATTTTTAAGTAATGCAAAGTGGACACTTGAAAGGATGTGTTGTGCTTTCAAGGCAGAGGAGGGTAGAACATTGAGCTACTGAAAGAACAGTATCATGTCAGAACTGTTGATACCAAAAAAAGAAGTGTATCACTGCTTATTGTAGCAGATTGTGCTAAATGGTTCAGATCCACAAAGTAAAGGGTTTGGTTTGGGGAGGGATTGTACTGCAGGTGGTTGAATTAATCATCTTTTCTGGACAAAAATCCCAATTATTGTGTCATAAAAATATATGATCAGCTGTTCTTGACAGCATTGTGAATTATCTCCTCTTGGAGGTTAGCTTCTCTAACTTGGCTTCTGTTAACATGGCAAGCACAGAAGTTTGAAGGTGGAGAGTTAATAATAATTGATCAAAATCCCATTTCCAGCTTAAGACAGTCAGACTTGAAAATGTTGCATTGGCTGGGAGGATTTATCCTCACCCAGCAGCCTCAGCCCCTGCTCCTTCAGAGCATTGCGAGAGATGAGGTTTGACCTCCTGTAGAGATAGCACTGGAGTAGCGTTCTCTTCAGAAGGGCTGTAAGTGAATGGATTGGCTTGGATTTGGACCAAGTTTTGTGTACCACAGGTCCTAAAATATTTCCATACTTGACAAATGGAATTTTAAGTCTTTTAAGGTGATTTTTACATTCTTTCACACGTTTCCTTATTGGAGTTTTGCACTGGAGGCTGCTGTGTGCTAACTTGGTTTCATGAGTTTCAGTCTGTACAGAGCAAAATCTCTTCTCCTTGGTCAGCACAGTAACAATACTACTAGTGTAGTGCAGGACTCCCAGTCAGACCAGTTTGGTAATGCAGAATCTGCCTCTTTCATAATTTCCTTTAATGGACTCCTTGATGACCATGATCTCTGAAAAATAAAAAGCAAGCGTCTTAAGTTGAAATTGCTCAATTAAAGCATCTGAGAGGCATTGCTTGAAGACTTCCTGTGTTAGCCAAGGCCAGTCTTCCTTCTGTTGGAAATGGTGAGAGAAAGGAAGCAGGAGGAGCAAGTTTTGATGGTAGAGTAGGTTAGTGTGGCTGAGGTGGCTGAGGTGTGCAGTAATCCCTGTAAGTTTTGCTGGTGTTTTTTCTTCCTGCTTCACCCTCTGGGAGGAGAGGAGTTCCAGGCTGTTGTGTTATTTACCAGTCATATTTATTCTCTGGGTACTGTTGTCTCTGTTGAAGCCAATTGTTACTGTCGTTGGAGAGACATGAGAATACAATGATAAAAAAGGACTTATTCTCTGATCTTGCCTTTCTGCTCCTCAAAACTCCTACTTCTCTGTTCGTTTTCTTTCCTATTTGTTTTAACTCTCTCCTCTCCTGACAGTAAGGTGTGTTACTCTGCTATGCAAAGTCCAAATCAATACCTAGGGCAGTTGGGCTTCTAAAAGGGAAGAGGACTGATGGACAGTGGATAGCAGAAAATCCATAAACATGGTAAACAGTGGTGTTTTCCCATGAAGGCCAGGAGGGCAGTGGAAATGAATCGTTGTGTGAACCAGGCTTCAATATGCATTACCCAGTGTCTCAGTGGTTTATAGAGTGTTGTGCTCTCTGACCCTGCTGGTGTTGGATGACAAGAATGTTGCAGGAGAATGTCCCTTAGTGCTGTGACTGTATTGCATGTCCTGCAGGATTGTTATCCTGGAGCTGTGAGAAGGTGGAATGGTCAAGCTTAGAACAAGATCTCTTTTAAGAGCATGAAAATGGTTATTTAGGCATTGGAGTGCTCTTTTAAAGGATCTGTTTGAGCCAGAAGATTGCTGTATTGGGTTTTAATAGTGGAAATAGAAGACAGAGCTACAAGACTTTAGATCTTACTCTGGATTTCATGTGTTTTGTTTGAATTACAATTCAGTTGTAAAATAGGACTGCAAAATTATAAGCACAAAGGTACAGACTCCTTTGATACTGGGTATTTCAAAGCAGATGGCAGAGGAGTGAAATGTGAATGTGACCTGTCATGAGCTGCAGTGAAGTGCTGATCTGAAATTAAATAGAGAGATGTAAAAAACATTCTGTTTCCCTGGAAGTCAGGACTAAGACTGAGAAAAGAAAAATGTTTGTTTTTATGAGCCCAGACAGGCTCAAAGAATGAGGGTTCTGTGTGGGGAAGGAGCTGGTGGTGCTCACACGCCTGTGTTGTGGGAGCTTGGGTAGGAAATGTGGCCGAACATGTGACATGGAGAGACAGTGGAAGTTGTCTGAGTTGGTGGTCCCTGTCTCCTGCCTGCGAGCTGCAGCATGTTCTGCTTCCTTGTCTTCTGAAACCCCAAGTATCCAGAGCCTGCCTGCTCTGGGCTCTGCCAGGGATCCATCCCAGACTCCTCTGACTGAGGCCAGGAGTGATGCCCTTGCAAGAGCAGAGCATTCCCACAGCCCTGCCTGCTGTCACCTCCCACTTCTTGTTCCCATCTCCCTGCCCCATTTGGCCAGGATAAGGTGAAGATTTCTCTCTGGATGCTTTCCAAGCAGGGTATTACCATTCTGCTTGCTTAATATGTATCTGTCATCCCTGTTGCCTGGAGGGGCTTCACTTTCTTTCCTAATACTCTTGTGTAATGCTTGGGGTTGGTCACATAAATAAATGTACTTCAGTAGGAAATGAAAGTGATCTGTACAACTCGTCTTGTTTGGAGCTGCTGTGACGTTTGATAAGGCTTATCTTTGTAGGACCTCCTCAGTAGCATTTCTTTTTGTCTAATCACTTCCACACTTCTTCCTTTTCAACTTGACTTGAAGTATTAAACAAAGGAGTTGGGAGAAGTGGAAAGAACTAAGGGGGGGATAATTCTGAACATCAACTCAGAATTGTGCTGGTTAATAAATGCTCTGCCAGGTTTTGAATAAACCTTCTGAGCAAATGCGTGACAACTTTACAAAAGTATTTTTATAGGAAAGAAAAAAGTGCTACTTTTCTATTTATATGTTATTTTTAGTGAGTAGCTAGAGATATGGATGAAGAACGGACCAGCTGTGCATACAAACTTTCTCCTATTTTGTAATTCCCTTTATTCCCTTTTATCATTCCCTTTATGACAACAGGCCGAGTGTTCCCAGAAGCCTTAACACTGCTGAGAGTTTCCAGGCAAGCTGAAGGCAGTGCCTGACAGTTGCAGAAAACTCTTGAGTGTCTGAAAAGATGCATTAAGCGGTGTGTTGTATTTAAGAGTATAACTATTTAGCTGTGTGGCTCTCCATTTCTTTTGTCACGCAGCTTTGAGATGTGGATTGGCAATGGTTTTTGAGTATTAAACAGATTTTATGAACCTTTGCTTTTCTTATGAGTTGGGCCAGCTTTCCAGTTTTACTTTCAAATCCTATCTAGATAGCTATCATTCTTTCAAACAAGTTAAAACTTCACAATTGAAATGATAAAAAAGAGTAAACTGTGGGGCTGCGCCATGAGTGGTTTTGTTTTCTTGGGATATATTTTTTTAATCTGCTTCTTCCATCCAGATGCCCTAAGCACTGCATTTACCTGTGAAAATACCGTGGGCTGACTGTTTTGCAAACTTCTTTGTAGACACAAACGGGTGAGGTGTGAACAGTGGCTTTTCGAGCCTCCTCCTTCAGTAACCCCAGCCAGATCACTGCTGGTTTGTGTGGTCTGTTCAGATCTCAGGCTGCTGAAGAAGGGATTGTCTGTTGGCATAACACTTCTGATCCTTCACAGAGCTGGGAGAACTTTTGAGGGGGTGTGGAGGCTGTTCCTCATTTTCACAGAGAGGAGCTTGTCTGGCGGGGTGGTGATGAATGGAGGTGAGAGATTTCCATCCCATGTGTGCATTTCCACTTGCACTGTTCAGTTTCCCTAGGAGAGTGACCAGTGTTGTATCTAAAGCCTTCTTGTACAGAGCAGGCAGAGGCAGCTCTGTAGGGATGGGAGCAGCTTCCTCACCCTTCAGTCCTCACTATTTTGTCACCTTATCCTGGAAGACAACCTGAGCTGCCACTCCTGCTTGGCTTCTCTGCCCTGACCTCTCTGAAAAATTAAAAGCTTCGTTTACACACCCACACCCTGATGAGTATGTGCTGTGTGTACCCACAAACCTACTCACAGGGCTTGTAATGCAGAGCTTGACTCTCTTTGATGAACAAATGCCTGGTGGATGAATTAAGCATGGATGTAGGAACGTTGCCCTATGCCTGAAATTAGACTTGCCTGCACAGTTCTGTAATTGGACAAGGCAGGATATGGCTCAAAGACACTTATTTCACTTTGCCCTTTTGAATCCATCTAGTGGCTTTTGCTGTTTTTTTATCTCCCAGCAAATCAAGATCTTAAAATTGATGACCTAAAATTAATTTCCTTGAAGCTGCTTTAATGGCACTTCTCTTTCTGTGCACGTGTGTGCACAAAATGTGACCCATATAGAGGGGAGTACATTCACCCTTAACTTTTTTAACTGGTTGAGACTATAGAAATTATTTCTGAGTGCAGGAGTAAAAACTTCTTTGGTGTTGAAGGCATTTCCTGGACAAACATTACACTGATGATATCTGTTTACTGAAGAGCAAATACAAGATAAGAAAGGGAAGACTTTTGCTCTTTTTTACAAGAAACTAACTGCAAAGGAGAATGACAATAGAGTGTTTGCATTAATACAGCTTGAATGTAAAGTAGAACTGGAGTTCTTAAAAATTCATTAAATTCTTTTAAGCTGTTCATATTGCACTGTGAATTCAGGAGGTAACTGGTGAATTTTGGTGTATGTTGCTACAAGACACCCACCTGCTGACCTTTTTACTTTTCAGCCAGTGGGGTTGTCAGATGAAATTCCTGGAGACAACCATGCTTATTAATGTTCTCAGAAGTGAGATCTGTGTGTGTGTTTTACAGCTCCCTATGTAGCAGGTCAAAATTGAGTATGTGCCTCTCTGAAATAGAGTTCTGGAGGAGTGATTTCATTTACAGATGTCCCACTGTACTGGTCTTCCTGAGGTTTGCCTTCCACTAAGTTAAGGACCTGTGTCTGACTGAATTATAGCATAGAGGAGCAAAGTAATGAGAAAATGGGTAATGGGTGAGAACACTTCTCAAGGAGCACTGAAAAGTTCAGAAAACCTTTAATGAACTTAAACCTTTTAAGGAAAAAATTATTTGGGGGGGCTTTTTGGGGGGTTTTTTGGGGGTTTTTTTTTGGTGTTTTGTTGTTTGGTTGGTGTTTTTTTTGAGTATTCACATGACAAATTATCCTTCCAGGCTTGTTATCAGTACCACATTTTGAGAGAGAAAAACAGAGTAGGAAGGATCCCCATATGCACAAGGACCTCATTTTACCCACTCAGTGTACTGGCTTGCTTTCTCTTTATGAGAAATATGGTGTCCTTATTTTCTTGTGAAATGATCATTTAAATTCAGAATGCCAGCAAAGTTGTGTTGTTTTTTGTTTTTTTTATGTATCTACCTCACATAGTTTCTTAGCAATTAAGCATTAAAAAATCTGTTGTGGGAGGTGCTCATCATTTTCTGACTCAGTTGGTTTGAATGGGAGTCAGGCCTGTAAAGCAGCTGTTAAGGTCAGGCAATCTGTAATTGACCTGTCAGATGTTGAAATTACAGTGTATTGCAGCTGTTAGAAATGGGAGTTAACCTCCACTGCTCCTGAAAAAAACCCGAAAAGTAACCCAAAACCAAACCACCAGAAAGCTTTAATATATTTCAGTGATTCATTAAGTACCTCTCTCTTCTGTGTGTAATGCAAGAAACAGAGGGGAATGCAGATGGAGCTGCTGCCTTTGATTTCAGTGCTGTTTCTGGCAAGGCCTCTTTCATGTTCTGAATAACAAAGTCCCGGGAAAAACCTTGCCAATGTCTGTCAATTAATAAGTTTACACCTTGAAATGCTTGAGAGTTATAAATACTATGGGAAAAATAAGAAAATATGTTTACGTGAAAACACACGTGGGAATGCTTTTGCCACATACTGTTTTTTGCCTTAATGCTTTTTTGTGAAATTAATTAGAATGTACTGTAATAGAATAACTAGGAATTGTATAATTGCTTCAGCCCTGTCCTAATGTTTTCATTGAGCCTCACTTAATATCTTTGCTCATTGAGGGTCGACAGTGTTTGTGTGTTGTGTATTAATGCTTGGGTTCTTGGCTTTTTTTAATAAGCAAAATGTCTTGTCCTTAAAATGGTAAAAATTCAGGTTGTTTGGGGCCATCTGGGTTCCATTTCAGTGTCTTGGATGTTGTCCTGTGCTTGTCACTCTGTGTCCTCCAGCTGGAAAGCCACAGTGCTGCTGAACTTTTGCATTTTAGTTTCTAGGTATCTGAGTTGAACATAAATCTGAATGAGATGAGTGTTGCCTTAAGCAGAGAGAGAAATGTCTGGTACTCACTAATTCCAAATCTGACATTTTATTTTCTGGCTATTCTTAGGACAAGGATTCTTTAGAGTTTGTTTTGTTAACCTTCTATGGATCTTTCTATGAATTAGAAGTTTAAGTATTTTATGCACAGAAAGTAGTTTATGATCTCTGCACAGTTCTTGCTAGAATATTTGTCATTCTAGAACTGCATTAATGTGGTTCTTGGTCTTTGCTGTTGCTGCTTTAAGGTGTTAGTGACTCTTCATGATCTTACTTGTTCTATAATCTGTGTGACCACTGCTCTTCAGTCAGGTAAATTGAACCAAAATTTTTCTCACTCTCCTAATAATACTGAAACTAAAAATAACATGATTACCTGCACAGGGCTTTTAGAGAAGTCTGGAATTCTAGTCCATTTTCTTCCAAAATTAGATCACAAAGAGCTTTTCTGTTCATGTGGTGCTGATTTATGTTTCTTTTGCAGTTTCCAGGTAGCAGGAAATGCTGGTAATACTTTTCTCCATGAATTTTTCTGTGGAATCCAGTGACAGGAGAGACCACTCATTGCATGGCATGGAGTGATTGGCAGGACTACCTTTCTTAGGTGCTGGGAACAATTATTTTAGAGAAATTTTGCAGAAAATTTTTGACTTTTGGTTTGAATTACTTTTGTCCTACCACTTCTCAAACTCGATGGCATCTCTGAAAAGACTTGCATGTTTTGAAGTCCTGTTTATTGTCCTTTTCCTAACCTTTCTGCCCTTTGAACCCTTTGGGGATTGTGCTTGCAGAAGCCTCTGAGAAATTGTGATCTGTCATAAATGCATTTTCTGCATTTATCAAAGACACTTTTCCATGGGTAGATGAGATGCAAGTAGGTGAACAACTGTAATCAGTGTGCCCTCTAACAGCAGTTCCCTATGTTAATATTTGCAGCTTGCTCTGTATCTTCAGGTGCCTTAAGATAATTAATTTTCATGTGTTAAGTACAACTGCCTTTCTAGTTAGGTATGAATACTTTATTTGTATTAAATGTAAATGTAGCCCTCCTCCCTTCCCCAGAGAATTTAAGCTTTCTCAAAATAGCCTTGCTCTGATTAGTCTTGTTTCGGTTTGTGCCAGCTGCCTGGTCTGTAGATCTTTGCCTCTTTTTTCCTAATGGTTTATTTTATTTGAACAGTTATTACCTTGCTGCTTAGGGATGTGCAAGGTCCAAAACTAAATACTTCTAAGTATTAAATGCTTTAGTCTTATTTAATAATACCAGAGAATATCCCCTTCTGTAATTTTGAAAATATCTCTGAGACCTGTAGAAACCATGATTGTGTGCTGTGTTTTGTCCTGTCAGGTTAAAAAGCCATAAAGCACTTTGCATGCTAATCCTCTGCAGAACATGAAATTAAAATGAAGGCTGTACATAAGAAATATGAAATTTGATCAATGTTTAAAAATCTCCTGAAAAAAAGATGTCTTCAGATACCTATGGGTAAATCTGTAGATTCCTTTCCTTTTTTAATAATCTTTCATGACTACATTTTACATGGGGACCTAATTGGTGCTGCTCCTCTGTGTATCTGAGTTTAGCCTCATGTGGACAAACCTGTTTATTTTTAAAGCCTTTTCATATGAAGGTGTGTGATGGTTGTTTTACCTTGGCAGGTACTATGACTATTCATGGAATTTTTTTGTCAGGGAAATGAATGTAAGTGTAAGAAGTCCTTGAATGCTTACTTGCTACCTGTAGGCAGTTCTACCTATTGATGTGCATTTGCACCGGGAAAGAAGAGCCTGCAAGACAATTCTAATAAGCCCTTTTTAATTTAGGATTCAGGGCACCTTGTTTTACTTAATTTTGGAAACTTGCTTTTCTCTAAGTCACTCGGTCAAAATTTCCCCTACAGATTTCATAGTGACCTTTCATTTAATCAGAGATGTGGGCAGAGTTTTCAGCTGTGGACTAATCCACAGAGGTTTTAGATAATCTTTTATCAGATTTCTGAGGAGGTGATTTTTTTTTCCACCGAGATAAGAGAATGAGTTACAATTCTGCACAGTTTTACCTCACCATTTACCCTTTCCACAGGATGTAATTTTTATCTGTAAGCTTTGGATGCTTTATTATCACAGCAATCCAACATGTCCTGTTGAGATGCAGAACTTGTGCAGCACCAAAAGATTCTGATGTAGACTTTCCTCCCTTTTAGAAGAGAGCAAATGCAGGAATTATATATTTATTGCTTGGATTTGTAAGACCATTCTTGGGCTTTTTTTTGCTCTCCTTTGGCTTGCCAGGGTGACTGAAAAGATACAGCAGTTTGAGAAAAGTGGGAAGAGGTGGCTTTAGGCTGGCTCTGAGTTTGCCCTTGTTTTAATGTGTCTATTTCTGAATCCCTTGCTGCAGAAACTTCAGATTTAGGTCTGTAAACTTTTCTTTTTCTGGGGCATTTCTCTTCTCACTTGTGGCCAAATTAATTTTTTTGGTAATTTTGATGCTAGCAACTAGCTATCTGAAAAAAAAACTTATTTTAACGTAATTTTAAAGACAGCAATATACATTATAGGAAATGACTAAAATCCCAAAATCTATGATGGAGGGTGAAAGGGGGGGATGTGGTGGTTTGTTACTATTTTGTTTTGTTCTGGGAACTAATAAAAGGTCCCTTTAAACTGTTTAATATGGAGTGTTTTGGAAGGAAAAGGTGCTACCTGTTGCTTGCAATTAAAAATTATAAACAACAATATAGTTCATAGGAGGGGACCACGTGAATGGAGAAAGTATTATGTATGTACTAGAATTTTTATTCATTCTTATTGTGCCAACTGGGAGTAAATGTTCTTTAATATAATTACACTCTGGTGCAGTTTGAATCTATTCCAAAGAGCAGAGCTTTGCCTAAAGACGTCCTTTATTTCTTCTGTTAGGGAAAATGTTGAATTTCTTAAAAATACTGCTTCACTTCAGCCTTCAGAAAATCATTAGATAAGAAGAAATTAAATTTTTCTGGGTTTCTGGAGAACCTTTAGCTGCTTAGCTTTTTGTGTTTGTTAAAATGTAACTGCAGTGCAGCTTTTAAAGTTTTTGGTAAGTGGTGTGTCATGTTTTGAGAATAGGAAATAATAATAATAATTATTTTATCAGTAAAGGCAGAGGAACTAATGTGGTAGCTGACCTTTCTTAGGTCTTTGGGGAAAATGTTAATATAGAATACACTCGCTTAGCTAACATTAAACAACTTCTGTTTGATTATTTTTGAAGTGTTGTAAAGATAAGCTTGGGGATGTCAGCAGCAGCAACAAAAATTCCAGTAATTTTGTCTGCAACAAAATTCCAGTAGTGTTGAAGACTCCTTATTTGCCATTGCAATTTTACATGACTTTTCTGTCCTGGACTTAAAACAACTCTTACTCACTCTTTGATAGGTTTATAATTTTCATTAAAAGTGGAATCTCATTGACAAGACTTTAAAATCTTTCCTAGGCTCTTCTTTTTAAGTATCCCTAATCATACTTAAATGCCAATTATTTAACTTAAATTCTTCTGAACTTAAAAGCATTTGCACAAAAATATTTGGGGTTTTTTAAGTGATGCTCAGAGAGCTCCTGCTGCAGGTGTTTTACCCCTCAGCCACCTTAGTTGTGCTGACCTGGGTTACTCTGTCAGGGGTATGTGCTTTGTGTGTGTCTCATGATCCATACTGAGTGGCACCATCAGTTTTGGCCATGATCTGGGGTTGGCTTCTGCTCAACACATTTGACTACAGTCTTTTAATAGTACTTGATACAAACCTTTTCATTTTTGCCCTTGGATTTAAAACAGGTTTTGTTGGATTGTTTTTTCCTCGTCCCCCCTCACCTCTGTATCTCAAATCCAGTTGCATGAACTTGGAAAGTGAAGCAAAAGTTCCTTCTTGTTCCTGATGGAAACGGAGCTTAAAAGCCTTATCTCCAGGCTGGGTAACTGGATCCCTGACAGGAAGGTTTCACAGGGCTATTGTGTGATAGTAATTACCAACCCTGGCTCTGTAGTTCATTTAAAAGTAATGACTAGTGGATGTAAAAGGAACAATAGATGTTAACTATGGAATACATTAACTCATGGAGATGCCAGGGGAATTTAATTGATGATAATTAGATATTTGAATGGCATTGGAAAGAATGTTGAATTTTGCATTTTGTATCTCCCCCCCCCCCTTTTTTTTTTTTTTTTTTTTTTTTTTTTTTTTTTTTTTTTTTTTTTTTTTTTTTTTTTTTTTTCTTTGTTGTATTGATNTGGTATAGATCTGCTGAATGAGATGAAATCCATGTGACATAATGTCCTAGCAGCTGTGCTCTCTGCTTCAGGGAGGGCATTCTGGGCTAAATGGGAATTGGCTTTCTAGACTACTTCTCTGGCAAAGTAGTACTTTTCACTAATATTGTGCTTCATTTTGAAGGACCTGAAATGAAAACTTCTTAACAGAAAATTTTGTCTGATGCTGAGAACTCTGGTAGTTATTTTAAATAAGTATAAAGAATTGCAGCAGTTTTCCAACGTATCTCAGTGCTGGAAGGCAGATATTGGTTGAATCTCTAGTAAATCAATCAGAATCTAAAACTTATGAGAGCAAGTATGAATTTCAGATCATATTGGCTTGTGGCAGTGTTCCCAGTCTGGGAAGGATTTAATGTGTTGCTGGCCTGGATTGGAACATGGCCGTAATGTGTTAGTGGGATCCTGTTCCTGTTAATAAAAGATCTGTCACTCCACATGGAGGCTGCAGAGATTGTCTAAAACAAATCTACCACTTCTCTTTCCTGCCAAATGGAGGGTAGATTTAGAGTAGGAAGTGTCTACCTGTTTGAGTCTGACACTTGAAAATTACAATCATGTAACCCAAAATGATGAAAAAGGCGCCATGAATCCTAAAGAGCAAATGGGGTTTTTTCCTGGTCTGCCAAAGCAGGAGCTGTCTGTTGGATGAGTGATGGCCCAGGAGGTTACTGGGGAAAGCAGGGAGAAACATCTTTCCCTATGAACAGCTGTGGCAATCTGCATGAAGTTGAATTGTAACATTATCAGTAATCAAATTAGTTGTTTCCTGAACAGCATTTAGGACTTGTTCTTCTGATGCAACTGACAGATACAGGCGAAAGTATTGCAGTGCTGTTTAATAACCTTTAAAGCTTTTCCTTTACTTAGGAGGAAAGGAATTTCTGTTTTGTGGAAAACACATTTTTTGGTCTGTGTTTAGTAGCAACAGAAATACAAGAAATACCTTGCTGCACATTTTTCTGAAAGCATTTTGCTAATACAATGTACTGTGCACCCTTACCCACTCATGAAGATGTTGCAATAAGTAATAGCAGCATGCTGCAAAGCATGTGAATTTAGTTACCCAATCCAGCCTGTTTCTCCAACTGAATGATTATGACTAAGTGTGGTATATGCAGCTTTGACATGTTAAGTTATTTCCTAGTTTGCTGCTTTGTTGTTTGAATCACTTTCTAAATTGTTAATGTGAAAATAATTGCTTTGCTGTATAAAGTTGGTGGTATAATTGCCTAAGGCTTATGGATGGATTGTGTGTTTTCTCAGTGCTGTGAGCAGGTGCTTTCTGGGACTGGAAAAGGATGGGATGTGTTTGTCCACTGCACGGGCAAGGAAAAGAAGGGTGTTTATGCTGCTGGGCAGAAGGACACATTGCTGGGTGCTTGCAGGCTCTTCCTGTGAACTCCCAATTAGTCACCACTGGGAAAGAGCATAGTTACTGCAGTGCCACTTAGAAGAGGTGTCATGGCCTAACCCACACCTGTCCTTTCCCTGGATGTCCCTGTTTGTCACCAGATGCATCACAGCGTGGTGGAGACATGTTGTCACCCAGGCAAAAACATCCTCAGCTCCAGCACCGCTGCCTCCCTGCTCGTAGGAAAGGGCGGGGTGAGGAATGTTGTCTGTCCCAGGCAGCTGCATTCCCTGTTTGCCTGGCCCAGTGTTTCCTGTTTTGGAGCTTTAAAAGGCAGTGCCTGTAGGTGAGGATTATAAACTGCTCTTCTGTGGGAGATGAGGATACGGTGCCTTGAGGTCAGAAGTGGAAATGGCAGCAGCTGGTTGGCAGCTATCTCATTCCACCCTGCAACAGCATCCAAAGTTCAGACCTTTGGGGGAAAGGAATTATTTTCTGAGCTGCCTTCTTCCCTTCCAGGTAAAAGTTCATGTTTTAAATAATTTGAAGCCTGAGGATGTAAGACTATTACTCAGATCTGCCTGCCACATAAATAAAACTGATATCTTGCATCTTCAGAATCAACAGCAGAAAAAACCCTGAAGAGGCAGTCAGAGAATGAGGAGCAGTGTGGCCTTCAAAAGAAGGACCAGTGAAAACCTGGGTTTCTGGAAGTACCTTTATAATCTGCAAACAATCAATTTGGAACTGTGCCACTTCAGATGGTGAGGCTGGAACATCAGGTCTTCAGACAGCTGGGAGAGGAGCTGAGGAGTAAGGGAAGGAAATGAGTGAGGAAAATGTAGCCAGAAATGAGTAAGAAGTGAATCTGTTAAAATTATTTAAGGTGTAAAAATGTATCGTTCAAGAGCCTGATGAAATAGCTTTATCAAAACCTAACACCTACTGAAAGAGCTGTCAAGGAAAAAAATTCTCAATATCTACTTTGAGAAGGAAAAACAAAATGAAAGCCCAAATCTTCCACGATAAAACAGAGTTTGTGTTCAGGAATGGATTGGAAACATGTCCTTTTATATGACATAATTTGTGGTACAGTAACGTGCTTAAGGTAAGCAAATACTGGCTAATCGAGAATTTTCGTCCTTTCTCTGTTAATCATGATGTTAAAATCTTGCTTGTTCAGTAAGCAGTAAAATCCCTTTTCAGTGCATTTGGTGTGTGCAAGTAAAGTTCATCTGTTTCAGGTCATTAGCACTGCATTAGCACAGCATGGCAACTGGTGTTTAAACACGAGCTAATTACTGTTCAGTGTAAACACAGTGTGTTAAAGAGCTATCGAAACCCATGAAGTTCTAGCTGATACAAAATGCCACAGTGGAAATGCTGGGGAGGGGGGGAAATTGCTCATCTTTTTCTCCTGTTTTCCTAGATTATTGATAAATGGTTAATGCTGAACAGCAGAAGAGGAAGGGTCAGACTGATGCCAACAGCATTGTGTGCAAGGGGGATTTTGTTATTATATTTGGGGGGGGTTGATTATTGTTTGTTTGTTTGTTTCCTTAGTGTATAGTGTTGTGATGGCTCAGTGACCTGGAAAATGTGTAGGGTTTTTGTACTTTAAATTTTTGGTGTGTTAGTTTTGCAGTTTCACAACTGCGCCAAAATATTAAATGTGTGATAGCTGTTGGCCCAGCACTATGGAGATAAGGTTGGATAGTTATCTTGTCTGGTAGTATTTTCTACCCCCTCCAAAATAAATTTGGGTGTGTTTGTCCAAAAGATCTGGTAATTTGCAGTCTGAACTGTGTGAAACGGAACCATGTCCCTGGTGGCCAGCAGACAGAAGCATGGATTCTGTCTCCTGGTGGTTCCCAGGTGTGCTAATCCCACAGGGAAATGAGAGACCAAATTTCTTACCAATCTTGGCACTCACCAAGTTATACCTACAGCTGACTGGTAAGTGTATATGTAAGCTCAGGTAACTTAGAGTTGTTAATACTCGGGTCAATAACTACTTGATCCACAAATGTAGTGAGAAAGGTAACAACCTGCTGAGCCCCAGGTGGGCTGGAGGCACATCTCCATCACTGAAAGGAGTTCTCTGTTAATGCTGCCGCTTGCATGGGTCAGATGGATTTTGGGGAGGACAGAAGAAAACTGTTCCATGATAAAAGCTGAAGTCAGAAGTGATGGTTAGGAAGAATATGTGTCTCCTAAGCAGTCATCAGAGCAAGGGTGAGATGTCAAGTGAAAGCTTGACCAGGGTCTGAATGTTTCTTTTGAACCCAAACTGGCTCCCTGTCATATGCAGCAGAAATGAGACTTTAAAAAACCAAACAACCAAACCCTAAAAATGAAATTTCTGAAGGCTTTGCATGAAGGAGGTTAACATGCAGCCCCTTCCGTACAGCTTGCTTGGGAAGTCCACAAGTGCTGGAAGAAGCAAGGAATTGTCAACAATTTAGGAGCCATAAAATGGACAGCTATAGTGTGTAGGAAGTTGTGGACAGATACTCACTCTGAATAAGCTGTGTAGCAAAGATCTGCTGTTTTGAAATGTTTAACCCAGCTTAGTTTAGTGGCAGGTTAAAAAATGTTTACGTGAACAGCTCTGCTGGGAAGTAGAAAGGGCTACAACCTTTAGTAGGATGATGATGCCAAACAGGTGGCACTGACTTGCTGGATAATACAATCTGATATCACAACTGTTTGTGAAGTGCAATTTCTTCACCACCACATAATCATTCTTCTGAACTGCTCTTTAAACATCAGCAAAGGCCTCGCATTAATTCAGCTTGACAGTTTGATTACAGCATTTTAACAGCTTCTGAAAAATAATTCAGTTACCAAACTGGTAAACTCACTGTCTTGGCAGTGGGGATAAAGTGCTGCCTCCCAGCTGGAGAGGCAGAGCTAATCTTGTAATTCCTGGTCCATCTCTATGTGTGATCACCAGTGCCTTGGTTTAAATGTATGCTATTTGCTTTCCATGTAAATATATGCTAAATTTACTTTCATGAATCAATAAAATCATGAGTCAATAAAATGCTTAAGTAATGTGCTCCCCACACGGTGACCTTTATGTATTTCTGACCTTGCTTTGAGTTTCAAATTTTCTTTATTTATAAGATACAAAGCATTAAGCATTACATGTAGAAGGGACTGAGAGTTAGGAGTGAAGAATTTCAGTGTGTTGGGGTGGGATGGGGCTCTGGAAGTCAGAGGTACATCTGGCAGGGGAAATAAGTGATACTTCAGAGATAAGCTGTAATTTCAGGGCACTTGAAGATAATTTTAACAGCCTGGTGTGTTTTAATATTGCCATTCCATAGTATATGGAAGTATGTTAAGTAGCACACAGTAACCTAGATCTGTAATTTTGAGCATAGGCATCTCCTGCTTCTTGTTTCTTTGTTGATGTGAGTTGGTTTGGGATTTTTTTCCTGTGTAAAATTGTGTTTGGCTTAATGCTTGAAAATGAGGCTATTTGAAGGGGGGAAAAAATGCACTTAACGTGGTGTTATGTTTTCTTCCCAGTCTCTGACACATCTCTGGAACCTGCAATGACAAGTCGGAACAGTAGCCATGCAGAGAAAACTGGTGAAATGTCCTCAAAGCAGTCAACACCAAAAGTGCAGGTGCAACGATCTGTCTCCCGAGAAACCATCACTATTCATTTCTCTGCATTTGGGAAGGAGGAAGAAGAGGAGGAAGAGGAGTTTAAAGAGTTTCCTGATGAGGAACTGGATGACCAAAGCATTGTAACAGCACTTGAAGCCAAGGAAGACCTCTGCTTTGAGCATACCGGCCATGACCTTTTCGGTCCAGCTACCTCGCTTAACATGGCCAACTCTGCATCACCGCTGTCCTCATCGCCTGCAGTTCTGCCAACTGCAGAGACTGTAAAGCTGTTGGACTCTCCTTCCCCATCCCAAATTCTCAGTGCAGTGCCACCGGTCCTGTCTCCATCGTCACACTCAAGTCACACATTTGGCACATCAGGTGCAGCAGCACCACCCGCGGAACAGAAATCCAGTCTGTCTTCCCCATCCTCATCCCCTGCCAGATCAGTTGCCTGCTCTAGCGGATCATCCACAGTTTCTAGTTCAAAGCCTTTTAAGGGGTTAGTCAAGTCCTTTTCAACAGAAGTGGAACCAAAAGAACCCACCCCACCGATGCGACATAGACAGTTAATGAAAACCTTGGTGAAATCTCTGTCTACAGACACTTCTAAACAGGAGTCTGAAGCTGTGTCTTACAGGCCACCTGACTCAAAACTGAACTTGCATCTGTTCAAACAGTTCACTCAACCTCGAGCTTCAGGTGGTGATTCTAAAACTGCCCCCTCCTCTCCATTAACATCCCCCTCTGACACTCGTTCCTTTTTTAAAGTACCTGAAATGGAGGCTAAAATTGAGGATACGAAAAGACGCCTTTCTGAGGTCATGTATGAGCCTCTTCAGCTGCTCAGTAAAATAATGGGTGATGAAAGTAGTAGCCACAGGCCCAAAGCCTTATCTTCAAGTGCTTCAGAACTCTCAAACCTTTCCAGTTTGAATGGCCATTTGGAAAGCAATAACAACTACAGCATTAAGGAAGAGGAGTGTGATTCAGAAGGGGACTTCTCTGGGGGTGACTTTAACCTGACTAAGAGGTATCAGTCAAGAGGGGCAGAAGAAAATGCAAAAGAGATGGAGACCAAAAGCTCTCAGTCTGCAAGCACAAAGGATGTGGGGTCAAAACCTTCACTCGTACTTGAAAAATGTTCATTGTCTGCACTAGTGAGCAGGGAGGACGAGGAGTTTTGTGAACTGTATTCTGAAGATTTTTTCTTGCTAGAGGAGGAAAGCAAAACTGATAAACCTGCTGAAACTGTGGTCAATCCCGAGGTGGCTGAGGAAACTCTTACTCTGCTCAGTAGTGAAGATGAAAATAATCTGGATGTGCAACAGCCCAAAATACCAGTGAAAACTTTATACTTATTAATACTGTTAGTCTATGCTTACCTTGTTATCCCTCTCCCTAGCTATTTAAGTGGACTTTTACTTGGAATAGCCCTTGGATTTATGGTAGCTGTCTGTGTGATTTGGCTTCTTACTCCACGTACTCCTGAGTATCTCAAATTGCATAAAAGCATGAAAAAGCGATGGAATACAGGAGCTCTAGACATCAAAGAACCTGAAATACTGAAGGTGAGGTCATGGCATTTTGTGTGTGTGTGCATTATTTTGGGTAGAAAGAGCAAACTAGATTTATCCTGAGGGTGTAAATGAGCTGAAATGTCCCCATTTGTAAATAGTTTTTTAGGGTCAACTCACTTTGGCAGGGGCACAAATGATTTAGTATCCAAGGATATATAAGACTTCAGTGTCTTTAGGGATTTGTAGAAAATGGAATTTCTTCAAAAGTAAAAGGACAAATGGCTTTGCTGATAGATTTGAAACGATCCAACTGAACTACTGAGAGCAAGTAGTGTCAAAGTTCAGTGTGTAAAATAACATTTGTGCTTGAAGCTGCATCTTGGGAGATGTATTTTGTTTCTGGGATATTTTGCTGTCTAGGCAGTAATTTGTATATCTGGTCTGTTCATAAGCAGAGACAAAAGCATTGTGTTCAAGTAGAGCATAGAGAGTTGGAGAGCATATGGGTCCTCCTCAAACATGAGCTAATTGAAATGGGAGGAGGAGTTACAGTTCAGCAAAATGTGCCTGAGAGCTGGGTTTTAAATGAAAGTTTGTCCTTCCTCTTCTCTGCCCTCCACTTGTTGAGATACTGCAAGTTGCTGTCACTTCATGTGTCACTTTGCTGCCTTTCCAGCTGTGATCCATTCAACCACTCTGTTCCTTCTGGTCCCTGTCCTGCCCTCCTAATCTCCATCTGTGATGAATTAAAATAATATTTTCCCAATTGCAGAATTCTGCACAGTAAGACATCTACTGGTTTCTGATGTGCAGCAGAAGCATTTCCGAGTGCTGATGGTGTAACCTTCACTTGATATCACCTGCTTATCAGACTATTTGTGGAGGCAGTTTTTGTATTTGTGTAAATATTAAATTGAGCTTTTTGAACTTGCATCTCCAGTTGTAGCAGCACAAAGGTTTCATGAGTTTAAATTCAGATGGTATATACTGTAGAATCTACAGTGTATCCATGGCTAATTTCATGTGTCTTTACGTAACTGAAAAGATAAACAGAATATAAAACTCTACTTTTGTTGCATAAAGGTGGCAATTGCCCGTCTAGCCCTTGTTCTACCTTGGTGTTCCCTTTTTTTTGTGAATGATATGAGTTGGGTTATTATTTGCTGTAGTGAATTCGGACTGAACACTCCTGTGTGCCCAACTGAATTACCTGCTGATCCCCTGTACAAATTGTTACAAACTTTCAGTTCAGTCCTTGTTATTTGGAGCCAGGATCCCTTCTTGGTACTTGAAAGCTGGTAAAGATCCTGATGTTCATTATTGGCTGGTGTTAGGCTGTCTCTGAGATGTCAGCTTTTAGTCAGGAGCCTTTATGTTTTAATGCTTTTATTGAGGAGCTACATCTTATGAAAATGGCTGTAGGCAAGAAATGAACAGTGTAGAGAAGTCTGTATAAATGTAGATTAATGGTTTTTATGACTTGCTGAGTATTTCTTGTGCTCATAACACACAAAGTAATTGTCTTTAATATGTAAATGCTTCAGGAGTTTAAAAACCAGGTCAGTGCCCATATTGTAGTGAAACATAATGTAATATGATTTAGCAGATTACAAGTTATTATTCCCACTTCATACAACTATTTTCTATTTGCATCTGTCAAAATGAGTACTGGACAGCTTAGATCCTCTGAAACGGCAGCTAAAGACTTAATCTGTAACAAAACTCAGGAATATAGGAAAATCAAACCTGATGCTCTTGCATGAAGATACTCTCTTCAGAACTTGTTGGTCTGGTATTCTGGCCTGGACTGCTGTCATGCAATTATGATAAATGCTCTGAGTGAGATCCCTTCATATGGGGCTCAAGGAGTTGGCATTCTGCCAAACTGCTGTCAAGTTATTTTTGTACAAGTACCTGTGCATTCTCCCCCATGTAAACGTTGTTTGAGAAATTTGCATTTCCCAGGTTTTGAAAACTAGTGCAAAATTCCCCTCAGCAGTTGCTGAAATACTTGAGCAGGTTATTGTCTCCCATAAGACTGTTCCTTGGCAGTGGGAAAAGGTAAATTACTGTTGTGCTGGTGAGTGTGTGTTTCTATAGGTGTCTGTACTTAATTCAGTCAAATGTCCTTGGTACTGGGGGAAAACATCCCCTCAACCAGAAAATGCAGAAAACCCCTGCTTCTTCATTGCATGTTTTTGTATCTGCCTATTCCCTTCGTTTTCAATTCTCTGGCTTCCTTATCTTTATTTTTTTTCTCTGCCCACGTTTTTTCGTTCTTTAATCCATTAGTCTTTTCTAACTTCCTTCTCGGCCTTTTGACTGTGCATTCTCTTGTGTTGTGCTGGCTGATATGAAAGGTTTTAAGTAACAGCTAAAATGGAAATGATAAATTTACCCTTTCCATTAGAAAGAACTTTTAGATTGTGGCAGTGCCTGCTGGAGAAATGGAGGTTTTGAGTCACAGCTGTCCAGAAAGAGGAGGTTTTTTATCAGCGTGCTATTCCTGAGTACCATCCAAGGGATTTCACGTTTGATAGTGGCCTCTGGCAGAAAAATGTTTTTTTCCAGTTAAGGTGATGGTTACTTCTCCTACCTCAGACCTTTTCAGTGTCTTTGGATTCCCTGTGAATGAAGCTCAAAAAAAGCATTCTATTTTTCCCTCATTTAAGAAGCAAAATACTATTGAAGTATTATAAAATAGTGGTAATAAGAGGGATACGATTACAATTAGTGTGATTTGAGTGATCCACAGTCTTGAAAAAATTTTGGTGCTAAAGCATTTGATTATATAATTTAATAATAATGGCTATTAACCAGTTAATATCACTAGGAAACTTCGGGACAGTTTTAATCCAGATTTAGGCTTGTATTGTGAAAGTGACTTTTGCTGATTTTTTTATTTATGTATTTGAAAGTATCATAAGTAATGGTTTTAATTTATTTTTACCCACAGACCTAGTCTGTGCCTGCAGCCCTCTGGGTCCTACATAAAGATCTTTTGCAGGTCTCCCCATCCTTCCCTCTCACGTTATGGTGTAACACACCTGAGACCTTAAATAAGTAACACTAAAGAGTTGGTACCTACAAGGCCTGTGCAGTTCTTACATAAATTATTCTGTTGAACTGCTGTTTGAATAAAAAATGTGGAGCCCAGAGTCAGGAAAGAGGAAAATCAAGCTGGGGGTGGGAGGTGGCTTTTGAAACTGTTTTTATAGGTGGCCATGTCCTACAGAGCCAAGTGTTCCCCAGGGCTGGAGCAGTGGCAGCAGTTGTGGATTGTAGCTGTGACCTGAGCAGCCCCATGCTCAGGGTGATTCCCAGCCTGATGGCCAGGCACGTTCTCCTGCTTCCAGCTGGGAGTGTGGAGCAACTGCTGACCTTTATAAATGGAGATCACAGGATCAGTGCAGACGGCCAGCAGCTGCACAGTGGCATATGACTATGGTCATTGTCCTCCCAGAATTACTAAATTTCTTATTTTAACAACTTCTCTAGAACAGAGAAGACCTATCCTACAGTCACTCCTCTCCTACACAAGGAAATCCATTGTTGCTTCAGTCGTTTGGGAGAATTTATCTGTTGCTAGCACATTATGGTAACACAACTTCTCTGTTTGGGTGCATTGCAAAATGGTTTCCGTGGGCTGTGAATCTTTTGTTCCAATTTGGTTTTGCAAAAAGAGAGGCAGAGGTATTTCTGCTGAAATTGTTCTTAAAGTTCAGGAATTTTGGAATGACTTTAGGGACTTCTTGGATAACCTTCTCAGTGTTTTTGAAGCTAGGTGAAACAATTTACAGAACTAAGATCACTGAAGTGAGGAGGCAGGTGGTGTTGTTACCCCCTTTAACATTGTTAGATAAAATTCCTTTAGCTGCCATACATTTTCAGATTCATTACTAGAATAATTTAGTGAAGTATTAACGTTTTACTGTCAGCCATGCAGCGTATCTCTGGAACAAAATAACTTGAAATCAAGGGCAAAGAAGAAACTTCATCCTTAGAAATTAGAAAACTAAAATTTTATGTACAAGGAAGGTTTGTAGGAATGTAGTGTCTCTTTTGTCCTGGCTGTTGTCTGCAAATAAAACCCCAAATACTTAAACCTAAACTTGGTTCTTCAGTTGCTGATAACCTGGTGGTTGGGCTGTGGGTGAGCAGGGGAGGCAGTGCAGGGTGTGAGAATTGTGTGTTTGGCAGATTGTACAGCTAATCCGTTTGTTTGAACTGGAAAGCCTGGGCACATGGTAGGGATCAGAAAAGCAAGAGGGATTTTTACTTCTTACTTTGGCACAGGGAAGTCAAGGTTTCGATGAGTAAATCACTCCTTGTTTTCATCACAGTTCCATCTCAAGCGGGCTGTTAAAGGAATGTCAGGTGCAGTCTGACCTTCCTTCCTGGGTACCACATGTACCCATAAGTTTTCAACCTTTCTGCTGAAAATAGAAAGCTTGTTAGACTTAGAGAAAGGGCTCATGTGACTAAGCTTTCCATAATGACCCCCTCTCCAAGCAGCCCTTTCTCTCTGTGCCAGCTGGTGCGGTGTTGGCTGAATGGCCTTCCAGGAGAAGGCAAGAAACTTCTGAGGCAGCAAATTCCCATCTGTACATTTGCCTGGCTGCAGGGTCCAGACTTTGTCTGAGCTAGAAATAGCTTGGAGATCTGACTAGGGGCAGGTGGGAGTTGCTCCAGAGATCTGTGGGCCATATGGATATTCCAGTTCTCGTACACGGTGGCTTTGGGCAACTCACGTGATGTTCTTGTGCTTCAGTAAGTCCAGCTGGAGTTCCTGGCTGAAAATTAATTGCTGTCTGCTGGAAGATGTCTTGGCTAAATAATTTCTAGGAAGGAGATGGGATGTGCCTCAAACCTACGTCAGCCCTGCTGTGCAGAGTTTGATGGCTTATAGAAAATTCTTTCTCATGCATTGTATTTCCTATATGGGAGTCGTGTATAACCCAGTGTAAGAAGAGAACAACCATAAAGCTTCTTCAAAGAGTATGTCCTGGTATAGGCATGTCTATTAATAAAAGACATAATCTGCTTTGGAGCTGAGCAAAGATGAATGACTTAATCTTTCCTGAACATAAAAGAAATGCTAATTTATCTAGTTTTTTCAGGGTTCGTAGTGAAAATGGAGCTAGATGTTGGAGTAAGCAAAGCAGATATCACTGTTACTATGGCACCTAAGAAAGTGTATGCTGTCTACTGTGGGAAATTGTATGACACTGAAATGGAAGAAAATGAACATAAAACTAAATTTTAAATTTCTGTAGGTGGGTGGAAACTTCTTTAATAAGTTGAAATCTTGCAGTAATTTTTGGGATTTTTTGCATAAGGTAATTACAACTTAGTGTTTTGAGAAATACTGGGGTGCTCATTCAGCTCTCCCCACTTCCCCCACTTTAATCACATAGGTGTTTATAAAGGTGCCACTTGACTTTCTGCTCCCCTTCACTCTCTATTGACATTGATGAACATTGAGTATGCTGAATTTAAGGTTCTGATGTGCAGATAAAAACAATGATCAAGGAATGTTGTATGGCAGGTTAAGAGAAGGAAAACTTCTCCTTGAATGAGTATTCTGCCTATTTTCTACCCCATTTATCATCTGTATTTTTGTAATCAGATGTTGCAGAAAGGAGCAACGTCACTCCCATGGTCAGAGTCAGCACTTAGAGGCTTGTTACAGCAGGACTGGCTGGTTTCTTTTGTAATTCTTTTACAGCACAGAAATTAAATTCATTTAATCCACATGTATGACTCCTGTGTTGTAGCTGGGCAGTTACACAACATGTTAAGTGATCTCAAACGGTGATGGTGCATGAAAGCAAACTCCATTGTGGTCTTCCACTGAGTCCATAATTGTGGTGATTACAACGTCAGTGTTGTCTGCGAGCAGACAGGCTGTTTGCTTTGCCTGGGCTCTGGGTGATTAAAGTGTCTGAGCTTGCTGGGAGCAGAGGAACTGCTGTGCCCTCCTGCCCTGTGGCTTTTTCTGGCATCCTGCATCTGCAGATCCCACCGTGGCTTCTGAGGATGAGGTGAGAGCACCCTGTGCTGCATATACAAAGTGACTGAGTCAGAAAAAACACAGTGTGCTGAGACCTCATCCTGATCTCGTGCTCTGTTGGTTTGGTGCCACCTCATTTAGGGCATTTATTGCCTCATTCTGTTTGTGCACTAAGTGAAATAACTTTGGCAAAATAATAATTTAAAGTTTTTAGGTACGTGCTGTACTTGGTTTTCCAGCAGCTTAAAAGCCTGTTAACAGTGTCTTCTTCTCTAGGGATGGATGAATGAAATTTATAATTATGATCCAGAAACATACCATGCTACGTTGACTCACTCTGTGTATGTGCGACTCGAAGGCAGCACCCTACGACTTTCAAAACCCAATAAAAATATTTCTAGAAGAGCTGTGTACAATGAGCCAAAGCCTGAAGTCACATATGTCAGTCAAAAAATTTATGAACTTACAGACAGCAAGGTGAGTCTTTTATCTGATTTTAACAAAGAATACTTTGCAAATTCTTTTTAACTCTGAATATTTTTTTTCACTCCTCTATTTTCACATTCTGTCATTATTTAAACAAAACTGTTGTCGTGACTAACTTGCAAAAGATTGTGCTGGGGAGGAAGATTGAGCAGGATTTGGAAGACAGTACATTTTACACAATAAGGGAAAGGCATGATTTTCCTCTGCCAGTTGAGAGCAGGGTTAACTCATGGGAGCTCGGAGACTCATTCCCAGTGCGTGAGATGACTGCAGGGCTGTTCTGAAGGTTACACCAAAATGCCTTATCTTTGGTGGTTGTCTTTACCCCAAGGCAGCTGAGACAATATTTGCATTTCACTTGAAGAGGGAATGTACGTCATATGTGAATGTGAAAGAGGAGGGTGAGAAGTGTCTGGAACATGACCTGCTCTAGGTACCCCCAGTCTGGGGCACGGGAGAGGGATTTTTGCAGCTGAAGAGTGCATCAACAATAATGCTAGGACAGTTTTCCTACATGTTGTTTGCCTCCCTCAAATATGTCAAGAGTTGCCACGTGAGGTTGATTCCATTGGCATTGTTTTAAATAATACATCAATACCTAATTATTAAGGGAATGGATTATTTTAATGTGCTGCATCAGTCGAGAGCCTTGGCAGTACAGATGTAGGAGGAAACCACGCTTCACTTGACTGGAAGTGAGAGAGAGAGGGACCAAGGCAACAGTGAGGAAAACCTCCCTCCTTTTCTCTGAGCATGTATGGGAAAGGAGTGTGCTGTCAGCTCTGCCTTCCATTAAAGGAAGGCAGTGAAAAAGATGGAGCAAAAACTGGGATTCCTGTCTTTTGCAGATTTGTTTCCCGTCACAAAGACAAGCAAAGCTGTCATTTTCTGTGGGAGCACTTGACTGATGGTGGTACCCCGTGGAATCTTAGAAAAATTTGCAGTACTTTCCCCACCCAGCCCCAACTGATTACAGAAGTGCCAAGTGCCCTGACTGTAATAAACAAATGATGTCTATTCTTCAAGGTATTTGCCCACAGTACCTGAAGAACACTGCTGAGTTTAGACCCCACATAAGAATTTTTAACTTTTTTTTAAACTACTCTTCTAATCACTTGCATTGTCTTAATTCGATATAAATATACTGAGTTTAGAATATAATTATCTGCAAATCAGTCTTATGGCTTGACTGTTATGTATTTGATGTGGCTGTCGCCAAATTCAAACACTCAATTTCATAAGGTGGCCATGAAAGTTGTGTTCAAAACTCAGTTTTGACTCTGATTGTTTTATCTCATTATCTATTTATCTCCTCATGGTCCCGGAAATAAAGTTCTTGGTTTTTCTATTTTTTCTGCAAATCCATGAGAATAAGATGATCTAAATGAAAACAGAGTTTCTAATCCACATGGTATCATCTGCTTAAATGGCCTTTGTTTTAATTCCAAGGCGTGGCTCACCAAAGACTGTGATAGCAGTGAGTTGGACATCCACCAGTAATTTTGAGTCAGTTGAACTGGCAGATCCAGTGTGGGACCTTTATCTCTTGCATTCCTGTGTTCTTTACTTGAGTATAGAAACATTAGAGGATACAAGTGCAAAATAAATTCATTTAACCCTTTCATATATCCTTCAGATTTCCCTGGTTCC
Source organism: Illadopsis cleaveri (assembly GCA_013399915.1). NCBI lineage: Eukaryota > Metazoa > Chordata > Aves > Passeriformes > Timaliidae > Illadopsis > Illadopsis cleaveri. Next base: position 441,201 of record VXBB01018006.1, on the reverse strand, counting down.
CAAGAGTCTGGCACGGAAACGAATTTGGAATAAGAAATACCCTATTTGCATTGAACTCGCCAAACAGGATGACTTCATGGCCAAGGCCCAGACTGAGAAGGAGACTGCAGAGGAAAAGTTACCTGCTGAAAAAGTGGACTCGAACAATGAGGAATCCAAGAAACCTCAGGATGGAGCCAAGTACCCTTGCCAAAAGGATCAAGTGCTTTATCTCTTTGGAAGGACGGGTAGGGAGAAGGAGGAGTGGTTCAGAAGGTTCCTTCTTGCATCAAAACTCAAGTCTGAAGCTAAGAAGCCATCCAGTTTGTGTGGGAGCAAGCCAGGTACTCAGATTTTGTATTCTTGCTGAATTCTGTTAAAAGAAACAAACCAAAGTTATGTTTTGGTGGTGCCACAGTGATCTTTACAAGCAAAAAGTAATAATACCAAAGATACCCTTCTCCTTACCTTAGCCTCTCATTCCCACATTACCCCCACCTTTTCCTCTCTTCACTCTATGCTTTCAAATATTATGACTATTTTTACACTATTTTATTTGAATACACTGTTTGTCAGTGACTGTAATAACTCCTGTCATATTTGTAAGGGTTAATTGTTCAGTCTCTTCTTTTTTTGTATGTCGGAACTGACTTCAATATTTGCAATATTAGACTCAGTTCTCTTATTACCTGTTTTTCCTCTTCCATCCTTCCTCCCACTCTAGTCTCCTGTAAAGGATAGAGCTTTCTTATAGGTTAGTGTCACAAGAAAACACATTTTTCTGTTTAAATAAAAGGTCCTATACTTACATATATATATATGAATATATGTATAAATTGGAACTAACAAACATTAGTCTATTGTATTGATCAATTGTTTGGAATATTAATTTAAGCCCATCCTCTGAAACAATTTTAAACCTCATGCTTCATGCATGGATGATTTATGCTTTTCTGCCTTTATTCTCTGAGAAGCTTTTTAAAAATTAGTTAACGTTGTTGTTTCTGGCACATAACTTCTTGAAATGCAAATACCAAATTAATAGCTAATTAAAATTGTAATAGTTACATGCTTTTGACAGTCCTTGTAATTGTAACAGCCTATGATTAGATTAGGAAAAAAAACCCTCTAGTCAGAGGTGCATTTCAATCACCTGACTTTTATTTTAGGCATTCCCCAGCAGGGCTGTTGGGAATTCTGCCACGTGTTATACATATGTGAGTGTCCATATTTAAATATGCTATTGATCAGCTGACTCCTCCAGTCCCACACCCTGCTGAGTGCTGAATCATAGCAAATACTGACTAATTTGGATTTAAGACCACCTAAACACACAGCAGTAGACTGTACTTTTAGCCTTTACAATAAGAAAGCATCACGCTGTTCTTTTTTCAGGAGAAATATCTGTGGAGTAAATTTGTTCCTTTAAAGTTTGATGATGGTATTTGTGGTATTTGGCTGTCAGATTTGTTCTCTGTTGAACAGGTATTATTCCTTTGATTTTAGGGGTGCTGGCAGCACACAGTAGAACTGATGGTCAGTCTGGAGTTCTCACACACAGCCGGAGCAACAGCAAGGGAAATGCAGAAGAAATCACATCCCAGCCAAAGCACAAGGACCTGGCTGGCAACATGAGGCAGAAAATGCTTCTGGACTACAATATTTATATGGCAAAGTGTATTCCACAAGAAAAGAAAAGCCCTTCAGGTAGCCCAGTCCTCAGTGCAGACAGCAGCCCTACAGCTGTGAAAAAGGTAATACTTGTGCTCCAATGGAATGATGAACAGTGTCTGTAGCTCTTACTAATCCTTTGGCCTCCTGGACTGCATTTGAGTCACTCTCAGTAAACAGAACCTAAATACTAAGTACAACACTCATAATAAACATATCTTTAATGTTAAGCTTGACCACTGTTTGTTTAAAAGCTGTAATTCCTATCATGCATCTTTGTTTCTAGACATTCATACAGTACCCAGAAAAGGGAATAAGAGGCCATGGTGTAATGAATGAATAAACACATCTTGTGTTCCCCCAGGAAAACATGTTTTAGCCCCTAACCACTCCAGAAGCTGGGATGGATTTGCTGCTGAATCTGGCACGTGTCAGAAGTCATTCTATAAATAGATGAGCAGTGCTGGCAGGGAACCTGCGTCACAGCAGAGGCTCCTCACCCAGCCGTCCTGGCAGAGCCAGGCTGCAGCCCTTGCAAGCAGTAGCTGCCAAGAGCTGATGTTCAGAACTGCAGCATCTACCTGCCTGTCTTAGAAAGCACTGTCTTTCTGCTAGCTTCAGGAGTTCTGCCTGGAATAATGTAGAGTGGTGAATTCTTCTGTCATTGCAGGCACTTAATACGTTGTGTTTCCTTCATGGAAACTTCCTGTTTTGTCGTGGTAGTGTGTGTACACACCCAAAATTATTTCAGCTGCCTTGGCTTTTGTGTGTAGTCAGTGATGCAACATCTGAATGTATAATATTTCCAGGTGTTTTGAGACGGTTCTCAAGGAAACCAAGACAGAATTCTCTTGGACTGTAATCAAAATCTTTAATGCAGCAGAGGGAACAATTTAGTTTCTTGAATTCTATATGCAAACACTGCAGGGAGGCATGTGATTCCCTGTACTGTGTTTATCCTCTATTTGTGGTGTTTCTCAACTGGATTTAAGGATGTAAGGTCAGGTCTTGCTTTCCAGTTTTTTGATACAACAAAGGAAGAGTAGAGTACCTGTTTTTCCAGATCTGACTAGCAAGAGAGGATCTCTTACTGCAAACACATTTATAAGTCTGCCCACTCTGGGTTTATCTGCTTTTTCTGCCAGAGGTTAAATTACATACAACTTTCTCATTTCATTGCCAGAGGTCAATCTATATCTGTGTGGTCTCATTCCCTCTGCTGCATGTCAGGATGATGACAGGCTCGTGGCAGCCCAGCTGATGCATTTGTAAAGCTGCTCCCTGTACTGAGCATTTGGTGTTCTGAGCTGACCCAGACTCTTAACACTGAACTTCCCATATAAATCAGGCCTTTTCTGTCCTTATTTTATAGAATTTATAGAGCTGAATACTCTGCTTTATGTTTTCAGTTGCCAGATGCCAATGTGGAAGCTGAAGAAGAAGAGCAGGAGGCCTGGGTGAATGCTCTGCTTGGAAGAATATTTTGGGATTTTTTAGGAGAGAAGTATTGGTCTGATCTAGTGTCAAAGAAGATCCAAATGAAACTTAGCAAAATAAAGGTACCTGATCTGGAGACTTGCACTGTACACTCCTTGTGGAGGAAGTGAAACACAGTCTTTGAGTTTTAAAATAGTACAAGAAAGACTTATTTCACATTTACATGTAAAAGACAATAAATGTGCTACAGAATGGCATTTCAGTTTCTGATGAATCTCAGCATGTTAACTTTGCTGCTTCTGTTTAAAATGAACTACAGCTGGATTAGCTATATATATCTGTCAAATTTTTATGTAAAAATTTAAGTATTGTATTTACATTAGGGATGACTAGAACTGCATATAAATGAGGAAATCTACTTTGGGAAATAGTAGATTGCTTTTAAGGTTGAGGACATTAGGAACCACAACTGTAATGTGTTCCTGTCAACTTCAGACATAAACTACTTGCAGGAGGTCAGTGGGAGCAGTAGTTATGAAGAAAGCTCTGTGAGGTGACAGGACACAGCTTCCATCAGCTGCACCATCTCAAGGGTGAAGGGAGGAGTGATGGTTTTGAGCGACTTCTCAATCTTCCCTTGGCTTCTGTAACCCTTCTGAAGAGCAGCAGTTCATCACAGGCCTTCAGCTCCTGATGTTTGGGGAGGAGTTTGCCTGTTCCTAAAGGCAAAGGAAGTTGTTGTCTTGCTGACAAAAGCTTGGAAATTTAGCTGCCAGCACCAGCTGTGAGATAGTGCTGCATTTGCTTTGGGAAATAACCAGTAGCCTAATTCTGCCCTGTCTGCTTCCACAATTGTGGCAGCAGGGTACCCAGACATCTCACTGGTGACTTTTTAAGTGGAACAACTGGGAATGGGGACTGGGTGTATTTTTGATGTGTTAAAGCAATGTCTGTTCACAGGAGATTTGTTGTCTGTCAATTAGAAGTATTTAAGTGAATAGATACCCAAATCATGATTCTGTGCCTCTATTTTACTGAAACAATGATACAGATTTAAAAGGTAATGTTCTATGAAAGAATTTGCCAAAGATAAAAGAAGCTGAGACATTGATAAAACATCAATGATAAATATATGACTGAAGTTAAAATCCAAAGAAGTCTTTGATTTTTATTCACAATGAAATAGGATTTACACTCCATTCTTGAGCTTTTTACATACTTTGACTAAAAAGCATGCTGATGGTTTAAGGTCAGCATCTAAACTTCAGCATACTTTTAAAAACAAGTTCAGATGCCCAATCTCTCCCTAAAAAGTTTTGAAACTGGCAACTGTGAAATTCTAGAATCGTAAGAAATTTGTATAATTACATTTGTGTTCTTTCACTGGTGACACTTCAGCTCCATTCCTTAAGTTTAATGGGCTTTCTTCTCTCAGGAAACTGATGTTTAGTTCCATAACATGTATTTGATTTTTTTATATTCTGTCCTTTTAGCTGCCCTACTTCATGAATGAGCTGACTCTGACTGAGCTTGACATGGGGATAGCAGTGCCCAAGATCCTTCAAGCCTTCAAACCTTCTATTGATCACAGAGGTAAAATACAGAAAACGTGCTGGTATTGCACAAACACCTTTGTATCTGTGGAGAACAAAATGTTGATCTGTTTATCTTGTGCATGTTTTAAGTACATGGAATAAGAGTTTATTCTGAGATACTCAGGGGTCTTTATCTCAGGCTCAGTGTAAATGTTATTCTGTATATATGGAAGTGTGATCATGTCTTTCCATAGGAAATAATTACTGAACTAAACTAAAATTTGCATGCAACAGAGATGCAGACACTTACCTGATACTGTCATGGACTGCAGACAGCAGTGCATATCTCCTTGAGACAGATCTGATTTTGTACCATAGGAGAAAATGGCTCTTGGCTCTCCAAGAGAAGCTGCTCTATTCTGAAAATAGGGATTCAGAAAATATAATTGTAATAACTTAGAAAGCAAGAATACAGTGTTGTTTTGAGAATGAACTTCAAAATATAGGATCATTTTATGTCCTTAATATTAAATACAGCTTTTTTTTTAAAAGCTGGATGACTTTCATACTGCTGCTTTATGAACTAGAACTGTTTGTTTTCTATTCCTTCTAGCATGCATATGGTCACATATTCGAGGATACTCATGTCACTTAAGTAGTCTTGCAAAAAAACCCCAACTTGGAATAATGGTTTTTAGCCTCAAAAGCATTTGTTCTGCATGTTGAGGAGAGCTAGATGCTATCTAAGATAAAATCAGAGCAGTTTTTAATTTTAAATTGTATCAGAGTTTCTCCGGTCAGTGTGGAGAAATTTCTAGTTGGCCTGAAGGGAAATATTTCCTTGGAAGACCTGGTGTGGTGTCATCTGACTTTTGCAAGAATGCCAGATGCATGGACTTCAGGAGGAGATTAATAAACTTCAGTACTAAAAACTTTGTGCCACTCAAATCACTGACTAAAAGCACGAGGATAGTAAATGCTAACCTTTCCCTCATAAAACTGAACAAAACAGACTTGGGGGAAGTATTAAAATCCTCTTGGACATACATTAGTTAATGTTGCCTGTTGTATCCAAATGCTATTGTTTGCCCTTATCTACTTGAGACTTGCAACTCTCTGGGGAAAAGCCTTATCTATAAAACACTGGGTACTTTGCTCTCAACTTTTCCAAAGAATATTTTCCACTGAGTTTTATAAACAAAGCGTGTTTGAAAAGAGCAAACTCTTTGGTTGTCATGAGGAACAAAATCTGCCTTTTTAAGAGAAATAAGAGTTGAATAGATGAAATAAGCTGGAGTGCAGTCAGTATTTGGGGAACTAAAGCATATTGCTGCTTCTTGTCTTATGCTTCCTGTGTGGGACAGCAGGTTCTCCACAGTACTTAGGAAGCCCTGAAGTGTTCTCAATTAAGTGGTTGCACCATTGGTAAAAGTTTTATTTGGAGTTGCAGAACAAAGGAAAACTTCTTAAAATCTTTACGTGAGTGATGTTTGTGAAGTGGTTTCGTAGTTTCTTTTTAATCAGTCTTTCCTTTCAGAGTTCCTGTCAGTGTGTTTTCCTTTGCCTTGATTTAAACATTTTTTGAATTCCTTTCTCTGTTCTCATAACTTCAGTTGTAACCAAGGACTGTAGTTCTAAGTCATGAGATGGGATTTAGGAGCCACTGAACACTTGGCTTCAATTAATTGCTGAAACAGCAATGAGATCAATTAGTTCCTTAAGTTTCTTGTTCAGTTAAACTGTGACAAGCAAACATTTATGGTAGGATTTCTAATCCTTTCAACTTCTTCCATACTGTTGAATGACATGCAAGCTCTTAGGGCTTTTAAGAGCTTGCAGTGAGTAATTACTGGAATAACTTGTCCTGTTATTATACTTAAAAGGACATAAACAAGGGGTTGACAGTTGGAAATGCTTGTTTTCATCCAAAAATTTTATTTCTTGGTAAGTTGGCCTATGGGTAAATGACTTGGTTTGTTGGGGAATATGGGGAAAAAACCCAAAACCTATAGTTTCAGGGCAGTATCCAGAATGAACACTTCTTAGTTTTGGGGGTTTTAATTAAGTGTTTGAGGCAGTCATTTGAGGTGGTCTTTTGTGAGGCTTTAAAGTGCAGTTACGAATTGTGATGTGCTTTGTTTCATCCATACTTTTTTTTTTACCAGTGCTTGATTACAAAGAAAATACTTTTTTTAATTATATACCTTCTCTAATTAACTAAATTTGTTAACATATCATGTTAGAAAAAAAATCTTGTTTCTGTTAATACAGTCCTGCTTGTGTGGCAGCATATGCTGTGGCTTTTACTGTAATTCTATCAAGGCTAGGGAACCAGAAAATGGAATAAATTGTACCATCTGCCCAATTCTTCACTCCCTCTCCCTCCTTTTTTCCCTCTGGAAAAAGTGCACGAACGTTTTCTGGTCAGAAGGAATTCTCCCTCTCAGTAATGGCATCCTTTGCTTAATTTGATCTACTGTTAAAATGATATTGATGATTGAGTTCTGCTGACTCATTGATTATCCAAAAAATCTGTTAAGCTGTTTTCATGTTTTTTATTATCTTACTGATACTTTCCTACTGTAAAGAGGAAAAAGTCCTTATCAGCTTGTGCCTGAGTTCTTGTGTTTGGTTTTTAAAATAGTATTAGAAAAAATGTAATGGAAAAGAGCTATGTGGGTTTGTAAAGCACCAACTTGCCTTCATCCTGCTTCCAGCATGAAACCTCACTGGGTGCCAGTGACCAGGTCTTTGGGAGCTACCTGTATTTCTGTTACCACAAGTGGGTGGGATTATGATAAGGATATGTTTTTGCAGAAAAGAAAACAGTAGTTCTTTAACTGATAAAGTGTGACTTTTCTAGAACAATAAAACACAAAGAGTAGTTACCATTTGTCCTGGTTTCAGTTTTATTCACCATTAATTGCTTTCAAATAAGTAAATAAAAGTGGAATGGGATAGTGGTTGATGTGCCAGGTACTGGTGAGGGACTGTTTTGTGCAGCTGCAATATCTGGAAATGGAAGAAGTATAATCTGTGTTTAGCGGCATCTGTTTCCTAACCTCTGGATGACAAATACCTACAGCTTTGGTGCAGTTTGTCATTTAAAAGGCTTGAGCTAATCTTAAGTATTCCCAGGACAATTCTTTTGGAGATTGCAAAAAGCAAATAGTTTGCACAGACAATAGGATTTAACTTAATATTGCACATCTAGAATTGTCTAGGTAATGACCCTGTTTACACTGAATCCATAAAAGAATGCCTGTAGCTCAGTTACTGAGGGAGCCTTGCCACAGATCTTCAGTACAGCACCGGCAAAACAAAAGGCAGCAGGTTGTGGTGTGAGAGGAGCAATATTGCTCTGGGATTTCAAGTTGTGCTTCACTTGGACAGCGTCAGTGATGTAGAGGAGTGTCCCCATTACTGCTTGGCTTGGAGCAATGCTGTAAATAGTTTTGAAGTGAATCCCTGATGGTGTTCTATTTCCTTTATCTCATTTCACATCTCTTAAGCAGTTTAGGTGCGTGTAAATCACAGTACTTTTTTTTAGACCATTAGCTGTACTCACTGCTCTTCTTCAGTGTGGCTTGGATTTATATCTGGCTTTGTTCCATGAGCTTAATGTGATCAGAAAACTTGCTTTGTGATTGCTCTTCAAGTGACATTTTTTCTTTTGTTTATTTTAGGACTATGGGTCGATTTGGAAATGTCCTACAATGGATCTTTTCTAATGACCCTGGAGACCAAGATGAACTTGACCAAACTTGGTAAAGAGCCACTTGGGGAAGCGTTTAAGGTTGGCGAGATCGGCAGGGAAGGGTAAGGGATGGCAATGGTGCTTTTATTGTGAAAAGGTGGGATTTTCCTTGTGTATTTGCAGCTCTGGCTCTGCAATAGATTGAAAGGAGTTTTGGGGATGTTTCATACAAGTGGGTGTGGAACGTGGCTTTTCTTTGCAACTTTATTGTTTGGTTACACTATTGATAATAATTTTAATAAAAGGCTTCTGTGGTACAATTATCATATATATGTTTCAGTTGGGTTTTTAAATGTCCTGTGACTAAAATTTAGTTTTGTCTTATGCTTGATCTAGGGTTTAGCCAGATAAAACTCAAATACTGGTGATACACACATACAAAAATAGAGATAGACAGGTGTAACAGGCTACTGCAGCATGGTACAGCTGCAGCTGGAAACCATGGAGTAGTAAACAATGTGGAAGATAAACAGGCTCTAACTGTTATGTAAAGACTTCTTCAGAAGCTTTATTGCATTGTGGCAGTAATCACATCCCTGCTTTAGTCTCTGTTTTTCCTCATAGCCATCTTCTGTTTGCTGTGCCTAAGTGAAGTGCCTCATGTACATCGACTCATTAACAGACACCATACAGTAACTTACCTCCTCTGTATTTGTGCTTTCCCTCTCATTTTTGCCATGTTTGAATGTCATCTATCTGTGCATTTGTATTAACCTAGTGAGTGGCACCTATCAAATATCCATCCCTGGATGGATCCACTCCCAGCTCTGGAGTCCATTTTTTTTGGTGCTGTTTTCTCTTTGTACTTAAGAAATCTGCAGGCCCTGAACAGTAGGTGATCTCTGATTTAATGTACAACCACTGCCTACAAATCAAGCAGATAGTCTCTAAATCTGGCCATTTGTTTAGCTATGGACAAAACAGTATGGTCTTTCACAATTAGGATACTAGATGCTTTGTATACTCATGTGGTAGCTCTGACCATTTATTCTGAGATATGTTGAAGTAATACATACAGCAGCACTATATTTCAGTGCAGTCATGACAAGAAAATAAATGTGAAAAAAACTAATGGCTGAATGATCTCATACACTGGTAGGAATTCAGAGGATTTAAAATCGACCTAGATTCTCGTTGTCACTGCTTGAAATAAGTATTTCTGAATTTACATCACTGTAACTGGTAGGTGTGAATTTTTCAAAATCCTTTTAATCCTGCCTGCCCAAAAAATGGGGAATAGAGGAGGAAACGTCTGTACAAATCAAATTCTTGCTTCTCTTCCCCACCTCTTCAGGATTTTCTTTGTGTATTTTCCTATCTGTTCAGTGCAGGAACACCCTCAGAAATAATTAGTGAACACTCTGATTCATATATAAAAATCAGGTTGCTGCTGGCTGAGCAATAGGCCCCCAGCAAGGCAGATTTAAATGCCTGTAGCCAAGCAACCAATTACTTGAAGGTATCAGCATCAACTGCATTGCTCCCTGCACAGGGCTGGGATGTTTCAAAGCTCAGGGCCAGGTAGCAGCTTTACATAAAGAGCAGTCTAGTATATTCTAGTTTGCATGAGGGTTTTTATGTTGCTTGTTTGTTTTTTTCCCTCAAACAAAGTGGATATTAAATAAATTAAGGACTGAAAAGTAAGAACAGTTTCATTCTCATCTGTGCTTCCAATGTGTTAGTTAATTTTAATTCTACTGGCTTTTTTAATTATCAGTTGACACTTGCTGTGACAAATCAAATTACTCTGCATGTGTTTGCATCCATGGTCACGTTGTCAGTAAGTGATGCATGTTGGTTGCTGAGCTCATTTCTGGCCCTTACAAGCTCAGAACAAACAATCTCTTGAGATGCAATAACCACCAAGTGGTGAGAGAGGAGAGTGGGGGGAAACAGCTCTGGGGTTTAACTGTCTCTGGCTGTTGTCAGTGTAAAGCAAAACAAATGGGTCACTGTTGCACTTGCTGTTTGAAATAGAAGTGAAGTGTGCTGAGACACAGTCTGGTAATGCTGTCTTGCGTGCTCTCTCAGGAAAATGCTGCTCTCAGAATGGGTAGGAAACTATTTAATTGCTAATTTTATTAAAGTAATACATTCTAGATTCTGCTAAACAGGAGATGAGGCAAAAGCAGGCAGGTTAACCCAAAGTTAGTGCAGCTTCATAACCCATCAGTCCTTTTGGCTTTGTTGAACCACATAAAAACAAACTGACAAATGGCAATTCATAAAATATTATGCAGTCTTTACAGGAACAATACAGTAGCTCCAAAGTGATTTTTTTCTGCCAATGTTTGTGTCATATAAATGGTCCATTGTATACAGAGCTCCCCTGAAATCTCACTCAAGCTTATTTATTGTTGCTTTGTTTAATGCGAGGAAATCCTGTGGTCTGAGCCACTTGGTGCTTGTGAGGCACTTCAGAGGACCCCTTCAACTAGGGAAAAAAACACCTTCTTGTAAGGAGGTGACACCTTTGAAAGACCTCAGAGTGCCCTGAGCACTCTTTGAGCTGGATGCTACAACGTGCAGAGGAAAGAGAAGTGAGGTCACACCGTGGTAGAAAACATGTAGTTTGAATCTGACCTAAAAACGTGAATTTCTGTGAGGAACAGCTCCAGCATTGCTATTTGGGCCAGTGACAGGCACCACCCACCACCCCCACGTCCTCAGGGAGGTGGCTCAGTTTGGTTTGCTCCTTCACTCCTCTGCAGGTACAAAATGCTGCTCTGGATAGGAAGAGGTTTATGATTCTGATTCCACAGCCTGGGTGGAAAATGCTTCAGTGTAGACAGGTCCTGGGATTACTGCTCCAGTGGGGAAGGAGTCTTGTGCACTGTGAGCTGCACCTGAACTGTCCCTTTACATTAGGACTTCATGCAGCAACTACCAGTTTGTTCTGTGTACAGAATAACTGACAGTGGCCCTGTGTGAGGTTATTAATGCTTCAGATACATTTCCAAGAACACACACACAAAAAGAAAGAAGACACAGCTATAAAAGTGTATTCTGAACATGCTGTAGAGTATTATATTCCTGGGTATAGTCCCTAGGGCTAAAGCCATATGCTTTTGAAGTCTGTGTTGTGTAACTGTTTCAAGCTTTTGCATTCAGTAGAGATCTGTTAATTCTGAAGTGTATCCACTGTATCCTTCTCTCATTTAAATCCGTTTAAAAGATTTGAAATTTTTCTTGTGATTGTGTGTGTAAAATCTTCCACAGTTTAAGTCTAGGAATTACTCACTACTATGTGGTATTTTGTACCCGAAGGGTAACATTTGTTTGTTACTTCACTTTTTTCCTCCATAACATTCAGATAAAATGATTTGTCCAACCCTAATTCTGCTCAACTCATGGAAAACCATGAGCAGCAAGAGAGATGCTTCCAACTGTAGTTAGAATAATCTCCACATTTGATTTGAGTATGTAGAATAGCCACCCCTGTGCCAGCCTCTTTCATGAAGGATTATGTTCCACTGGGGAAAACAGAATTCTGTTTTGAAAGCTGGTTCTGCCAGACTGGCTTCAGAATGGTTTTGTTCTTTTAGATAGCATTTATAAAAAAGGGGAGGGGACAGTTCAGAAACCTGTAATGTCAGCCAAAGCTGTACAGGATGAATAGCTATTTAAGGGTATTACATTTGACCTGAAAATTGCATTGTTTCAGTTTCAGGCCAAGGGCGTATTGTCTTGCAGACAGCGATGAGGAATCCTCCAGCGCTGGCTCTTCGGAGGAGGATGATGCTCCTGAGCTGGCAGGAGAGAAGCAGGTGACCCCAGGAGCAGAAGGGTGAGCTGTTTGTTAATCCTTCCCTCCCCCCACACCTGATACCTGGTGCCAGTGCTATGATGCTCTTTGTCCCCCAGAATGGCAGTGTGTCCAAGCCTGGTGGCCCTTTTCCAGGACAGAGGGCAGCAGTGCAGCCCTGGTTACCCCAACCCTGCAGGGACTGCTCCCAGCTGCCCTGGGCACCTCCCAGTCCCTTCTCTACTGGATTGCTGGGAGGCCACAGAAGCTCTGGGGACCTTCCCCAATGTGTCCTACCTGGTAGCAGAGCCAAGAACAGGATTTTGGGTGAAAACTTGAAACCCTCTCTACGAAGTATTACCCCTACACTGATCCTGCTGATCCCTTATTTCCAGGGTTCCATTTTCTTTAAGAAAACAACTGTTATTCACGCCTGTTTTTCTTGCTCAGTTTTGTGTTGGTTGTTTTTTTTTTCCCTTGAGGATTTCATGTGTCTGAGCTGTGCAATACTGCCCTCTGATGCATGGATTTCAGAGAAGATTTCCCAACGTCAGTGATGCCACATCATTTCTTGTTTTGGCTGCAGCTCTGATTTTTTGCTTTCTGCATCTGATTGCAATTATGCCATGCAGTGAGAAAGCTGAATGTCTGAGCCCAGAATGTCTGAGACAATCACAATGTTTTTATGTCTGAACATATCTAAGTGATTTTTACAGTGAATATACCAGAAGACTCATGACTTCAAAATGTTCCAGAGAATTTTAGTATTTTACTCCTGAACACTTTTGAAAATTGTGTGAAGAGTTGTTTGAATTACTGCAATTGATGCATTTCATATCTTCTTGAAATTCATGGATCATATAAAGAATTCTTTATCAAGAGGACAAAGAGAGAGAATGAAGAATCTTAATGTAAAATACTGAAAAAAATTTCTTACACCTGTTAAAAATCTGCATTACTACCACTATAGAATGATGGGAGAATAACTTCTTTTCTGGGTAAAGATACAGCTAGTTATAAAATCCCAAAGTCGAAATTTATTTCCCCTTTTTATATCAGCTGAACAGTTTTTTGTCTTATGTTGTGCTAAGGACAAAACCGTAAAAGTTTGTGTAAGAATAATATTATTTTTTCCCTGGATAGGAAAATGTCATTTCCTTAGGAAGGTTATCTCTACTATGTAACACCAAGAGCCACAATTAGACATGATATAGTGTGTGGAAAATACCAAATGTGCTATTTTTGGAGTGTGTATTTCCAACATGAGATAGGGGTAAGAAAATACATATTCAGCCCTTAAAGCATCTGTTTCAAAAGCCAGGAATGCTGTCTGACACAACTGCCAGGAAAAGCCCACTTTCTACACAGTTAACAGTTTTTGGAATATCATTCCATCCACTGCCAAAACTGTTTTCCTTTTCTTTTTCAGCATCATTATACTTGTAAATGCTACAGTACCTTAAAATTAAAACATTTTTATTCAGCACACACAGTTAAATAATTAGACACGATAGTTGGGCCTTCTGTGCTGATGATCTGTGCACATCTTGGTGCATCAGTGTCTTGACAATTTTTTTGGAATAGTAGTAGACAAGTTGTCACTTCTCATGCCAGCTTGCTGGCATAAATTATCTAAGTGTATTTGCAGTTTTTAAAAATGCTGTGTTTCCAATGCCATCTGGGAAGGAGTGTTCAGACTGAAGAGTTTCTGCCAGACACTTGTAGCTGACAGAATACAGCTGCTGGGTGCAGGCCCTAGGATGTACTGCTTGGCCATGTATCTGTTCAGAATTTTTATATCAAAAACTTTAATGATTTAAATAGAAAATCCATGTCTTTCTTAGCAAATAGGTTTAAGAAAATTATTTTGATGTCCTTTTTCTATTCTCTATCTAAAGGTATGTGGGAGGACATCGGACAAGTAAAATCATGAGAATTGTGGATAAAATTACAAAGTCAAAGTACTTTCAGAAAGCAACAGAGACTGAGTTTATTAAGAAGAAAATTGAAGAGGTCTCCAATACTCCATTGCTGCTAACAGTTGAAGTACAGGAGTGCAGAGGAACACTAGTGATTAACATTCCACCTCCACCCACTGACAGAATATGGTAAGAGGAGCTCTGAGCAGAGCTCGGCAATGTTTCAGGTGTGCTATGCAAGGGATTGCAGCTAAGAAAATAGGTAAAGCCTGGCTCAAGTGGGTTCTGGGCAAGGTGCAGTACAAATTAATTGTAACTGAGGTAGAAACTGTTATTAAGAGAAAATGGTTACAGGTTTAAGTACTTATTTTGTCGGGGTGTCTGTAATAAATCCTGCTCTGTGTTCTCTCCCAAGGTACGGCTTCCGAAGTCCTCCCTACCTGGAGTTAAAAGCACGGCCAAAACTTGGTGAGAGAGAAGTGACTCTGGTTCATGTAACAGACTGGATAGCAAGGAAACTGGAACAGGAGTTCCAGGTGTGTTTCCTTTACATTCTCCTTTCATTGATGATAGTTTTGGTCAGTTAAAGGGGTGGGGTGTTTAATTTTCATGTGCCCCGTTTAGTTTATAACTAGTCATGTCCTCCACTGCTCCTAGCCAGTGGGATGGATGTTGAGAACTCAGCTGAAACTGACTGCTGGGATAGTCTCAAGACTCGTGTAGACCTGGGTAGAAATCTGTTTTAGAGAGGAAAATGACATTTCTTTGAAAGAGGTACCATGGTAAAATTTGTAGTACTCAAATAAGAACATGATCCTACATGTTCTTCGATGACAGGGGGCCAAACTGTTGTCTAAAATTAAGAACAGATAAGGCACTATTTTCTGTAACTACTTCCTTTAAAGTAATTTTTTAAAAAAATCACATTGACCATAGTGCAAAAAGATAGAAGCCCCCCTTCAAATAAATGTAGGATTGGAATAGTGACCAGCTTGATTCTGGACCCCAACCTATACAATAAACCAGAAATCAAAACCAGTTACTTGTACTAAAAGTCCATTTTGAAAGTATATGGATGGGTAAGAGCTGAGAAAGCAATTAGGAAAAGTTGGTGATGTTTCCTGTAATGTCATTTTAATTGACTGAAATATGCAGAGGTATTCATATTTCTGAGTTTCATTTACAGCTGTAACACAACAAAATGGTTTCAGTTTGTTGGCACTGCACTGACTCAAACAATGCTGAGCTTGAGAACCTTTTCTCTGTAAATGTGTTGCATTTTTTAAACTAAAATTGGAAAACTAAGGTTTCAAGTGACATGTGTAATGTAACTTCATTTCATTGCATCTTTCTCCTAGAAAATCTTTGTCATGCCAAACATGGATGATGTCTATATTCCTTTAATGCACTCAGCCATGGATCCCCGCTCCTCCACATACCCTCCTCAAGATCTTAGCACGGAGGCCTCTGATCAACCATGACATGTGAAGACTCTTGCTGTTTACAGTATTATAAAAGTCACTCTCATGGTTTTATAAACTGTGCTGTAGTTCTCATCCTTAACTTGTGCCACTTTCCCCCCTCCAAGGACTGCCTATCCCCCTTCCTGTGTGCTTACTTGCCTGGTTATTGTTCCCGTGTACTTCAGCTACATGAAGTTCCATTCCATTAAGCTGTTGATTTATTTTTGTACTGGCTGCCATCAGGATTTTAACTGGGAGGCTGAGGTGACCTGTTCTTTGTGGGGAGGGAGGAGGAACTCAAATGTAACAGATCAAGGAGCTTGTTGATGCACCTTTTGTTCAGCTTGTTTTCATGCTATGTTTATGTGCATTACAGCACTGAAAAGTTGTTTGGCAGCAAAGGAACTGCGTGCCAAATGGAAAAAATCCTAAATAAGGAATGAATTTATAAAACTGGAAGAATATTTTTCTTTCTCAGGCAGTTGGAGGTGTAAAATGAACTGTTTTATGTTCTTTCACTTCTGCAGTCAATAGCTTGTGTCAAGCAATCGAAATAATTAAATGCTTTCAGGATAAAAGAATGTAAATTGGATGTATAGGTAATATTGTGATTCAATGTGCTGTATACACATTACTTTTTTCATACAGAACTTGTGCTTTTTATTTTTTTAGGGGAAGCAATTAGCCATAAAACACACAACTATCAGTGAAGGTGGGACTGTCAGATTTTTGTAAATGAGGAAAAAAAGTTGGTAAAGCCATGAGACCAAACCATAGCAAGCCGCCTTATAGTGAGGTACAATCACCTTGGTTCCTGATTAATTCTGAATGTTTATAGAGACATGAGCACACACACCAAGTGTCAACACTGCACATCTCCAGGAGTAGTGACCTAACTGTGCATAGAGCCTCTTGCTGTGATGAAACACCGAGTTCTTTCTGACAGGAGTTAGTTGCTGTGGGTCTTTTCCATTGCACTGTGTTTACACCCAAAGCATGGGCCCAGATCCTCAGTTACAGCCCCAGACACGACAGCACGTGGTGCCTGTGGAAGCAGCTGTGGCTGACAGATTTTGACCCCCATGCATTGGTTTCTTGGACTTTGTGGCATAGGAATTCAAGCATTGCAGTTGTTTGAGCTGATCATGATTAAAGACTCTTTCTGCTAATTAGTGGCCAAAACTAAAGGGGAAGGGGAAACTGCCTTTTATTTGTCAGGTGTAATGAATCAAGGCTAAATGTATGCAGTAAATTCTAGGTTTGAACACTACATATCCACTCCTTAACACGTAATATTTTTCTGATACTCAGTGTTGCCAACTGTTCATGGATGTCAGAAAATGTTTTAGTTTACAAAGAAGGTGAGTTCTGGCTCTCCTTTTATAACATGATTTTTTTTTTAAGTAATTTTTTAAGAAATTTTTTGTATGTTGTGTTGTCACATTTGATGTAAATCAAAATTTCCATGTATAACTTGATGATTTACCATCTCTAAATGAAACTATTATATTGAAGGTTTTTTAAACAGCACCTTGCCTGAAACAAAAGAAAACTAGCATTTAATATATTTAAAATTAATTCTATATTTGAACACCTATTTTGGTTACCTTTAATTGAAATATTAGTATATTTGTTACCTGAACTCCTCCTTGACCATTCCAGGCTGTGTAGATTCTGGGGTTTGCTGATTCTGTAGGCATTATTTGCCTTTCATGAAGTCTGCATGTCTTGTACGCAGGTCTTTTATATGAGTTAATTTCTATGTGCAATAACTACAGTCAAAGGACTAGATGCACTAATGTGTAAACAGATTTAGACTTACTACACAAGATAGTCATATTGCACTTCATAAACTGTGGGTAACTACAATCTGCTTGCTTTGTTTTATTAAATAAATTTATCCCATGTCAAACAATTCAGTAGATTTTATTTCTACAGCATTTAACCACTATCTAATGCAAGTTGTTTTTAAAACTTCATTAGAAAAGCTTCCTAATGTGAGTGTGCCCTGCGCTTTGCAGACTCTTATATAAGTGTACTTGGGTGGTTGTGGTATGAGTTTCACTGTTAACCAGTGCTAAGCTCTAGAAGGAAAAGGAAAATTTAATTTTACTGTCATGAAACTGAGGTTCACCACAGCAGTTAGTTGGTATTCATAGGAATATGCTTTAAGAACATGCTAGCACACCTGGTAGACTGTGAAAGGATTACCAGCAGTTACAGAACAGAGCAGACACACATGTATTTCTGTAATCTTTAAGAGCCTCTGGGAGCTTAATTATCCCTTAGTCTGCCTAGACTCTGCCCTATTTCTGTATGTCTAGTCCTATGTGGTAACAGATCTTTTGTATAGACAGAAAATGCTTCACTTCCCGGTATTAAAATGTATTTTTAAAAAAGTAGCCCTTCAAAAAGCCGCAGCTTAGTCACGGCAGTCCAACGCTGGTTTTGTTTTGCACCGCGTGCGTAGATGACCGCCAGCCCTGGCCGCATTACTCCTGCCTCCAAGCCGGTTCACTCAGCTACTCCTGCAACAGCTCGGCGGGAATCCCAGGACTTCTTTTTACAACTGAGCCCTGAACTACTAAAGGAAAACTACAGCGGTGGCCTCGGCTGGGTTCAGTCGCACTGAACCGCCACGAGTGACCCGGCTCTGCCTCGGCCCTGGCACCGCCTCCCGCCGGGAAGGGGCTCCCCTTGCAGAACGGGCAGGCAGCAGGATCTGGAGCACCCAGCGCCCCCCGCCGCTGTGTCCCCGCCAGGGTGACACACACACGCTCGCAAACAAATGTCACTTGCTTTTAAAAGCACCGCCCGGGTCGGGCCGAGCAGCGCCAGTTATGAACAAGCACTTCGCTGTAGCACCGCTGCTTGGCCGGCGGCGCCAGGCGGGCACCGCCGGGTCAAAGGCAGTGCGGGCACGCGCGGAAGAACCAGCCGGACACGTTCGGGGTGACACAGAAAGCTTTATTTATTTTATTTACCGCCGCTCCCGGCCGCCGGACGCCTCACGGGCCCTGCGAAACACCGAAAGAAAAGGGAAGGTTATTGATGCGGTACACCCCGGCCGCCCCGCGGGGTGGAAGCAGCCGGGGCGCTCAGCAGTAGTTTTGCTTCATGCATGTCAGCAGTCTAACACGTGTCAAAAGACATCACCGCGGCCCGGCCTCTCCACCCGCCCGCCTCACTCCGCTCCCGCCACTCCGCTCACCTCGCTGGCCGCGCCGAAAGAAAGACCCAGAATTCGCCGCGCTCCTTTTTATAGAAGGACTAGCCCCGCCCTCTTCGTATCGCCAAATAGAATGGGAATCCGGGGGCACGTGCTGATCTGGGGGCAATTGCGCGCGAGGGCGGGCGGGGCCGTGGGAGGCGGGGCAGCGCAGGGAGGTCAAGCTGAGGGTCTGAGGGAACTTGGTAGTTTCGTGTCGCTCCCCGCTCCCCGGCCCCCACCGTCGTGTGAGGCAGCTTTTCGTCTTTTCAGGAACACTTGTACTTTTTTCTTTCTAGTTTGCTTTAGTGCTTTGTTGCTGTGAAGAAACAGGGCTCAGTATTAAAAATATAAAAGCTTAGGCCCCGGTCAGATCTGCCCCGGCAGAGCGGGTGCTGAGGTGGTTCCTGAGGGGAGCAGCTAGGAGCTGACGGTGCTCACCAACACTCGGCTTCCCTCCTACCTCAGCCGGTTTTCGTTGGTGTTTTGTTTGTTTGTTTTTTGTTGTTTTGGGTTTTTTTAAAATATATATATCTTCTGTGAGGTCGTGGGAGACACTCGTGTGAAAGAACTAGTTTGGATCTGGCACACTTCAGCGTTAATAGAGCAACTGGTAAATTCCTCCTGTAATTAAACCCACCGGCACACACGGTGAGTTTAGGGGTTTGCTTTTTCTCACATGGCAAAAATTGTTAAAAGGCCACCATAAAGAAATGCATCAGAGAACTGGAATCACAGTATGGTTTGTAGTTCCAGCATATTTTTATGTATTCAGACTCACGGGTCATTTGGACAAGGCTCTGAGGTACTGGGTGGGATTGTTGGGGTGCAGGAGTTGAACTCGATGATCCTCAGCCCCTTCTAGGTCAGGATATTCTGTGATTCTGGGTGATTATTACATCTCCTGCCCACCATCAAAGGCACGCTCACTGTGGTAGCTGGTGTGTGCATATAGCATGCCCAGAACTCTGTGTGCCCTGCAGCTCCATTAGTGATATCACTGTTAAAAAGCAAACAATATGTACAAGGACAAAGTGACTTTGCTATACAAATAGGTGGCTGAACACTGCGCCTTTGCCAGGCACTCTAAAGTTACTATCTTCTGTTTAAAGCTTCTTCCATTTGGTTCAATATTTTTGTGTTTATTTTTATCTGTTCAGAGAAGCCTGGACCTGTTTTTTGGTTCAAAGGGGCATGTTGGGGCTTTTTTTGCATTTATTTAAGGCCTTGCAAGGCACAGGGTTAACAGTCAGTTTGTCAAAGGCAGGAGCTATGCTGAATACATTTAGCATGATCTGTTCTGAAAGTACAAAATCAGTAGGAAAACAAGGATCAGTCATCAAGGTTGGAACAGACCTTTAAGATCATCAAGTCCAACTGTCCACCCAGCACTGCCATTGTAGCCACTAAACCATTAAATATCACTCAGTGCCAGATCCAGATGCCTAAAATGCCTCCAGGTGTGGTGACTCCACCGCCCCTCCTTGGGCAGCCCCTTCCAACGCCTGACCATCCGGGCAGGGTGGTACCGGGGAAGGGAGGCGACTGACTGGNCGGACGCGCCGCTCCGGAGGCAGCGCCGTGCGGGGGGTGCGGCCCCGCGGTGCAGCCATGGAGCCGCTCCGCCGCCTCCTCCTCAGCCTGGCCGTGCTGCTGCTGCTCCCGCCGAGGCTCGCGGTAAGCCCGGGCCCGCTGGGCCGGGGAAGGGCAGGGACGGCCGGGCCACGGGGAGGGCCGCGGGAGGGGTGCTGGGGGGCTCCCGCTGGGGTTAGCGAAGGTTTGCCGAGAGTGCCCCCAGCTCGGCGGTGTCCGCAGAGCCAACACACCTCCTGGTCCGCTGTCGCTAATGCCGTGTGTCCCTGTGTGCGCAGGCGAGGGGCTGCGGCCCCACAGCCTGACCCAGCACAACAGCCGTGTACCTGCAGCTGTGCCCCACCTGGCGTGTAACCTGGACGTGTATATTGTAATCCTCGCAATATAAAAATACAGTTAATTTCCCACGAGGCAGTTGTAAAAAGTAGCACAGAGAAACTTTTGCAACAGTAGTACAAAGAAACTTTTGTAAACTGAAACGATATAGATGGATCGGGAGCCAGTGATTCGTGCTAGAAGGTCTGCTCTGTCCCTTAGTATTACTGTGAGAGGGGTTTTTTTCTGGAAAAAACCCCACACATTGAAAATGTATTGATAACCAAATACATGTGACTGGCTACATATCCTCTATACTGTGATGGCATTTTGATCATCCTGTTTTCAGAGCAAATGCAGCAATGTGCGTTAATGTACATGTGGTTGGTTGGGATCCAAACCCACAGTTTTAAATTCAAAGGTGAAAGACAAAGTGCACGAGTCACTGCCCTACAAAACCTCTTAAGAAATAACCAGGTTGGTTACAAGGTATTGCAATAGGTGGAGCAATAAAAGTGCATGGAATAGGGAAACTGGTGCAAAGCAGATGGAATGCTGAGCAGATTATTTTTACAGAGGTAATAATTTTGAGCAGTGTACTTTACAGTGGGTGCTGTCTGCTGTGTATGTACTGAGATGGATAGCTAACTTCAAAAATTCACTTCTGAAAGGTGTGGTTGTTAGCAGGTTCTCCAGATCAGGAGAAAATGAAAAGGACATCTGGCATTCACTGTTTCCATTATAATCGGGTGTAGCACAAGAAAGCTTTAGGTTGTGTTCTTTGATGGATTGTTCATTGTTACCTGAAAAAGCTGCTGTAATATATGAGGTTCTAGTTTAGGTTAAGCAAAGCTGAAGGCTTTGTTTTTCACCTGGGATATAATAACTCCACTCCCCTTCTTTAGAAGTAAAATAAACACATTAGTAGTTAAGCTGGTAACAAACCTAGTCTTGTTACTTCATTAGGAAACTGGAAAAAAATAAATTCAGGCTGTCAACAAAAATTACTTTACAGTCTTTATTGTAGAGTGTTAATGTGTTTGTCTTAGACTGGACTGTTAGGCTGGACTGAGGTCTTTTCATGGTCCTCACTCTCAGGATTGGGTTTTAGATTTTGCAAGGAAAATACTGATTTGCAACTCACTGAGTTTTAAAAACAGTCCTGAATAGGAACATTGAGAAGTATTTTTAAATACCTAAAATATTTTTAAATCAACAGATTATTACTAAATTTTATATAATTTTACTTGCATAGTCACAAAAAACTGGACTCATGCTCTGGTAGAATTCGGCCCATTTTTTTCTCTAGATTTTCCTCTTGCCTTGGTTTCCCTGGCCTGCCATCTCACCTCAAGATCAGTGACTGAGTTCTCCATTTCTGTTTCTTATCTTGGCTCTTGTCCTGGTCTTTATGCTCTGCCAGTTGTAGATCCTCACCATGACTTCCAAGCTGAAATCTATTCTGTACTTCAGTCACCTTTCAGAACTAGTTTTCATTTCTGTGAACTTAGTCCCAGTCATCTCACCTGTGAATAACCCATTTAACTGTGGAGGCTTATTTAAAACTATTCATNTCCGGGCAGGGTGGTACCGGGGAAGGGAGGCGACTGACTGGCGCTGCCTGAATTTAGGTATTTTTTTTATAAAAACAAAGCAGCAGTAGCCAGCTGTCACCGCACCCTGCGGTTCCCCATGGGGCTGCCAGCCGAGCCCCGGAGCGGGCGGCGGGTCGGTCGGGTCTTCACACGAAGAGGGAGGCTCCAGCAGCAGCGCGAAGCCACGGAGCATCTCTGGCCGCTCCCGGCTGCCCGGCAGCTGCCCCGGCAGTCCCTGAGCGCGGTCCCCGGCGCGGCCCGTCCGCCCGCGGGTGACGTGCGTGTCCCGGCCGGGCGGTCCCTGAGCCCG
>VXBB01018006.1:353809-417940 GCA_013399915.1 Illadopsis cleaveri | reverse complement strand
TTGTTACCTGAAAAAGCTGCTGTAATATATGAGGTTCTAGTTTAGGTTAAGCAAAGCTGAAGGCTTTGTTTTTCACCTGGGATATAATAACTCCACTCCCCTTCTTTAGAAGTAAAATAAACACATTAGTAGTTAAGCTGGTAACAAACCTAGTCTTGTTACTTCATTAGGAAACTGGAAAAAAATAAATTCAGGCTGTCAACAAAAATTACTTTACAGTCTTTATTGTAGAGTGTTAATGTGTTTGTCTTAGACTGGACTGTTAGGCTGGACTGTGGTCTTTTCATGGTCCTCACTCTCAGGATTGGGTTTTAGATTTTGCAAGGAAAATACTGATTTGCAACTCACTGAGTTTTAAAAACAGTCCTGAATAGGAACATTGAGAAGTATTTTTAAATACCTAAAATATTTTTAAATCAACAGATTATTACTAAATTTTATATAATTTTACTTGCATAGTCACAAAAAACTGGACTCATGCTCTGGTAGAATTCGGCCCATTTTTTTCTCTAGATTTTCCTCTTGCCTTGGTTTCCCTGGCCTGCCATCTCACCTCAAGATCAGTGACTGAGTTCTCCATTTCTGTTTCTTATCTTGGCTCTTGTCCTGGTCTTTATGCTCTGCCAGTTGTAGATCCTCACCATGACTTCCAAGCTGAAATCTATTCTGTACTTCAGTCACCTTTCAGAACTAGTTTTCATTTCTGTGAACTTAGTCCCAGTCATCTCACCTGTGAATAACCCATTTAACTGTGGAGGCTTATTTAAAACTATTCATGTCACTTGAATAATAAACTCCCATGAGAAAGACTGGCATACAATTTTGGTGTTGAGGTAACTTGAAAACACGAGGTTGCCTAAAGATTTTGCAGATTGTTTTTTTCTGTAGATTTCTTCTAAGAGTAGTGGTGGTGATCTGCTGTTCTATAACTTCTTTGGCTGATAAATTGTACTATTGGTTACCTAATATCTCACCTCTAATAGGTTTTTTTTAGTTTGTATAAGTTCATACAAGGTCTTCCTTTCCTGACTGTTCTTTACAGACAGGAAAATGCTGTTTCTTGCTACTTGGGTGACACAGTTTACAGCTCTTCGAACTGTCCCCCCAGTGGATGGGAGCACATTAAAAAGGGTGAAATCTCAGATGGAGCAACGAGAAATGCAGTACAGCTATCAGTAAATTACAGGTGCTGTCAGTATTACACAGTAATGATTTACAGCTCTCTTTAGAGTGAAAAATCCCTTGTTTTTATGAGTCCTGGGATGTTGCAAACTGTGCTTGTTTCTCTTTAAACGTGGAGTCAGTGCAACTGAAAAATACAACCTCCCTGGGATTAAAGTGGGATTTGGAAGGAACAGACCTTTAATCCTGCAGCCGGTGGGATGGGTTTCAGTGCTGGGTTACACTGTATAGGCAGCACCTGACATGGAAAAACCCCGGCCTCAGCCAGGTGTTGTTTCTTCTGGTGTGTTCTTTATCTCAGTGTAAGGTGTTTGGCCAGGGAACTGATAAGTGTGAAAACCCATGTGAGACAGCAGAAGGTTTATAGAGGACATGTTCAAGCAGTGAGTTAATTAATACATGCTTTATTTGAGTTGCAGATCTCCTTGGTTGCTCAAAAAAATAGTATAATAGGGTTTAGTGGTTTCTTTGGTGGGGGAGGGAAATGTAAATTTGTCTTGCATACCTAAATTATCATGACCAACTCTGTCCTGGAGTATAAATTCATGTGTTTATGACTCTGCTGTCATTTGGGTTGTTGGTGTTCTTGTGGCTGTTGAAATGCACTTGGGTTTTACACAGAGAATCAAATGTGAAAGCTCAGCTGGAAGTTCCTGGTGGAGAGACCACTCCAAGGTGAGTCCAGGCAGGGAACAGGTGGAGAGGACCTCCTGTACTGCTCAGTTTTTCCATTGCAGGATGAATGGGTGTGTGAAGGAGAACTCACTGAACTGGGTTACAGCAGGATGAGAAATGGCTAACAAAGACATGTTAGACATGTTAGAATTCAGGTTAAGATTAAAAGATCCATAGATTTGATTTCACTTTCTAAAGAAGATAAAACATTTTTTTTGTCAACTCTCTTTCATATCTTAACTTCATTATTAGTTATACTGGAAAACTCCCCCTAGTAGTTTACTGAATTTTACAAAGCCTTTCTTCATGGCCTGGTTTTATCATGCACAGGGAGTTTTAGCCTGTAGCCTGGCAATGTAATGAGATAGCTGTCAAAACCAGGGTAATGATTCATAGGCTATCTGTGATGAATATGCCAAGTGCTTGCAGTGTGTGCCAATGCCTAAAAATATTTTGCTTCGCTTATTGGTTTACCAGCTGTGTTTCCAGTAGCATAAATTATGATATAGGCCTTTTGTTATTGTGGGGATAGTGTCTGGTGCTGTCAATGCTGATGTTGGTTTTTAATAGTTTTTGAGTAAAATGCGAATGTATGGCCTGGTGTAGATGAGGCTAAGTATGGAATGAGGAATATAGGGGTTTTTTCCCTTGAGTGATAATTTGTATCTTGTCAACATTTTGGTTTGGTAAGGCAGGCATTATCAAAGAAATTTGAGGGCTGTTATAGTTAGCAAACCATCCATCCTTTACCATCCATCAGCCCCAACACATTAATTTTGGTGCATATGTATTCCTACTTGAAACTCAGAAAAGAGAAAATTATGTCCCTGCTAAGACATGATTTGTTACTTGTGAGCACACAATTATTTCTATGAAATCAGTAACAGTTCTTGAAATCAGCACACACTGTCACCCATCTGGGGTCACGGGGAAGTGTTTTCCTGTTCTTTATTCATACTTTGAGAACCTCTTGTGTTATCATCCCCACTGCAAAACATATTTCTGGGTTGCAGAGCTTAACCTCAAGGAACTCAGTGGCCTGGTTTTCTATCTGCTTTTTCCACTGACTTCAGTAGGATTTGTGCCTACATGGTGACCTTCAAAAATGGTGGGTTTAGGCAGATGAATTAATAGGCAAAATTATTGCTTTGGGAATCTGTTTTCTTCTAACACAATAAAGCAAACAAAGGCTTTGCTTTGCTAACCTTTAGAAAAATTTGAGCTGTTGGGGTGAAAGAAGATTTTATCGCCTTTGACACTGAACTGCACCACACACACACCAGAACTTGTTCTACAGCTTTCACTGACCTTCACTTGGCTGCCGGCTCCTTCAGAATTGTTTTGAGTCGTTTTGTTACTTGGATTTCTAAAACATTTTATCTAAAGATATGGTAGATCGAGACTGAGATTCTTATGGGAGACTTAACTAGTATATTAAAGTTAATTTCTTTTTCTATTGGATAGTATATTTCTATTCTAGCTTAAAAATTATGTTTTCTGCTTAGTCACAAATTTTAGGCTGTTGTGGATTATTAACAGTCAGCTTTAAAACTTGGCATCAAATTGGATCCAATGAGAGCTTGAAAATTTGTCTTTTGAATTAAATTATTAAAATTAATTCTAAAGCAGTCCCCACGTAATTTCAAACTATTGTAAATTGTTAACCTTATATTGCTGTTGATGTGGAAGATTGTTATAAGTACAGACTGTCAAGGCAGTAGAAGCTCTTACTGAATTCCAGAGAGGGTATGTATTAAAATAGAACTTGCAGTTTCAGATTAAATGAAAGAAGAACCAAACCAGGTTTTCCTTCTGTCTCTTTTTCTTTGTTCACTAAATTAAGTTCTTTTTGCTTAATTGCTTCATGTCCTGACATATTTTTCTTGGAGTCAGTTGTTGTATCTTCCTAGAAATAAAATTGCAATGAAATGAAATAAAAGTCTCAAGAATTTGCATTGCATCACAAGAGTTGGGACCTCACCCTTGCAGGAAGGGAGGAGAGGATCTGTGTTACCAGTTGTTATAGAGTCTGTCTCAGGACTGAGATTATGATGTCTTTTTGTGGTGGAGGAAGCTCTTTCATACTTCACAGAAAAATGAAAACAAATGTGTCTTGTTAGTTGTTAGGGTTTTTTAATATAGTTTTTGTAGCTTTTCATTGCAGTGCTAATCCCAGGCTTTAATTAATCCATTAACCAATTAATTACAAAGCTTTGTGGTCAAAGTAAAATCTATTCAGTGTTTGCAACTTTGATACTTCAGTCTCTAGCCACTGATAAAAGTCATGAATAAAAGAAAGTATTTTTAATTTCTCAGCCTGTGTAAACACAAGTAGTTATTTAAATAATCTGTTCCATTTTGTATCTATTGCTTGATGCAATTTGAAAGAATAAAACCTTGTTTCCATACTATTACACTAACTCCCCAGCCTTCTCCAAGTGACTACCATAGATATTGAACAAAATAAATGAGCAACATTGCATAGCAAAATCTACAGAGTCATTGGGGCTTTTTTAAATTTAGGTCAAATGCTTCACCAGGGTCAGTGTGCTACTGAGCTGGGTAATGTCAACTGCATGTCATGTGCTTTGAAAATTATGAGTGAATGGAAGATTTTTAATAATGGCACTTTTATGTGTTTCATCTGTGTTCAAATACAAATTTAGAAGTAAGGGAAGAACTAATGAAATCTGCTCTGTATTCAGTCTTTCCCCCAAAGAAGATGGTATCTTCAACACACAGGGTTGCAGTGACCACATCAATGTGACTTTGATGGTTGAATACAAGAAAGCCCTTCAGAAGCAGTGAAACTTTAACATAGACTTGGGAGGAGGTGAGGGAAGACATCAGAAAAGCTGTGTGTTTTACAGGGGAACGATGAGTGCATGTGGCAGGGTCACCTTGTCAGAGGAGTCCCGCTGCCTCCATGCTGGTTTCACTGAGGGAAACTCCTTGGGCAGGGAGCAGAACTGGGCCCAGAGCAGGTGGGTTCCCTGCCTGGAGAGACCTAATGGCTTTTCCTGGCTGCTGTTCCCGTGGTGCCTGTGAATGCCACAAGCCCTTCCCATCCCAGGGAAGTTCACATCTCCCTGTTAACCAAGTCAGGCACCATGGGATGGTAGCTGGAAGTGGTGTTTTACCTCTCTCACACCAAGGGTCCTTCACTGAAAAGCTTAGAAAAAGCTGTTGTGATTTCATGATCTTGATCATATCTGAGAACTTTCTGAGAACTATCTAGAACTGTCTAAGCAACAGTCAGGTGTTCATTTGGTTTTCCACTGAAACTTGTATGAATGCTTCTTCAGCTATGGTTTTCTTTCTCTGTTGTTCAGCTTGTGGCTGGAGGGAAGTACAGAAATGTTTTCCAACTCTGAGTGTGGTGTGCAGAGGAACCCTTTGCATGTTTGTACTTTCTGTCCAGTCCCAAATCCTAGAAACCTGCTAAAATGCCAATAATGTGGAAGACAACACTGGTTACTGATGTTTTGATCAGAATTTCAGAGCTCACATTTAATTCCTTAATTTCTGTGTCCTTGATGCCACAATAAATTGATATTCAAGTGTTAATTATGAAAGTGTTAAGCCTACAGTCTACAATAAGTACTGTATACACTATATACACTGTGTATTCCTGATATGTGATACCCAACCATACTCAGGGTGGTTATTTTACAGGCAAATTTTTAGGGAAAATGTTACATGCATTTATTTCTTAATCAGAAAACAGGAAGAGCACGTGGTTTATGAAGAATATACTGATTCTGTAAGATAAGATAAAAGATAAGACTTGTACAGAGAATAAGAGGTAGAAAAACAATCCTAAGTCTGTACACACAGAAAATGTGGTGGATTTGCTGTATGTTGTGTTTTATTTGCAACTTCAACAAAAACTTCAACACTAGTCATTACATTCTGGGTGTCAAATTCCCACCTGCAGTTTAAAGAAACTTGAATAGTTTTAATTTCCTGTCTTTAACAGTTGTATTTTCTTGCTCAACTTACTGTGTTTCACTCTAGGTGCAGTTTCACTGTGTTCACTAAACTGAGCCCCACAATCAGATGGTTTTCAGCCCTGAAGGGTTGTAATAGTAGAGTGTGGGTTGTGTCTACCCCCCCTGGTTGCAGTGAATCTGACTTGTTAAATGCTGATTTAAGGACTGGACTAATGATGATAAATCAACTACACCATCCTAAGATATTTGGGGAATTTATATTCAAAAAGACCTAAAGGACAAATTTTTCATTAATTACTTTGATACAGTGGCTACAATAGTTTAACAAAAGTAGTAATATGAATGACTGAGTTCTCATAACTTTACAACAGAGCCCCTCTTTGCTCTTACTCCCAGTCAGGTTGTTAGGCATGAAAGGTGCTGTGAATTCAGTTCTGATCACTCACATCTTGAGCTGCATTTTTATAGAGCAGCATGAGAGGAACTGTTATACACTATCCCTGTTTGAACAAACACTACAAAGTTTAATTCCAGGTGTAAATGTTTTAAATACAGATGGCTGTGCAGCCTGCATAATTTAACAATATCAGGTAATTAATATTATATTTATGTATTAAGATACTTCTCCCATTTTTTGTGGCCTTCCAGCAATTATTTCTGATCTATGGTTGACTTGTACTTTGATTTTTTCTGCACTGTGTGTTTTACCATTGTCTGCTCCAGCTGATTATGGCTGGAAAGAAGCATGGACAATATTTATAAGTGCAACCTGAGTGTTGGCTGGTTAGTACTGTGTTATATTATCCTCTTTGCTCTGTGCTTTGCCTGAAAGTATAATGCTCTCATTGGACTGCACTAAAATGTATAGCTGTTCAAAGAAAGTTATTCCTTGTATTTTAATTTGGCAATTAAGTATTTTGCTTTGCAACATGACCAGTAATTGAGTTTTACCATATAAGTCTCTGAAGACATTATTAGTTATGTAAAATGAATACATTTTCATTTTGTGTGGTAGGTTAAGAACTATATTTAACTGTGAAACTTTGAAACGTGGCAGGTGTCACACAGATGAGCAACACAGATACAGCCTGCAAATGAAAAGTTACTTGAGTGAAAACTTGAGCCCTGGGAAATGGAAATGGGTCAGCCTTAGGATGTCTGGGTTCATCTTTAGGCAGGAAGAGAAGAGCAGACATTAACATGCTTATTCTGCTTTTTGTTATGGAACACCTTGGACTTAGCCTCAGTTCCCACAATAACTGCATAGTTCTGAATCCTCCATGTTTGTGTGATGCCCTTTTAATAAAATTCCTTGTTCTGCAGTGGCCAGGCTCAAAAGCTACTTGGGCTAAAAGAAGGGATGTTCTAGCCCAGGTACTGTCTGACAGTTATGAATAAACTCTGTAGGAATAGTCATATTCATCATATGGGTTTTTCTTTTCCAGAACACCAGCTCAGTAACTGTGCCAGAAACATTGTTGTTTGTTTCAACCCTGGATGGAAGTTTGCACGCTGTCAGCAAGAGGACAGGAACAATCAAATGGACTTTAAAAGAAGGTGAGCAGGAGGTGTCCTGATGCCCTCTACAGAAATAACAATCAAATTAATTGGCAATTCCAACTGTTGTAGGATCTGATAAATACTTTCTCTTTTTTAATTTTACTCTTGTTCCAAAATTAAGCCACATTGTTTCTAGAGTTCATCTTCATAATTTCACTTGTAGGTATTTTCCAGGTTTGTGTGAGTTATTTTTAGGTTTGTGGGGGTTTTGTTTGTGTTTTTTTTGTTTGTTTGTTCTTTTTTTCCCCTAGGTGTTTAAGCTGTAGTGGTATAATTGGTAGGTACCATGTTTTATGGGAATGAGTGCAATATAAGCATAGAGCAGAATAGATGTGTCAGCTTGTGGAACTGATGGCAAAGGGATTGCATGATTCTGTCTCTGGAATACCCTACACTGACTGGTGCAGTGCATGTCATGCAAATCTCAGGGATTTTTCTGTAACAGATGTTTAGGAACAGCACAGTTTTTTAAATAAAAGAACTACATTTGTGTAAAGGAATTTAACATTGTTCAGTGACTGGAAGTGATTTTGTAGTTTTAATTACTGAGCAGAGCTAGCTCTGCCTTGATGAAAAATTTAGTATGTGATGCAAATTTTGTTTAGTGGGACTCTGATTATGTATGGCAGAAGTGATAGTAGCACCTTCACTTCTGGAAATAAATTAAAAGGGTCAAATGGAAGGAGTCGGTGACTGCATCATTGTGTCCTCTGTTTTTCAACCTGTCAGTTTAGTAGGTGAGCTGAAATGGTGGGGAATGGATTGTGCATGTCTGGTGTCTGCAGTACCAACCAGTTGTTCTTCTTTGTGAAGCCATTTGTATTTGAAAGATCTATCAGACAAGTTAACTTTTTAAACGAGCAAAGAAGGCTTTTGTAGCTCTTCTTAGAGTAGAAAGGGCTAAGCTAAGTATTTTCTTGAAGGATCTTGGTTTTCTCCCATCTCCTGTTTAAATTTAGACCTTCCCTTCTCCTGAACAGCCCTGCCTGAAAGCAAGTTGTCATCTTCCTCATTTAGTGTTGCTGTAGGCTAAGAAAAACTTGCTGGTCTCTTTGTCATTCCACTGATACAAATACACCCTCCCTAGTCCTATTCTAGAAGAGTATCACAACTGGAATTGCTTTGCAGTACACTTAGTAAGAGGTTTTTTGAAAAACACACTTCGGTAACGAAAAGGATCTTGATCAGGGTGTGTTGCTCAAGGAACTTCCTTTGTTAAAAAAAAAAAAAAAGTTGCAAAACTCTTGTTGGTTTTGTAGAACTGCCAGACTGGATAGTCTAGTTTTATGGGATTTCTTGTTTTCTCTCTGCTGCTAACTTCTGCATCTTATGTACATGAGTTGTGCTCACTCGATTTTTGCAAAGCACTTACTGGTCCTCAGTTTATTTCTGTGCAATAGGGCAACACACAAGGGTCAATGAAAGAAAACTAAGTGGTAGGTGTCAGTGTTCCAAGATGCCTCCTGAGTTAACTGAGTTAAGTGGACATGGAACAAGGGCCTGTACATATAAATTGGTGAATTAATTTGTAATGGGAGGAGATTTATTTATTTTTGCAAATCTGTGTTTGTTGGCAGTCACCCTGTGGGAGGGAGGCCCAACAGACAAGACAGTGTTGGAAACAAAGGAAAGCCCATTCAGCTTTCTGTGCTGAATCCCTGGAGAGACCTAATAGTGCAGAATTCATTTTTAATATTAGTGTATGAACACAGTAGTTGGGTGCACTCTGTCTGTCAGCAACATGCTGGTGCTGTTACAGAGATTACCTGGCAGGAAGCTCCCTGCACTGCAAGCAGTGCTCTTGCAGGTGCCATTTTACCCTGATTACAGCAGATGAACCATGTGTTGTAGCTCAGGTGCTTTGAGAAGTTGTGGAGGTCACCTGAAGCACTCAGGAAGGGAACATTTTATTACTGCACTTGAGCAGCAAGGTATTTAACAAAGGGCAATTCAGGTACATTTTATTTTCATTAGGGAAAAAAAAAAAACAACCAAGGCCGTGTTCATTATCAGGCAGTGCTTAAACAAACATGAATATCTTGCCATGTGTGGCTTGTTTTAGTTTAGCACTGAAGCTTATCTTAGGTGTGTGGAGTAAATGAGCCAATGATTATCACCACAACAACGTGTTTGGGTTTCCTGCCTTCACGGAGTGCTTACAAGAAAGGCAGTCAGAATACTTGTGCTGCCTATAAAGCAGGCAAAAGGTAGGTTAGTTAGGAATAGGACTTTCCACTCTCAGAAAGAAGTTGTGTCCTTGCAGTTACATGTGATGAGACTCTGAACTTACTTGTTGAGGGTGCTTAAAATCTTCATTTCCTATTGGCTTCGATGGGTCCTGCTCTCTGGCAGCTCTCAGGATTTTTCAGTGAGCAGGTAGGTGATGCTGCTCATTTCCTGGGCCAAGCTTGGAAAGGTGGCAAATGGTCGGAAAGTTTAGATAAAAACCCATTTCCTCCTCCCCTGTAATTTCTGAGAGGAACCTTTGCTTATGCTGTGACCCCACACAAACAGCTGATGTTGAGGGCACTTGTTGGAAAGGCTGTGGCTCAAATTTCACATCAGTGGCTGAGTGAGGCTCTTGGTGCCAGCCCTGATCAATATGAGGAGCTGTCAGCCCTGAGTGACAGTGGGACAGGCTCCTGTAGGCCCCCACGTTTTCTGCACTTGCCACTAGCAAGATACTCAGTCAGCATCCTCAGTAAGGTTCCTTAGGTTCCTCTTTCCCAAAATTGATGGAAATGAAACAACTTCTGTCATTTCCTACAGATCTCTTTGAAAGGTACAGAGGTGCAGCACTTTAGATTTGTGTTTACATGGAAGTGGACAGAGAAAGAGATGGCCATGAGAACCTGTTGGCAAGGCAGAATCTGGAGAAAGCTTTCCTCCTTGCTGCCAGACTTTATTTCACAGTTCTGATTTCAGTGTGAGCTTTAAGAATGGGATTTTAAGACTGTGCTGTTCCATCACATCTTTGTAAAACTCACCTTGTACATCTCTGTTAACTCAGGAGTTTGGTTTATTGAACACAATGTTGGATTTGAGATGCTAAGCCTGCAGTGTTTCAAGCTGTACTCTTGGGCAGGCTGTTTCTCTGTTCTCCCTGTCCTGTTGTACTGTTCAAAGGGATCTTTCTTTTTCATTCACCACCTCCTTAAAAGCTTTCCCTTAAGAACCAATTCAAAGTATTTTGCCAGAAGAACATTTAATATATGCAGATTTGTATCCTCATTTAGAGCCAGTAGAAATTTTGTTATGATCTTCAGTTCTCTGTAGCAGTCAATCCCACAATCTGTTTAAAAGGTTTTGATTTCCACCACCTCACTCATAACCTGTAGACTTTAGAGGGCTCTTATGATAAGACAAAGGTATAAAGATTGTATCTATTTATGGGATGCAATATATTGTTTTTAAAGGGCAAATCTGAGGTCTGTAGGTCCTGCTTTAGTAAGTGGGTTTTCCCACGCAAGAAATAATATCTTTGTGCATAGTTGTAAATTAATAAGGACTGTCAAAACAAAACAGTTGTAGAACAGTACTGTTTTCAGCAAATTCCAGGGCATACTTTGTGTCTCTAGCCTCATTTGCCGTCCCTGCAGCAGCAGCAGTAGATGAGGGTGACATGGGTTTAAATTGGCCCGTTAGCCCAAACACCGTGGCAGGGCCTCAGGGCAGGAAACCGTTTTTTCCAGCTCATTCCAGTGGGGCAGTGACTTATTCACTGTTTGTCTCCCACTTCTCCTTTTCAGTCTTTGGCTCTAAGGGCATATTACAGTCATGACAACATGCAACTTTATCTTGTACATTAAAAATACTCAGAGTTTCGTCAAAGGGCAGATTTATCTTACAATGTATTTGTGAAATATGGAGAAAAGTAAAATGCATTCTATTTAATGTATGAGTACAGTTTCATAAGGCTTTTTTTCCATATATGTATGCAAAATGTGCGTCAGAACCATCTGAAACTCACAAATCTATTCTAGCCATGATGCAACCAAAACTGGATTGGGACATCTGCCTGCTGCCAGGTCAAAATGTTGATTTTGGGGAAGTGTAATAGAGCCAAATAATTTACCAAATTACTGGACACACATTATGTTAACAGGCTTCTAATAACTGCTATACTTGTGAATAAACTCTTGGAGTCCTAGAATAAATTTATAATGTAGGATCAATGTCCTTTTAATTTTTTTTTCTTAACAAAGTTATTTTACAAATTGTTTTGCTAACAGGGCTGTGTTACCAGTTAAGAAAGCTAAAGCTGGTGTGTGCTGAATTGTAGGTTTTTAATGTAGGAATCAGTAACATAATCTGTCTTAGTGGAGGCTGCAGGAAAAAAAAATTGGAAACCCATGGAAATATCTATAGCAAACTCAGTGTTCTCTCCAGCACTGGAGACATTTGCAGGATGGTGTCCTCCTTCCTAACTCACCCCCACCATGCTCCAGAGTTGTTCTGACATCTGTTTTCTTAGTCTAGAAAGTGGAAAAAGCTTTCTGTAGGACCTTGCAAGAATTTGTTACATGGAATGGAAGCTTGAGGGAGATGTATTTTCAGTTTTATCACATTTTCTGTCCAGCTTTCATTCCAGTATGGAATAGTTGCGGCTTTGTTTGGTGGCTGTCACCACTGCTGTTGGTATTGGAACAGATCAGGCCTGTTAGAGGGACTTACCCAATTCCAGGGAGCTGCAGTCCAGGGAATTTCAAAAGCAGGGTGGTGTGGTTCAGTCCCAGCATGTCAGCACTTGAGTGGGGAGCAGCTGGAGAGAAGAGGAGGCCTCAGTGCTCTGACTTCTGCAAAAACTTTTTTTGACCCCTTGTGGAGCAAAAGGTGACTTCAGTCACAAGAGGGCTCACTCTTTCACTCTGTGTTCAAGTTTCCAATATGAAAACTATTGTAAGACCTGGCAACAATTATTTGAACTTAAGATTCTCTTTTATCTCGGAGCAAGTTCTTATTTCAAAACAAACTTTGAAATAGAAGTTGGAACAGGTCCCAAACCACATGAAAGTGAATGTGAAGAGTTTATTGTCTGTCTTCAAAGGATCTGTGCAGAGCCACAACCTGGGTTCAAGATCATGAAAGTGTTAAGAAAATGAGAAAATTTACATCACCTCAGTAACTAAAAATGTAAAGAAATGGTTTTCCACAGCCTGTCTTTCCAGGTGGATGGTGCTAATAGTGACAGGAGAATTCCTCCCGCTTTAGAAAACTAACTCCTCTATCCTTGAGAAGAGCCTCATGCATGGAAATGAATCAGAAATCCACAAATGCTTTCTAACAATTCATACACAACACTCAGTGTGCAGGAAGCCATCAGAATAATCAGCATTCTGGTTCATGTGCCACTAAGTACTAAAAAAATTCCTGCTGCTTTGTCATAACTTCTTAATCTGCTCTATCTACCACGTTTTAATCTTTGCTCATAAATCAAGTTTCAGTTACTAAGAAATCAAGTAAAATCAGGATTTTTTAAAAATTTCTGGCGAAGTACATGATGTTGAAGACATGGGACTAAAGAGAAGTTCTAGGACTTTCATGATAATGATGCTTCTGTACACACTGAACAGTTTGGGATTTGCCACAAGATTCATTCATGTCATCTCACAGGCAGGAGTGCCTCAGAAAAACACTGCAAAAGATAAAGATATTCATGAGACTTCTGCCATTGTTTATTAATGTGTAAGAGACATTTACTGATGACATTGGAAACTGCTTGAAGTGACATTTTCCCCACAGCTTTCAGAAATACAACCTGAGGGATAGAAGCTCAACAGAAGTAATTATTGCACATAGATATGTGAATGTGTCCTTTCACTGTGGTGGTGCTGTGTGGTCAATAAAACCAAGCAAAAATTCTCAGATCTTAAAGATAACTGAAGCAGATGGGAGCACTTCATTTTGGTTGATAAAAATAGATTGCCCAGTCTTAGAAAATTAAATAAAAACAAGCTATTAGCCCAAAACTGCTTTGCTGTATTACTGCTCTCCACTGTATTTTCAGGACAGAGAGGGTGCTCTGGGGAAGCATTACTAACCAGACTCTCCTGCAAATACCATGGACAAACTAGGATCAGTTACTAGAAGACATAATCTACCTTTGAAATTTCCTGTAATTGTTCATGTTTTCCTGAGTATTGTTTGAAAAAACCCCTGAAATACTGAGGTGT
Organism: Illadopsis cleaveri; assembly: GCA_013399915.1. NCBI lineage: Eukaryota > Metazoa > Chordata > Aves > Passeriformes > Timaliidae > Illadopsis > Illadopsis cleaveri. Next base: position 404,397 of record VXBB01018006.1, on the reverse strand, counting down.
TTGAGGCAATCCCACTCTGTGTTGTTCTGCTGAAGTGTCCTGTCACTAACAGTGCAGTTAGCCAAGTTGGAGATTGTTTCAGATTGTAGTAGTTTTACGCTGTAATTTCATATAACAACTCCACACCACCATTTATTTCAGAGAAGAAACAGTCCTTTTATTAAAATTAAAAGTTTCTGAAAATTATTCTGAAACTATTTATGTTAGTTACTCTTATGTTTTGCCCAGGTTCACTAGAAAGTGATTTTATAGAAAATCTGCATTGTTGTACTTAAACAATAAATATGCAGTTCAAAAACAAGCTGTGCAGCTTTGTGGCTCCTAGTGATCATTTGAGGAGATTTTTAGGAATAGGACAGAGTTGCCCCAGTGCTACTGGTGAAGCTGCTGTTGTCTCACAATAGTCACTGTCACCCCAGGTGAGAGTTTATTTTCTTACCAAGTAAGACACTCTCTGTGTAATCAGTTCATCAGATGACTTACAAAGTTTATTTGCTTTTTGCCTTTAGCAATGCTTGTAGCATTTGCATTAAATCTTGCTTTACTGAGCCAGTTGTCACTTGTTCTGAGCCAGGTGTCACTTGTTCTGATTCATGATGCTGTTTCTTTCACAAAACTGAGCGTTCCCTTCCCATGAAGCATTGGTGATTACAAAACCTCTTGCCTTTGGTCTTTAATGTCTCTCTTCTTTTAGGTCATTTCAGCCAGGCTTAGGGATACTCTAAGTCCATGAACTTGGTCTCACTTTGCTTTTAGTAGTTCAACCCAGCAGCTCAGCTCGAGTCAATCCACTTTATATGATGGGCAGCAAATGCTTTTTTCTTGCTTTTCCCTCAAGATGGAGAGCTGATGATGTAAGTCACCATGTGTTGTATTACATATTATAAAGCTTGTGGAATACTTCAAGCAAACACTGAGAAATAATTGACATATAATCAATGAAGGGGGTCCCTCCCAACGTGTACTGAAACCAGTTTCTGCAGACAAGGGATAGATATGAATTGCTTGATGTAGTTAATGCAATCAAAGGTCTGACTAAGCAGCCTGGTCTGTAGAGACAGATAGAGAAGATGAGTCACTAAGCTCCTTTGTTTGAATGTTAATTATTCTTAGGACCTTTGATGTGTGTTTGGGTTCTCAATGAATTAAATGGAGTTTATTTTGACACCTTTGGGAGTGTATCCTGGAGCATTTTTTAGGCTTAAAGAGAAAAAAAAAATGACATGTAGTTATGTTTTGAACAAACTGCTCTGAGAGTGTTTACTGCTGTAAGAAATCAATGAAATAAAGATAACTGTACTGTTATCCCTCAGTCCTGTTTTTTTTCTGTTTCTGGCATTAAATATGCTTCTTTGGGTGGCTGCTGCTTTTAGCTGTGTTGCAGCCAGAGATCTGCTTGGGTAGGGGGCTATGGTTTTTTAATCCATGTAAAACCAGGTCATCCTTGCAGGCCATTGCCATCAAACACAGCAGCTGCTGTGGTGCCGTGCCCTGCAGAGTGGTACAGACTCTGTGAGCCCCGGAGACTGAACCCTGAATTTCCTGTTCTTGTCTTGCTTAGCTCTGCAGATATCCCAGTACAGTCAGGCTGCCCAGAATCTGTGCCAGTTTCCCAGTCAAAGGCTGTCAAAACATCAGTGTGTTTGTTCTTATTTCCTTCCTGTTGCATCATGATGTTTTCATGGAGACAAAAGAGGTGAAAGCCAGTGTTTGCTTGGTCATGTTTCATCCTCTTACTCAGACTCATTCCAGTGGAGTTTGATTTTCCCTGTGGAAGTGGAGATACTTTAGAGGATTGCATCCACATGGCTTCTGAGGTATTTTGTGCCAGTATACCCATTAATAAGCACATGTTTGTCTTGGAAATTGTAGAGATGTCTTATAAATCAGGATACTTCCATGGTGTTGGCATCACGAGTGAAAATCCTGTGATTCCAGATTTGTAAGCTCTCAGTAATTTTTATGTATTTAGTGTTGGTAAAACTGAGCAAAAGATTTCAGAAGACTTTCTCAAGTGCTTCGTAGTTTCCCATTTTATGAACCAAGTTCCAGGAACAAAAGGAGGCTGCTGAGAGTTTACTTTCAAACTGTGCATCAGCCTTTCTAAAAGGAGCAAGATGTTGCAGGCCTGACTTAATCCTGTATCTGGTGAGTTCAAGGGATTGAATTGCTAGTATTTTGACTTTTTCTTTCTCTGTGTGTGCAGATCCTGTCCTGCAGGTGCCGATCCACGTGGAAGAGTAAGTCTGTTTCCTTTATCTCATTTACAGCTTGTTCGATTCTCACTGACATCTTGCAATTTGATTTAATTTGAACCAAATCCATCTGTGTTCTAGACAAGCTGCACACCTTGCAGAAGGCAATGTAAGGTGGTTTTGGTAATAGATAAAAGGATGGAATTAGCTACATATGATAGCTAAGGAGAAACATTCTGTCTGCAGCCTGCTCTCTGGAGCCCGTGCTGGGTTTGGACATCGGGGTGTGAACTGTGCCACGAGTGACAGGTTTGAAGTGACAGAGCCAGGACTCATTCTGGGTTCTGTACTCACCCCCTCAAACAGAGACTAAACACAGGAAACTCCAACCACCACCACCACCAGAATCTGCAAATGCCATCCTCGAGCTGTAACTTCAGATTGGTCCCTGCAGCAACCTCACATTTAGCTACAAAGTTTGGGGCTTTTTCTCTGAAGTCAGTGGTGACATCCTTTCTTTTTATGATCATAGAACCATAGACATTAAGGGTGTGAGTTTGTTTGGGGGTCTTTGTGTTGTTTTGGTGTAGGGATCCCTTTACCTCTCAAATTTACTCAATTCTGGCAACTCTTTCATTGTTTCTTGTCTTCCTTATGCTCTCTGGTCTTGTTTATTTGTTTGGGTTTGTTCTAAATCTGTATTATTTTAAGAGCTTGTAGGTTTAGTTTGACAGCTTTCACCTGAGTCATTGCCTGCCACTTTTGGATCTTTGTGTATTCAAATACATTAGTGGTCTTAATGTTTTATCAGTTCTGAAACTTCCTTATATTTTTTAATTTTCACAGTTAATAAATGAAACTTCAAAATATTTAATGTCAGATGAACTTCTCTGTAAAGCCAGTGCTGAGCACAGTTTCTTTTCTGCTTTCTGCTTTTCTTTATCATTTATAATTGCTGCTTAAATCCTAGGCCAGCATTTCTTCCAGACCCAAATGATGGCAGTTTGTACACGATTGGTGGCAAGAACAATGAAGGCTTGACTGTAAGTATATTTTAAAATTCTCTCCTAAAAAGTGCCCCAGTCAACCTCATGTCTTTGTAGAAGGAAAACATATTTTGTTAGAGCAGAATGTTGCCACCTTGTGATTGTCAGGAAGTGATTCCTACTTGAAAATATCAAACCACGTCTTGTCCCCATGTACGACTTTTCTGCAACTTGCTAAAATAATGATAATTACAAATAAAATTTATATTTTGTTGTCCAAATTCTGAATACTCTCTGTGTGATTTGATGGGAAAGGTGTACCCAAAATAATACCAATCAGATGTCTCACTCTCCCCAAATACTTACATTTCTAAAACCATCTGCCAGAAGCAGGATTAGTACATGCTCTGTGCTAACCCCTTTAGGTCTTTATAGGATTTAGTAAGCAAACAAAAATTCTGAACCTTTCAGATTACTCACCAATCCACGTAGGCCACAGCTACTGTCTAATGCTTGACTTTCATTTTTAAACTTTGTTGTGAGACTCAGATAAAATGTTTGGCTTCCTACAAGAGTTTTTTCCTCAGCTGCTATGATTTACCTTAGGAACTTCAGTATTGTTAAATATTTTACTATTTACTCTGGCTGAATTCTCAGGTATTATAATAATAGAAATAACCAATAAAATTTTTGTTTGTTTGTTTGTTTTTCCCCTAGAAACTTCCATTTACTATCCCAGAGCTGGTGCAGGCATCTCCCTGTCGCAGTTCTGATGGGATCCTGTACATGGGTGAGTTCAAATTTTATCTCCTTTAGATTGTAAGATGTTCAGCAACTACAAAATGTAGAGACTCCCAGACAGACTGAAGGAAATAGGCCTTATTTTGGGTATTAATTATGGTTTTTCATAAATCTTTCCAATGACAGAAAATCTGATTAATATAGAATGAAGTTACTGTGTGATGATTAAAAACCAATTGTTTTTCCTGAAGGAGAAAGTAACTTTTCTAAGCAGTGAAATGCCTTTATGGGGATTTTTGGTTTCTTGAGATGTAGTCTCTCAACAAAATATGACTTCTACTTAAAATCTTCTTATGATTATAAATGTCATTGATTGCCTGATAATTAGGATAAAATTAGAAATCACATTGCACCAGAGTTAGACATCCTCCATTGTCTGAGGATTCACTGTCAGTTCATTTATAGGACAAATAATAAATTTATTGCTCACTGTCCTGACTCATTCTAATTGCAGATAGATTTGGGGAGGAAGGACAGTTATTACTTATCACAAAAGTAAATTATGTGAAGATCAGAGTGAGCTTAGTACTGGTGATTTTAAATCTCCTGAAGGGCCAATGCTCCTTCTGGTTCTCTGCTTCATGTCTTGCCAGTAAATGAGAGAAAAATGTTTATTTGAAGCTTCTAAGCATGACATACATGTATTAACTTCAAAGAAACTCTTAAGGCCATGGCTCACATAGTCTTGAGTGGGATGTTTGGATTACAATCCTGAAGTAATTTGAAAGGTGTAGACGCTCAGGTTTTTTTTTCCATCTCCTGTCTTTCACCATGAGCACTTCAATCTCCTTGTCTGAGAGCTCCTGGGATCTGCTGCACTCAGAGCTGTTAGGTTTTGTGTGTGAAAAAATCATTCAGCCAATAGTACTTACTGTTCTAAATATTCTATTTGGGCTTGGGGTTTGTGATCAGAATTTGGGATTGGCCAGTAGTGCTAAGTGATGAAGCTAAGCCTTGATTATGAAAAAGTGTTTTATTAAAAATACTTTATTTGTGCTAAGTCCATGAGTCTGCTAAAAAAAAAAGGAGATGAAAAGCTGAATGAAAGTGCAGTTTTTCCAACTGAATGGTAATGTGGCTTAAATTATGATTTCAGGTAAAAAGCAGGATATTTGGTACGTGGTTGACCTCATGACTGGGGAGAAACAGCAGACCTTGACTTCCTCTTTTGCAGAAAGTCTCTGCCCATCAACATCCCTCCTGTATCTTGGGAGAACAGGTCATATGCTTTTTTTTTTTCCTGTAGTTTAAAAGAAAATTCTGGTTTTTAAAGTTTAGGTTCATAACAAATGACTCTGTGGTCAATTCAGGTTTTCAAGTTTATCTCTTGGAAAACCTTCTGTGGATTATGATTTTTGACTGTACACAGAATTATTAACTTTAGCATCAGAAAGATACTGTTTTTAAACTTTGGCAGTAGGCCCATTAATCTTTTGTNTATTAGATAGCTTCAGTTGAACTGAATCCAAGAGGGTGCAGCTCTTGGAGGTGTCAGTCCCTAAAATCAGTGAGAAATGGCAGAGGAGGCAGCAAATCTGAACTGTGGTGCACAGCCTGACTGCAGCGCTCTTGAATGGCAGCTGGATTTGTGCCAGCCCAGTTCTGGCCGAGGCTTTGCTGCTCAGCTGCTGTGCAGTGAGCGGTGTGGTGCTGACTACACGTTCTGCAGGCACAACTGTTCTGTGCATGATCAAAGCTACAGAATCCAGGTAACCTCCACATGTTTGTGCATTGCAGAAATGTCTCACTTCGTGTCCAACGGGGACGGGCTGGTGGTGACCGTGGACAGCGAGTCCGGGGACGTGCTGTGGATCCAGAACTACGCGTCCCCCGTGGTGGCCTTTTACATCTGGCAGCGAGAGGGGCTGAGGAAAGTCCTGCACACCAACGTGGGCATCGAGACCCTGCGCTACCTGACCTTCATGTCCGGGGAGGTCGGACACATCACCAAGTGGAAATATCCCTTCCCAAAGGAAACAGAGACCAAGAGCAAACTAACGTGAGTCAGATTCTGCTGCTCTCACTGTCCGTTTGACAGCTTTGTCATTAAACAGAACCGTTCAGGGTTGTGCTACAAGTTGCAACATGGTGAAAAGAATGCATAAAAGCATTTGTAGTTCTCCAGGTGTTCTTTTATATAATATTTGATCTTTTAGTGGGTAAAGTCAGAGACCAAAAAACTTACAAACTTAGGAAGTGTATATTTCTAAGTTTTATCAGATGTTCTGTGTTGAATAGTTTCTCACAATGTGGAATTAAATTGGTTTTCCTAACGTGAAGGCTTTTGGCAAATGCATTTTGGCACATGCCAGTTATTGAAAACTGCAGAAATAGGACATGAGTTATGTCAAATGAGCAACAGTGCTGTGAATAATGAACTGACAACGCTTTCACAATTAAAAAAAAGGCTTCATAGTACAGCAGCACTTCAAATAATTTTACAGATCAAGGCTTTTCAAGATACAAATTCAAGATTTGGGAAGCTCCTGTGCTGGTTGTGCAGGCTTGTGCTGCCCAGGTTTTAGCTGAGATGGTAACACTTCCATTTGCCTGCTGCTAACAGTGACTGTGTTTCTGCAGCCCGACCCTGTACGTGGGGAAATACTCCACGAGTTTGTACGCGTCGCCCTCCATGGTGCACGAGGGAGTCACTGTTGTGGTAAGTGGGGAGCTGCCAGCTGGGAAAATGCCATTATGGAATTAGTGCTGTCCTGGGCTTGGAAGAAAGGTTGAAATGGAATCATCCATAAAATTATATTAAATTAAAATAGAAAATAAAACACTGAAGACTGTACATCTACAGAAATTTGAGGAGTTTGAGTATTCTTTTAAAAAAGGCATAGCAAATTAATTATTTCCTGGAACAATTAACAACCATAGAATGCTTGACCATACTTCTGGAATCATTTCCAATGCTGTAAAGCAGTAACTGCAGCTCCCCAGGATCTGTGCCAGGCAGGCTTAGCAGGAGCAGACCTGAGATTACTGCTATTGTTGGTGCTTTGTGGTTCATGTTAAAATTGCTGGTTTGTTCATCAAAGTTACTCCCCACAGACAGGAAACTGCATCATAGTTCTGTTTTGCTGATTGTGGCTGCCAAGTAGGAAATACAGATCCTGCTTAACTTCAAGGAAAACAAAAAAAAAAGAGTAATCTCATCTCCTAGGCAACATGTCCCTGAAAAGGTCCAATGTCCAAGGTTGTGGAAGCAGCTGCTAAGGGCATAATGGCCATGTTTACTGACAGTGACTTTGCTGCCAGTAATCTTTGCTTGCCCACCCATTTTGACCTCCAGCTTTTTAATTCAGTTGCCTATTTAAATATTCTAAGGTCACAGTAACAGTAATTGTAACACTGATCTCTCTGCAGCCCCGGGGCAGCGCCATTCCCTTGCTGGAGGGTCCAAAAACAGAAGGAGTCACCATTGAAGACAATGGGGAGTGTGTGATCACGCCCAGCACCGATGTGAAATTTTCAGGCAGGCTGAAGGAAAAGCACAAGCTCAACTACTGGAATGACTGGCTGCTGATAGGTGTGGGAAGCCCTGCCTGGCCATAATTGCTGAATTCTAGTAATAGTGTCTAATGCATCCTCATTTGCTTTTAAAATAATGTGTCACATATCCACCTGCCTTCTGCTTTTCCCAAGGCTCCTGCCTTATTCTGTGATGAGGTGAAGTGTTTCATGTGTGGAAAGTTATTTATTCCTCATTTGCCCCCTCAGAGAGGGGTCTAGTAATTTATTATTTACTGTAAATATTGTATTTGGGTCCCTTTGGATTTTGTTACTGTGCATGCTGTTACCTTAATTTTCATCATATGGATCAGGCAGTCATGTTTTCTCTATTTTGTAAGTCGATTAGAACACAGAGGCTGAAGATAATGTTTATTAGTTGTCAGCCTGTCCTGTGTGTCCCAAGTCCTTGAATTTTGGGATTGACTTTTCAGTGCATTTACAATTTTGCTTCAAAAATGAGGAACTGTCTGAGGTTCAGTTCTAAGTGATGACTGGTGATAATTAAGTGATGTATGTGACAGGAGCTCTGGGGCAGGGGCAGTGTGCAACTTTCAGCTTTTTCCAAGTGCCATCTTTCTCTTCGCATGATCCCTTTCCTTGTTAATACCCTCTCTCCTGCAGTATGTCAGGCAGTTCCCTGAAACAGTTCATGTTCCTCTGCAGCTCTCAGTGACCTCTGCCCTCCATTTTCCCTCTCCTTTCTCTTTCCTGCTCTATATGTGAGCATCGTGTTTTGTGATATTCTCACTCTTCAGCAAAGATGCTGCAATCAAGGATGTCTTTCCTAAAATAGGACAACTTTCTGTTTCAACAAATGTGTTTTATTTAAAGGGCACCATGAAACACCATTATCTGCCCCCACAAAGATCCTGGAGAAATTCCCAAGCAACTTACCAAAGAGGCCTGAAAATGTGATTCCAGCTGACTCCGAGAAAGCTACTATTGAAGAGGTTTGTGATGAAAATAATTCTCTTACTGCATGGGAGAAGAATATAAAGGAGTGGAAGTTGGGGAAGGACACAGAAGGAAAACTGCATGGATAGTTCACATTTTTTGTGTCAGATGTTCGTGTACTGAGCACATAGAATCACTAGTGTCATTGTTTCAGAATTAAGGCTTTCCACTGTTTTTTTTTCCCCCACAACTTTGACTTTGGTTTAGAAATGACTAAAAATGATGTAGCAGAAAGGCTGGCTATGAATGCCTTGTTACCCACAGAGCTGCTGAGCTAACAGAGCTTTCTTTGCCTTAGGTCATTGACATTGTTGAAGGTTCCTCAACAGAAGGGCCTCCAGCTGCTCCAAAGGATATCGAGGAGGCTCCTGCTCGGCCCATCCTGCGGCCGGAGGCTCCAGTGGACTCCATGCTGAAGGACATGGCCACGATCATCCTCAGCACGTTCCTGCTTGTGGGCTGGGTGGCTTTTATCATCACCTACCCAATGGTAATGCTGACCTGGTTTAGTGTGCTTTTGAGTTTTGGGAGCATCAGGAGCATTGTAGAGCCCAAAAGTGATACAGGAGTTAGGGACACACTCCAGGGATTTTCCCCTCTTCACAGATGTGCATTGGGCAGCAAAGGCACAAGTTTGACTTAATAGGGATTTCTCTGGCCATATGTGCCAGCTCTGGAGAGGTTTTCTTTTCCATCCACCAGTTGTGGTTTTTGTAGGTATTACTCTTTTTGGATATGATCTCAGCACTATTGGCTTCACTCCTCTCTTTCCTGCCTGAACCACTGTCAGGTTTTCCAGGTTTTGGATCAAAGCCTTTATCCTTCTGTGGTTTAAAGACACCTGGTCAATCCAGGAACAGCTTTTTTAACCAAGCCATGTGATTTCTCATCTTGGCAATGGAAGTCCAGAATGAAATAGAAATTGTGAGTGAATGTTCCCCAATCTGTGTGGTTGGCAGGGACAGGGCAGGAGAGTTTGGCTCCCACCTTTTAGAAGTAGCTCCCCACTAGCTGTAGAGTTCCCTTGCATGACCTGAGTGCCAAATCTTCATTGAGGTCCTATCTCACAGAGTGTCCACCAGCAGCAGCAGAGGCAGCATCAGCTGGAAGAGAAGATCCAGCTCTTGCAGCAGCAGAAGCTGCCCTTTGGTGCTCCCGGTGACCTCCCGCCCGAGGCAGATTTCCTGGACACGTCGTACGGCCGGACCGAGAGCTCAGCTGCCAGCACCCCAAACCTGTCCCCCAGAGCATCAAACCACTCTGCCTATTCCAACATCTCCACATCTGATGTGGGGAGCTGCTTCTCCACTGAGCAAGAAGAGGGAGGTAAAGTTGACTCCGTGTGGTTTATTGTGTCTCTATTTCCCCAGTCTGTGTGATGGTACAGTAGAATAGTTATTGATGATACCTCATAGCTCAGCAAGGTGAAGGAACATTGTCCTCATTCAGGCTGAGCCCTGCACCTCAGCAGGATCGTTGCTGTACAGTAACAGCCAGCTGAGGGCTCGTGCTGCCCAGGGCAGTGTGTTCCTGTCACTTGCAGCCATTCCAGGGAGATACTAATTTAAATAAAAACACATATTTAGATGATTAACTGGACTCAGGAAATGGGGATTAGGCTGCATAATCTTCCTGCCTGGTCTTCCTGTGCACTCATTTGACCCTTCAAAGGCTACTAAACACACTTCCATAACTGTCAGTCAGCATTTCCTAAATGTCTGTAAACTTTTAGAAAGAGTTTGGCTGCTGTGAACCACTCATATTTCACATCCATGAGCCATAAGGTGTGTGTAAATGTGTTTTGATTCTTGATGTTGGCTCATTGGGTCACCACAGACTATTTGCCTACTCAGGGTAAGTACCAATGTGGACATGTTCATTTCATTTGATCATATGTGTGCTAAATTTAAACGGGAGCTAAAAGACTTTTACAGACTGGCCCCAAAGTCTGTGCAGTTGTAAAAGGCTGCCTTGCCCCATCCTAAACCAGTGCTTGTTTGTCTTCTCTTGTTCAGATGAGGAAGCAAACCGAGTGATTGTTGGCAAGATTTCATTTAACCCTAAAGATGTACTGGGACACGGCGCTGAAGGGACAATTGTTTACAGGTAGAAGAGAATGTGTGCATTAAACAGACCAATGCTGTGTTTGTATTAGGTCTTTTTAATTTGTTTTTTTTATAAAAGCCCTCACATCTACTGTGAACAGAAATGAAACTTTCTGCATATGTCTGGAATATTTTCATACATTTTCTTCACTAGCAAACAACTACTTTACTTCCCCTGGAAGTGTTTGCTGGCCAAATGTACCTGTTTCCAGCATAGGAAATGCTTTCATTGGCCTCTACAATGGCTGTTGTGATGTTTTCTGTATGTGCTCTGACTCCAGAGTGTGAAGGGTTGTTGTGCCTTCCCTCCCTGGCTGCAGGGGCTCCTTTGATAACCGTGATGTGGCAGTGAAGAGGATTCTCCCCGAGTGCTTCAGCTTTGCAGACCGGGAGGTGCAGCTGCTGCGCGAGTCCGACGAGCACCCGAACGTGATCCGCTACTTCTGCACGGAGCGGGACCGGCAGTTCCAGTACATCGCCATCGAGCTCTGCGCTGCCACCCTGCAGGAGGTGACCCTCAGCCCTGGGAGCACCTGCTCCCTGCAAGGCCTTCACTTCCCTTTGGCTTAAGTTGCTGAAGTGCCTGACACAGGGGGTGTTATATTTACTCCCACTGTCATCTCTGTGACAATTCCATGTTCCTAGAACAGGGGTGTTTTCAGACCTGTAGAGAGACATCCCTAACCCTGCACTGATTTATGGACAGAAGCTGTTGTCCTTTGATTTTTAAATTCCTGCAAAGGACTCCCTTCTAGTCATCCTCCCCCTCCTACCATGCAAACTTTGAAGACTCTTCTTTCTGGAGCACAGTGCTACACAGAATTCTAGCTCTGAATGAGACTTTAGAGATCATCACCTTCAGCCAAAAAAAAAGCTCTTTGCTGTGTGCCACCAGCTAGAACAATTTATCCAGTCACATCTCTTTTGAGGGGTGAAGTGCATGGATTTATTATTTATGCAGCTTCTAAGCAGTGCTGTGGCTGACTCTCCATGTTCTCTGTTGCAGTATGTTGAGCAGAAGGCCTTCAGCTACCATGGCTTACAACCCATCACTCTCCTGCAGCAGACAACGTCTGGGCTGGCCTACCTGCACTCCCTGAGTATTGGTAAGAACACCTCTCCTTCCAGGACTGGATGGAGGACTACATTTTCTTAGCTGGAAAATACAGAGAAACTGGTCTAGTACTGGTCTGTTCACCTGGCCTATTGGAAGTGTCCCTGCCTATGGCAGGGGAGTTGGAATGAGGTGATCTTTAAAGGTCCCTTTGGACCCAGACTGTTCTGTGGTTCTATGATTTGACATTGGCCTTGTCCCTGCAACATTCTGCAGCCCTGGAGTACTAAAGCAAGTCCTTACTGTTGGTGCAGGGTGCTGAAGTTTTCTAGGTAGGAGTCATATAAAACATGGTGGAATAAAATAATGAAATTGCCAATGAAAATAATTTGGTTTAGTGAATGGTGGGTCAGCCTTGTGAAAGGCTTAAAAATTTACAAAGACTTAAAAATTTACAAAGGTTGTTGGGACTGCCTGAGTGGATAAGTGGGTGTTTGTAACAGTCCACAGGGACCTGAAGCCCCACAACATCCTCATCTCGATGCCCAATGCTCACGGGAAAGTCAAAGCCATGATTTCAGACTTTGGGCTGTGCAAGAAGCTGGCAGTGGGCAGGCACAGCTTCAGCCGCCGCTCGGGCGTGCCGGGCACCGAAGGCTGGATCGCCCCAGAGATGCTGAGTGAAGACTGCAAAGAGAACCCTGTAAGTCCTCGCCCTTCCCAGACCGCACCCTAAAACAGGCAGCACCCGGTGCCTGGGCCTCCAGGCTGCCTTGCAGATCAAATCTGCCAGTCAGAAAATTTCCTTCTGCTCTCAGACGCAAAATAACCACCCTCTGAGAATCAGAGCTTTAGGGGGAAAAGATGTCACTGCTACTGGAGGCTGTTTCTTTGCAGACATACACCGTGGACATCTTTTCAGCTGGCTGTGTCTTCTATTACGTGGTGTCTGAAGGTGGCCATCCCTTTGGCAAGTCCCTGCAGCGGCAAGCCAACATCCTGCTGGGAGCATACAGCCTGGAGGCTCTGGACGCAGGGAGGCACGGTAAGGACTGCACTGCAGGGATCAGTGGGCAGCCCAGGCTGCTGAACACCAACACTGATCACAGAACCAAGGCCCACAGTTACAGACAGGCCTGGCAGAGAGGAAAGTTGTACTCCTCAGGTCCTCCTGAAGTAAAGTGTCTGAAGTTGTTGGGGTTACTATGCCAGAGCAACTCTGGAATACACAATTTGGAACTCTGCAGTCTTGACTGTGATGTTATTTCCTGTCTATAAAGGGTGGGAGAGAGCTGAACTTCGATATTCGTAGTCTTTGATATTTTTTCTGTTGGTTGTCCAGCACATCTGTGAGGGCAGCACTTGAACTAGCAGGACAGGAGGAAGTAGAGACCATAATGAATTTCTGAAGTACAAAATATTATAAAATTTAAAAATTTTGCATTTCACTACAGCCTAAGAGTGTAGAGAAAATAAAAGAAGTAAATTTCCTTGCATGCTCTTCCTTGCAGAAGACATTGTTGCTCGTGATTTAATAGAGCAGATGATAAACATGGACCCTCAGAAACGGCCATCTGCCAGCTGCGTGCTCAAACACCCTTTTTTTTGGAGTCTAGAGAAACAGCTCCAGTTCTTTCAGGTTTGTGATGACCTTTCCTCTTAGTTCTCAGGGCCCCTGTAGGATTTTTCAGGTCTTGAATTCAGTCTCTTGTTTGCGCCTGAGGTCATAGAATCCACAGCCTTACTGTGAGGAGTGAGGCAGCCCGGTTGTAAAACCTGGGTGGAGCTCCTAAGCAATTGGCTTAGTCTTACAGCAGAGGGGGCCAGAGCTGATGTTACCAAGGTCAGTTGGTGGGAGGAAAGTCTCCTCTAGCAGCTGCAGTACCCACAGAGAACCTGGCCAGGAGGGTTTTCAAGAACAGGAGTGAACATGCACTGAATCCTGATATGGGGTGGGAAGTGTCTGAGGGCTTGAGATCCTTTCCAGCCTTCTCCTCTTTAAAAAGGCTTTGGTAGAGGGTGAAACAAATCAGCTCAGGAACTTTATTCTATTCCTATTCTCAAGCACTGTCATGGAGTGAAGTGGAATTCTAACTTCACTACCAGGACAGGCTGTACTTGGCCAGAAGCAAAAATTTGAAAATACTGGGAAAAACTTGGAAATAAAACTAGAAATAATCTGAATGTCTCTTCCAGGATGTTAGTGACCGGATAGAGAAGGAATCTTTAGATGGTCCAATAGTCAAGCAGTTAGAAAGAGGTGGAAGAGAAGTGGTGAAATTGGACTGGAGAGAGCACATCACTGTTCCTCTTCAGACAGGTAATGGACAGCATTTTATCAGTGGGAATTACCTGCTATTCCCAGTTTGCTGGGACAGGAACATAAGGCTGACACTGTCTCAGTTTTGGCACATCACTGTTACTTGCCAGTGAAGTGTTTCAAGTGCAAGTACATGTTCATGTACTGAAACACACCTACAAGGATCTGTGGCTGCAGACACACACCCCCAGCACCTACAACTACATCACAACACAGAAAAAAATTTGTTTCTCTTGCAGATCTTCGAAAGTTCAGATCCTATAAAGGTGGCTCCGTCCGGGACCTTCTGAGGGCAATGAGAAATAAGGTAAAGGAGTCTTTTCCTGGTACACTCCAGGCTCCTGCCTCCAGCTGCTGTTGTTGCCAGCCTGTATCAGACCCTGATTTAGGTATTGAGCTCCTTTACAAGAGCCCAGTAGGAGGTTATTGCATCCAGGAGCACCAACAGCTCTGTTTACAAAAGCCTTCTGAACAAACCCTCTGACTGAGTTTTTCCCTCTTCTGTTTTCCTCCACAGAAGCACCATTACAGGGAACTGCCTCCTGAAGTGCAGGAGACCCTGGGCTCCATCCCAGATGATTTTGTGTGTTACTTTACAGCTCGTTTCCCTCGCCTGCTCCTGCACACCTACCACGCTATGCACATCTGCTGCCAAGAAAGACTCTTCCAGCATTACTATGCTGAGGACTCTGCAGAGCTGAGCCTTGCAGGAGAGACAGTTTGAGAGGAGAGGGATGGAGCTTTCTTCTCTGGGACCAACATTCCAAGTACAGGCCTACCCTTAGCAGGAAAAAGTGGGATCAAAGAGCTGAATTCTCTTTCTGAAGAAACCAAGCTTCCAAAAAGTGCCTTGTAGCTGTGCCTGTGCTGGAGCAGGAGATGGTGGAGCCCAGGGCGCGAGTGGTAAAGTGATGAGCCCTGGGGATGGAGTTACTGACTCCAAGGCAGTTTTCAAGACTGTGGAAATGAAGAGCAAGAGCTGGATATAACCATCACCCAATATCCCTGTACTGTATGTGATTTTGTAACCGATGTGTTTCACTACAAAAGAAAAACATTCAAATTCAGTGATTGAAATCATATAATTACTCGGGACTGGGATGTGCAAAAGGAGCCCTTTGGTTGTAGCAAATAATCTAAACCTGCCATTGCACTATTGCCACATTGGGCATTAGGCACACCACAGTGATTGTAAAGGGAATCATTCATGATTATCCAAAAAAATGGTATGAAAGTACCATTTCTGTTGAATCAATATTACCCTGGAAAATTAGTCCCTCATACTTGAGCAGAAACAGTTTTAAAAAATACTGACTTGAAACATCAATTCAAGGTTTGCCTACTCTGAAAATAAGCCTTGTTGTTTAATATGAACCAGTATTCACAGAAGAGGTTGGAGAGTCCTCGACTTAACTCACGGTGTGAGAACAGATCTGCTCAAGTACCTGCAGCAAACACTGATGGCAGCTGGGAGCTGCCTGTGACTCATCACCTGCAAATGTCCCTCAAGGGGTAAGAAAAGGCCACGGCCACAGAGCCAGGGGTGAGATGAGTCCTGGGAAAAAGAGCTAAACAGGAGCCAAGAGCTGTTCAGAGCAGTGAAATCAGGGCAGTGTTTAAGGAGTGCCACAGAGCTGTAGAACCTCATTTCCTGTGTGTGTGGGCTGGTAATTCCATCCACAGGAGCCTGTGTGGTTAAAGATGCAGTATTTCTTTACACTGGCCCTGAAGCTGTGACAAAGCGTCGTGTGTGCTAGGATGAAGAAATGCTGAATTCTAATGTAACTGGGGTGTTCTTTTACAATATATTTATTTAATGTATTTTTATTTATTTAATTTTTACTACAAAGTGGTATCAAATCCAAGTGGTACAAGTATAAAGCATGCCAAATCAGCCTTGATCAGTTTTGTGTTTATATTTAATCATCCTAACAACTGGAAGAGGAAAGTGACACTGAATGGAATTAATTAAAGGAGAAATTACAATGTCAGAATTTGTATGACTGTGCCATTGAGTCTTAAATTATTGCCAGTAATATGTATGATGGGGTACATAGAGCTGCTTCTCTGGAGATACTTTACAGGATTTTTTTCCCTACTTTTACAATGTGTGAGAGCAATTTACCTAAGATGCCAAACTGTGCAGGTTACATGTTTCTAAAGCTTGAAAAAATGATGATAATTTTACCTAAAAAGATTCAAAGCCTATTTCATATTTTTGTATTTTTCATGTAAAGGTCTTTTACAAATCTACTAAATAAATACTTGTACTCAGATTAATACCCTATGGTTTTTAGTGCCAATGTGTGCCCAGGGAAGCCAGCAGGCCTGGTGCTGGCAGAGCTGAGCAGGGCACAGCCAAGGCCTGCAGCAGCCCCGTCCTGCCTCCAGCGGGAAGGGCCCAGCCATTGCCTGCCTGCTGATCCAACAGAGGATGCAGGAGTTGTTCAGGTGGGGGGAGCACTGACCCTCCCTGAAGGCCCAGGAGCCTCATCTGTTACTCTTGACAGTCCCCAGGCACCAGTCCCCTTCAGCCTGGTGGCTCAGGCAGGTGCACAGGTGAGATAAAATGGCAGGAATTTGTGCTGCTGTGTGATAAGGAAATACCCATAAATAAATGGTTTTGGTGAAACTGAGCTGCTGACTGATCACGTGCTTTACAGGAAACAGAAACTCACCGGGACAGTTGTGCTGCAGAACAACCTTCCTGGGCCCCAGTGGCACAGAGGGCGGGGATGAGGAGCTTCTCATGTTCTGTGACCCTGCCAGCCTCTGTACTTCTTACTTGGTGAGGGGCCTTGGGGTGAGAAGGTAGCTCAAACAGAGGGCAGTGAGGTGGATCTGAAAGTTAAAAATACGAAAGAAAGGATATATCCCACTACCCATCCTGACACTTAGCTGGTTTTGGTGGGGGTGAGGCTGCTGGATTGTAACAGCAGCCCCACCCAGCAGTAGAACTGCTTCGAAGGGGGTGGAGACTTGATACATCATCCCAGGAATGTTTGTATAAAGCAGTTTCCCCTTTTTTTTCTGGACTAATTTTCAAGACGCCTGCAGCAGAACTGCTCAGACTGCTGCCCGTGCAGAGCCTGGCAGGACAGGTGTTGGAGCACCTTCCTTCCCTTCCTCCTATGGAAACCCTTTTCCTGCAGGCAGACAACACTGGAGACACTCGGCCACCCGTGGGTTCTGCAAGGTAAGCCCTCCGTGCGGGTCATTCTCAGCCTGGCGGGTTACTTTACTGGTAGCAGGTTTAACCAAAAGTGAGGATGTCCCTGCCCTGCCACCAGCTCAGCTTTGTCCGCTCGGCCACCCCACTGGGGTAGAAGATGCTCGGCAGCTCCACGGGACTCTCTGAGCAGAGTCTCTCTCTGAGAGGTGGGAGCGGCTTGGAATCAGCTCTGCCCGCAGCCCCGCAGCTGCACCCCCGCCCTGCCCACGCGTAGAGTACCCCGAGCCCCCTGGAGCACAAACCCTCTGCCATCTCCCACTGCTCCTGGAACCAGGAGGGATGAGGGACCCCCGGGACCCCTCCTGCCGCGCTTCCCCAGCCCTGCCCCCGCTCTGCTCAGTCTCCGTTCCAGTTTCGATTCCCGGGCAAAGGCGCTTTGCTCTGAAACGTTTCCTGACGTCAGCTGTCACAGCGGGCTGGGGCACAGACACAAGGGCGGGACGGGATTCACCGCAAGCCGACCCACTGTACAAGCCCAGCCCTGGGAGGTGCCCAGCCTTGGGAGGTGCCCAGCCCCGGGAGGTGCCCAGAGGCACTAAAAGATCAGTATTTCAGGGACACTTTTAGCCCCCTTTCTCGGGGAACGCTGCACCAAGTGTCAGTGGAAATCCATCTCCCACCATTTTCATAACCAACCTGTTCACACTTACTCTGAGGGATGCCTTACACCTACAGCACATCAGGACAGTCCCATAACAGGCTCCCCCCTTAGACCCATCTGCTCACCACAAAGCTCCAGCCAGGCTGGTGCCTCAGCCAGCCAAGGCTTCCATAGGGCTGACCAGATACAGAAAGGGTAAATGTGCACTTGTTTTTTTCCAGCATACCCTATTATCCCAGAACCAGTATCTCCCCAAACCACTCCCTTGTGCTGAACTTACCTCCTGCCACGCCATGGTCCTGGGGAGTGAACGCCCTTCTCCTTCCCTTAGTCACCACTATTACTCCTGCAGATATTGTGGAGACTTGACCAGTTGCTCCTTTTACACTTGCTGAGAGCACTGTTCAGCACCACGAGCTGCAGGGGTGGAGCTGGCTCAGCTCCTGCACCTGCTGAACCAGAGAGTGGAGCCTCCACACCACAGTAAGAGAAGAAACACCACCACAGTGCACCTTTTACTGTGACCCTGGTAACCAGGCCATGGATAGTTACTCCTGATTGTGAACGCCTCATTATCTCTGCTGTCACACTGCGCAGGTGTATTTAACCCATTATTTAACCCATTCCTCCTGCAGTACAGAACAGGCTGTCCCTGCTGCCACCCATCTCTCAACCCCTGGAATGGAGGCTGGGCACAGGAAGGATGTCATGACTCTGACACTGCACTAAACAGAAAATCATCTTCTGCGTTGGGCAGCGAGTTGAACTGCTTCTTGGAAATTTTGGTAAGCACCAGAACAGATGTGGGAAAAGAGAAGGAGCAGTAGAGAATACACCCACCAAAAAAGGGAGGGGAAAAAGCAAGTGTGAAGGAACAAAAGGCAGGGAAAGTGAGAAAAATCAATAAAAAGTAAGAGATAGAACCTGGGGGATACAGTGGTGGGGGGCCTCCTCTTCTCCAATATATAACACAAGGAAACTGTTGGGCTCAGTTGTCACCACGAGTTTTTCCAGCAACCCCCTATTTCTTTCATATCCATGTGTGTGTCAGAGGCAGGAGCAGCTGCCTTCACACAGGCACACAGAAACAGTGTAGCTGGCAAGAACAGATTTTTAGAGGTACAGAAATGACCAAAAAGGTGGGGAAACAGAACACCAAAATCAGCTTGAACTATCACAGAAATGTGAACTGTAAATCTAAAGACTTACTTTTCCCCTACCCAGGGTCTTGTTCATTAACAGCAGGATTTCCCTCACCAAAGACAATGGGTATGTATTGCTTTCAAAAAATTTCTACTTTGTATGTAGCAATTTGCTTTTTAATATCTGCATTTGAAGGATTCATTTCTAGTGGGGAACTAATCAGTACTCCTATCATCATCTTAGGGTATGTATTGATGCTATCCTTATTTAGCAGAAAATAATCAGACTCAAGTGGGTAAATGACCTACCCAAACCTGTCCAGTTTAGAGAATCCAGCCCTGTCAATTCCCATAAACCTTATCACATCATTCCCTGCAATGAGGATCATTTCTAAGTCTCCTTCCTAGTTTCCTGCTTTGCTGATTTATTAGTCTTGCACCATTGTTCAGAACTGCTTTTGATTAAGGTTTTGGATACTTCGTAATCAGAACTGACATATTTGAGAAGTTGAGGCCTGCTCCCTCAATGTGACTGGTAGAAAGAGAATAATCTAACAGTGCAGCCAAACAAATATTAGTTTGTATTAGTAATACATGATTTTAACTTCTAGATTACAAAACATTACCTGTGAATGAATGGGTTGAGAATCATGTCAAATGTTGGCTGGAATCTACTGGAATCAAGAAGGAGTATGTAGATCAACTACATGCAGAAGAAGTGACAGGTCCAGCACTAATGGAACTGGACGAGTCTTTCCTCAAAGAAATGGGAATGAAGAAAGGCCAAATCCAGATCTTAATCCACAAGAGAAATGAACTTCTGCGGCTCCAGGACAACGCACAGCAAGCTGAGGACTCAGGCAGCAAAACATCCGACAGAGCGGATGCACAACCAGGCCCAGGCAGAGCCAGCAGTGCCCCTGCTCAGGGCACAGCGAGTGGAGGCAGCCCTGGTGCTGTGGGTCCAACCAGCAGCAAGAACACAGCTCCAACTTCTGGCAAGAAGCAAAAAAACAGCAAGAAACCCCAGCTTCAAAAAGCTGATGAAGTTTTAGAGCTCAGAAACTGTCGGCCATTTAGAAGTCAGGATACTGATTTCAAATATGTGAAAGACACAGTTCTTCCTCCAGAATCAGGAGTCAGTGATTTAATCATTCCTTGCCACGAATACAAATCTTTTGCCATTGCTGCAGAACTGAACAAACTTCAACTGCAATCAAAATTTGCCTCTGAGGTGATACGATTTGCTTCAGCCTGCATGAACACTCGAACAAATGGCACCATCCATTTTGGTGTCATGGACAGCGTTGAGGACCAGGGCTGGAAACACGGACAGATCGTTGGCTTGAAGGTCAAAAACCGAGAAGACTTTGTTGATGCACTGGATTACATAGACAAGTGCTTTTGCAGTGATTTACAAGAAATTGCAAGGAAATGTATTCACCCACCTGTGTTTGTTGAAGTGATTTCAAAAGACTCTCAGGAACAAAGATTTGTAGTGGAGGTTGACATTGAACCAACATTCAGCTTGGTAAAGAACAACTGTTTTGAAGTTTATTTGCCAAAATACAATGAAAATGGTCAGAAGGTGATCCTGACCAAAGAACCAGCTCTCTACCAGAGACTAGGAGCAAAGTCTGAACCTGTGCAGCGCAACAAACTCACTGCTTTCATTCAAGCTATGCAAGACAGGGATGCTCAAAGAGAAAAAGCTGAGCTCTCCAGCACACAAGTACCTACAGAAATACATCAAGATTTAGGAAGAAAGTTATCAATTCTATTAAATGATGGCAAAAGCTACATGGATGATTCCCTATGGTACATCCTTGTCACAAACAGATGTGAACAGGATGATCTGAACTACATCAACTTTTTAATGCACTTGAACATTTTCTGTGTCTTTGACTTTGATGAACATTCCAATGTGTCAGGGCTGTACAGCAAATACAAAGAGCACCATGAAACAAGTTCTTATTTTTTACAGGATTTTTTTGAAGAAATTAAGACTGATAGTTCTCCCTCTCAGAAACTGTTTGATCAGACCAGCTGGATATTCTGCAATGGGCGCAGTGACTTCCTTGGGGATGAAAAATCTTGTGATGAAAATACATGGATTAGAACCAAAAAAAAATACCTGAAGAAAGTAATTACTTGTATCTGTGAGGAAATTCTGCCACAGGGCTCTTTCATTGTGCTTTTTCTATTGCTATCACCAGTGCAGAAACCACTTGTGGACACTTTTCAGGAATTCTACACAGAGATGAATGGCATGGAGTACATCATCTGCATTGCAGAGTCCAGAGAAAATTACAGAAAGTGGGCTAATCTAGCTCAGGCATCCTGCAGCATTGAGACCCTAGAACAATGCAGTGTTGTGGGTATGAAGCTCAGTCATGTGGATGCCACCATCCAATCAATGCTGCCTTCTACAGCCCAACCCAGACACCTGCCAACTTCCACTGGAGGCGTGTGTACACTGCCCATGCGGGAAGAAGAGAAACTGTATTCCCTAGAAATCCTTTGTGCTGACCAATGTGATGATATCAAATTAAATCTTTTGACTGAAAAACAAAAACAAGAAATAGAACAAGATTTTTACCGTGGGAAAAAAATCATGTGGGAAAATTTGTGGCTTGCTGATGAAAAACTCTGTGGGGACATCATCGAACGTGAAGCATGCACAGAGGCAAGTAAACTCTTGGATGGCATTTTACGAGGAAATGGACAAAATTATTCTGTGGCAAAACTAAAGATATTTCACCATCCTGGGAGTGGTGGAAGCACAATAGCAAGGCAGGTTCTATGGAAAAACAGAAAGCGTTTTAGATGTGCTGTTATCAAGACCTCATATTCACCTTCAACTGTTTGTAATCATGCGCTTGCCCTTAGAGATTATGAAGAAAAGGAAATCACTCACTGTTTTCCTGTGCTGCTCCTGATAGAAGATTATGATGACGAGTACTTTGAAGAACTACAGATTGAGTTAATGGAGGCTGTAACAACCAGGAAAATGAATACTTCCAGGCCTTACTTCATCCTCATATGCTGTAGACGATGCAATATCCCTGAAAGGCTTTGCAAGGCTTCACCACTGGACACAGTTGCTGTCACTCACAAACTGACACAGTCAGAGAAAAATCTGTTCAACACCAAACTTAAAAACCTGCAGGAGAAATACACTGAGGCAGAATTCATACTGACATTTGTGCTGATGTGCAAGGAGTTCAATAAGGAATATGTGTCACACACAGTAAAGAACATACTGCAAGGCATCGACCCTTCCTCTCGTGACACCTGCTTGATGCGTTACGTGGCTCTGCTGAACTGCTACGTACCCAATTCATACATTTCACTGTCACACTGTGAGGCTTTTCTGGGGCTGGGGGCGTATCTAGAGAGTAAAGCAAGAGCATACGATTTCAAACATCACTTGAGTGAACAAGTAAGAATGATTTTTATTGAGCTAAGGGAAAGTACCAGTTATATTTCATCTGTTCGGATAATACACTGCCTGGTTGCAGAAGAAATTCTGCATCAGCTTTCAGGGAATCAACCACTAAGTCAACTTGCAACAGCTCTTCTTCAGGAAAAGGCACTCTTTGAAAACAGATTTGGACGAGAAGAATTCATAAAGTTTATCAGACATCTGTTTATTCGACGCGGTAAAAGAAGCAGGGGTGACAATACTGATACTCTCTTCTCCCCATTCATTGAAGATGTCTGTCAAGATGAAGACTGTGAAAAAGCCATTGCTGTTTTACAAGCTGCATATGAACTCCTTGGAAAAGATGCTTTTTTTGCCCAGCAGCTTGCCAGACTAAACTACAGCAATGAAAAATTTGAAGATGCGAAATACTGGGCAGAGGTCGCAAAAGCACATTTGCCAACTGATTCTTTTATTTTGGATACAGAAGGTCAAGTCTACAGGAGATGGTTTAGTTTCACTGTGGATAAAATGGCAGAGGAGGACACCCCTGAAAGGATCACTGAGAAGATAATGATCGCTCTTAAAGCTATGAAATGCTTCAGGGCTGCACAACAGGCAGCAAAGGAAGAACGTGAAATTATGAACAACGCTGGCTACTTTGGAGAAGTGGAAGTAGGTTGTCGCCTTCTTCGATTTTTGTCCACACTGTCTGTATTCCGCAGAAGTGCAGAGGGGGAACATACTGAGCTTGTGAAATATCTCACCACAGATTACATTCCTGAAGACATAAAAAAACCATGGGGAATGCTTCATTCCCGCTTAAAAGGCTTGCGCCAGAACCTGTATGATGCTCTGGAATGGATTTCAGAAGAACTAAGTTATTTCCAAACAGATAAAAACCAAGAGAATGATGATGAAGATGATGATAATAAGGAAGAACAAATTTATAATCCCAGAAAATGGCTGAGACACCAGTCAGCGGTATATGCTAAATTCTTCATCTCAGCATCACTTATTGATGACAGCAACAATGGTCCTGACACTCAGTTAATGAGACGCATGCACATTTATAGGAGTGGTGGAGGAAATGTCACCAATATCCTGTCATTCTTCACAGATAAGAAAGAGAACAGGTCAGCTGAAAAGCTAGAAAGGATCCTTAGTTTCTATCCAGAAAACCCTCAGAGGAACAAGCTGGAGGACGGTGATTTGATCAATTTTATTTTGTCCCACATCACATTAGCCTGCTTAGCACCAGGATCAGCCAAACTCCTTCCACTGTCAACTCTTCGTGACCTCAGTTTAAGATTCTTCAAAGCAAAAAAAACCCCATTTCCAGCAAGTGCTTTTTTCTTACTCACCCTGCTGTACTGGCCAGATGATGCATTAGACAAAGAGCCTAATCCTGATAAAGACGAAATTTTAACTTCAGCCCTTCAAACCCTGAAACGCTTATATGACATCAAAGTGAAAGATGTTCCTGCCAGAAAGAAAAGGATCTACACCCCTTTTTTTCTGGGAAAGGGTTATGGCTTAAGTAAGATTGTGCACAAAGATAAAATTGACAAATTGATGGTGGGGTCCTTAAATGAGAAGAGAATGAAGTGGCTGCATGGAAGTGTATGGAATATTCCCACAATCCGTGACAATCTCAAGAGAGTTTCTGGCTGGACCAAGGACAAGAATTTATTTATACGTGGTCATGTGAAGGAGCTCCGTATCTTGCCACTCCATTATGACTCAGTGCCTGCTGGAAATGAAAATGTGACCTTTTATTTAGGCTTTTCATTTAATGGTCCTGTTGCTTACAATATTGAGGTTGAAAATGACCCAGCCATCAAAAGAACATAAGGTATGTAAGTACAGTACTGTATGCACTGTGCTCTTAGAAGGTACAGCACTGGAAGTGTCTAATCTCACATTTAAAACTAAAACTGGATTGCCCATGGTAACTACCAGGCAACAAGAAAATCAGAATTAAGAACTACAATTGTGACCAAATAACTAAAAAAATTTGAAACTGCAAGTAAAGTGAACTTTGAGCCAAGAATTTGATAGTTTTGGACTCACAGAAAGCAAGGTTTCAAACCAAAGACAGCAATCAATCCCTTTCTTCTTATCCCACAGGTTAGCATTTTAAGTTAATTTCTGCAGTGTCTTGATCAGTAAAAGAATTTGTTCAGTGTAACTACATTTTTCTTCCTGAACCAGCAACAGAAAAGTGAACACACACCATACACTGCTATCTGACATGTACCATGTATGAAATAACTACCAACTGCAAAGCCAGTGTCAGTATGGAAGCGATTTTAAAGCTGACTTCGCAATCAGGACTGATAAAAAACAGGTCTCAAATTCTGCATAACTCTACATTGCTTCTCTCTAAATATTACCATACTGGACAGATCTGTATGTGGGGTGGGGTGCAGAGACACGTAGGCAGAGTCATGGGTGACATAAAAGATTATTTGTAAACAGTTATGTGTTCATAGTTCAAACAATTCCTGCACTTGGTGAAATGATTTTGCGTTATCATTCAAAGAATGCCACAGAATACAGAACTCAAATTTGTCTAGAGCATACATCCACATCCATGAGCTGAAAAATGCAAAGGGGTTTTTCACTGCTGTGTTTGCAACCATATCACATTTAGCTTCTAATAACAAAAGTGTGTGTTGATGGTTTCCAGTTGTTTGATACAAGATAATGTGACTAAAATTGCTAAAACCCCCTGTAACATAACTTGCTTTAATCCAATAAATGTCTTTTATGAAGGACTATCATTTCTATGTGAGCTTTATTACCCTGAGGATGTATTTCCAACAGTAGCTAGGTATGATTTGCTTTTCCAACTGCAGCCAAGATCTGGGCACAGCCAAAAACTGTAAAACAAACTGCAAGCCATGGTGAACTCGGAAGGAAGATGATGGAAGAATATTGTCTAGTCCAAGCCTTTACGTTCTCGCCTCAGGTAGCAGAAACAATTGGCAGAAGCAAGAGCTGGAGGGCCAGAGAAATCCCCCTCTGCTCCCCAGCCCTGATGCAGGGGACAGGAGTATGTTTGAGAAGGTAACTGGGCAAAGGCAGCTTCCCCAAACCTAGCCTGGGGCATTAGGATGGCTTCAACCCAGAGCAGAAACAGAATATGTAAACTTGCACAGGAGTTGGAAGCAAAGCACTGACTGCTCACCAGATACACAACCTGCTCAAATGCTGTGGCAGAAATACAGACTTTGTTTTTGAAAAGGAACTGTTACCATGATGAATTAGCCTGCTTGGCCCAGAGGGTCTGTCTTGCAACTTGTTTTCTGCCTGCACACATCCAACTCAATTCTGCTGACAGCAATGCTTTGCCCTGTAGCCCACACTATGGCACAAGCTTGAGTCTTGTCTTTGAGGTATAAACAGGGGTCTTGCTTTTCCAACATGTCCACTTTTACCTTTTAAGAAATTAAAAGTTTAGCTTCAAACTCTTCATCCCCACCATCCCTACAGGGAAAAAATAAAAAACAACCCAAAACCGAAACAAGTTTTAGAGAAAAAGTGTGAACTTACAGATTAACTCCTGGGGTCCCACGTTGCCAAGAACAACCAGCTGAGGGCAGCAAGTACAGACTCATCCTTCTGACTTCCTACCAGTCATGTTCACACTGGGAGGGCTTTAACCTGCCAGGCAACACACAGCTGCCCTTCCTCTAACCAGCTCTTAGTACAAAGCAGTTCCCAAATGCCCCTCAGATTTCCCTGGAGCTGAAAGGCCCAGAGGACAAATGCCCATTAAGAGCTTCTGCACAGCAGCAGTGCTCCCTTGAAAGGCGCTCTACTGCAACTCCTTGTCACACATACCCAATTCAAAATGCCTCCAACCTGTCCATGTCATAGCATTAAAATATGCATTTATCTTTCCTTTACTACCTCTCAGAAATGAACCGATGAGTGAACAGTGCTAGCTAAATAAGACCAACCAGCCTAGCACAGTAACCCATTCTCATCCCATACACAAGAGGTGCAAGGATACCCAACTCCCAAGTTACCTCATCTCTCCAGCATTTTGCTCAAAAAGGGTTTAGAACAGAGCACGTCCCAGCATGCCCATGCCATCAACTTTTATTACAACACTGTTAGAAACTTTTCCTCCACATTCCAACTCTTCCAACTTCAACAGCTTTGTGTAGTATGCTTAGCAGGACAGCAGATCAACAGCAAAAGGAAGTTACAACTTGGAAGTTAGGATTCAGTTGTCTCCACTTTAAGTCAGCTCACACAAATGAGTCTCTGCAGCTCACAGAGAATCAAAAAGCTGGTACCAAATTATTCCCACCATAATACCTGTTGCAATAATAAATAGGTTTTCAAGAGAAAAAAAAATACACAAGAAACAGTGGTTCACTTCTGTTTAATAAGAGACTGTTACAAAATGATCACACATTACAGATGGCTATATGACCCATTCCTGAAGAACAGTTCAGAGAAGGTTCCCAGTGGATGCAAATGATGTTAGCTCCGCTCTTTTAAGCTTCTTTGTAAACTGAATGCTATAAAATTAAGCTTGTTATTGTTACTATTATTTGCATGCATTAAAGTGATGCACATACTTACCAGTCTCTCACTTTCTTGAATTAAATTCAACATCAGTATTTTGCCACCACCTGTCTTTTGAAAAAGATCAGTAATCCCAGCCCTTCCATACCACTTAACACAAAAGCAACATCAAGTTACAGAAAAAAACCCTTCACAACTAACTTCTGTGGCCATACTGCTACCGAGAAGGGACACTATTCACTCATGTGCTTAAAGGTCCTTTATGAAGGTACTAAAAACAGCCTGGAGTTTGCTCATTTTGAGTTTGCTGCAGTGACCAGAAACTCTAAAAGGGCAACTGGGAGTCAGCAAGGAATCTAAGGAAATAGTGGGAAATTACAAACTGTTCCGAACATCAAGTACCAGAATTGGGAGGGAAGACTGCTGAGCCACTTTACAATGGACAGCTGCTTTAATGGTGTGTCAGAAGTTGAGTTACAATTTAACACTGCTCCCCTGGTAATCAAAGTTCAAATTTCCAGTATTGTTTTGGTCCTATCTCAAAAGAAAATAAACTTGATTCTACCAAAAAGTACCATAAGTAATTGTCATTTAAAGTCTCCCAAAGAGATAACCAGAGTTCTACCAGAGTTCTACTATGATCTATCCTGAAGAAATGCACTTTTTGTTAAGACACTATAGAACACACTCTGCCCTTTTAGCTATCCCCACTGACTGCCAGGCCAACGGACAAGCAGTGCAGGTCTGCATCCAACCACTACCAAAACCAGGATTTGATAAGGTAACTGAGCAGCCAAAAGCAGTTACTCACTCCAACTTAGTACTAAGCATTGCATTAAGTATCAGCTAGGGTCAACCATAGCGGGTGTAAGAAATATGGATACATTCTGTCAACAGGGTAATGGCCTCACAACAAGGTATTCCTTTTACTCTTGCATACCTGCAATTAAGATTAAGCAGAGATAAAGCTGAAGTGTGAATATTAATGTATGACTTCCCTTTTTTTCCCCTTCTAGGAAAAAAAACCTATGCAACATTAGTCAGAAATCTGCCTGTAGCTAATTTTGAAGACAAAGTAATTTAGTGTAAATCACCAAGGACTGATGCAGAGTAGATGGCAGGCAATGGGCTGCAAGTGTAACTAGTCTAAAACCTGGAAAGATAAAATTGCCTTGAAACTGTGTATGTTTTTATGATGAATTCTGCAGGACCATTTAAGATTTCAAAACCCTAAAACAAGCAATTCTGCTGGATGTGGCAAGTCACTCATAAACCCACTCTAGACCGTTCAAATGAGCTGGCAAAACTGAAGTGTCTGTTCAGCTACCACATAACTATGACCTTCCCAGTACCAACTAAATAATTATCCAAATGTCAAATTTGGATGTCAAATGCCCCTCAAATTGAGAGTGGGACATCATGGCCTTAAAAACTGAATTAAAGCAGTCTTACACAGCCCATCCAGTTGTGGGTCTGTGCTTTGTGCTACAGCACAGAAAAAGTTTTCATTTCTTTTGCTGATATGTAGAAATGAGATATACAAAGTCTAAATAGAAATAAATGTATGCAGCCATTCCAGAGAAAGTTGCATCTTTTATCCATTCACAAAGAATGTTTCCTATTTCAAGGTGTAAAATATTCTATACAACAGAAATGAAATACCAGAATTTCTGGGAATATGGAATAGGGTAGAATCAAAATAGAGGCAGGCAGAGTAACTCTGGAGTAAGATAAAACAGCTGGACAAAACCACATTTGTAGGTAGCCTCTGAAGTGCTGAAATGAACTAACAAAAGTAATAATTAAAAAAAGCATACAAGCACAAGCTCCTGGCTTACTGGCCTAACAGAGTAAAAATCTGTGGGTAAAAAGGGTAATTAGCAATAGCTAAAGAAAATGGAAAGATTACAAACTGCTATGGATTCTTACAAACAAATGCTTAATCCCCAACACAACAAACACAGGATCCTGCTGGTTTGCTGGTAAAAAACAGCCTCATTAATAAGTAGCATGTTACCACAGTGATTGTGACTTCAGATTTTCACACTCTTCAGTAACATCAAAGGCTGCTTGTCCAGATCGTGTATTAAATTTTCCTTAAAGATGCTTGCAGGTATTTTTTACCTGTCCACAAGCACAGTTAAATCCATTATCTTCCAAAAGAGTCTTGGCTGTTCACTCACTATTGGAATCAGCAGTAGGTAACAATCACATTTCAGAGACCAAAATTCCCCTCAGGTATTTAAGTGGTATCATTTGAACAAATTATTTCAAATAGGAACATCAGGTACTTACAGATTAAACTAACCTGTACTGGCAGTTCTGTGGAATTTTTCTTCTCTACCAGTAAGTAGCAAATGCTGAAATTCTGCTGCTAGTTAACAGAAACACAGATTGTATTAAACAAGGTGTTTAACCCATAATTTAGTTTTTTATTAAAAAAGAAAAAAAAAAAAGCTGCCAAACTTCAATTACTGCAATTTGTTGCTTAAGAAAAGCATGTGAAGTAAAGGCAACTATAAAACTACTTTCAATTTTCCCTTCTGATTTTTCATACATAACTCATAAGTTTAACAAGGTCACCTGCTGCCTACTAAAAACAGAAAGGAAATTACAATACTTACATTGCCAGGTTCCTTCATTAAAGTCTTAACTTGTGTTTTCTTATTCTGAACTTGACAAGTGAAAGAGCAAAATGTATTTTTTCCCACTTAAATTTATGAGAAAGAAGCTAAGGAAGTCAGTGCAAGTAACTCAATGAAAAAAAAAGAAAAAAGCTCTGCATGACATCTTTATCTCAAAGCATTACATAACTAAGTTGGGAGATGGTGAAATAGCTTCCTTTGCTTGTACTGCATTTCTGTTAATTAAAATTGCTATTAGCAAAAACCAGTTATACATATTCGCTACTAAGAGCAGCAGAAGCTGAAATTCTACAACCCATGCCCCCTAGTAACTCAATGTACCTGGGAATCTGGTACCTGGGAATATGGTAGAGATTTAGACAAAATTTAAGGAAAAAAAGTTTAAGATGTCAGAAGCTTGAACCTTGTAAAAGGCAGTCATCAGAGAGACACACTTTAACTGCTAACAAGAGAATTTACAAGGAAGCTTTCAAGCTCTCAATGTCATGTGTCTTTGCTTTTAGTTAGGATGATACTGGCATTAAAGTTCTACTTTTTTCTCAAAACTTTTTCACTTCTTTATACCCTTAAGAAAAAAAAACCTGAAGGCAGGTAAGTTCAAGACAATATTGCTGCAGAAGTCAAATTCACTGCCACTAAAACAGCAGTGTTGCTGACTGTCCCTACTGCAAGAAAGCCCATAAGAATTTAAGAGGTTATTGTAAACTTGTTCAGAAGGTGCAAAGGCCTCACTACTCCCAACAGTGTCCAGGTATATAAATACCAAACCTCACAATCATTCATACCACAGTCAAAATTGACTCAGCAGGATGCCAGGAACAAATGGCTTGAGGATAACACCCTGGATCCGGTGGCTCAGGACAGGATATGGCTGGCTGCCAAAGCAGCAGGCTCCAGTGCTCAGCCCCCTCAGCCACACCTTCACAAGGCTGCAGTAAAACTGCATTTCTTTTAACAGAGCCTTACTGGGAACCCGTGCTCTGGCAATCACGAGTGCACTAAGCTGCTGCTTAGTGTGCCAGAAACCTCTAACCAAGTGTTTTTCAGAACTTCAGAAAGAACCTTTATTTACACTACACTTTACAAACACTTTGATTCATCCTGATCCTTTTAAACAGTCGTCTTCAATCTTTCTTTCCTCTAAACTACCTCCAACATAGCCCAACCATGACAGACAAAACACAGCAGTCACAGGCAGCTGCATTCTTACAGAACCCAGTCACTACCACTGTTTCCCTGGTCTGATTGTTTTGACTGCAAGCATACAGATTTTTTAGAAGTTCTTTGTACGTGGTATGTACTTTATTTACCACATCTCCAAGTTACTTGGCTTATTTAATAGATCAGATGCCAATTTACACAATTTAGCAAAGTATCAGTAACCCCTGCTCCTTAATAAAAGTCATGCGCCTCTACTTACGCTTAAAAAACCTGAACTCCAAGACCTCATTTTGTTAATATCTATAAAAGTCACATCACTGAAATACTGTCACCTTTAGTAAAGAAATTTCACTAACAAAAAGATGTACAACTTTGTGATACATGAACTGCTGCAATGAGAGCTGCAATACTGGAATGTAACTAAGAACACGCTTCATCCCTCAAAATAAAGAGGCATTTGAAATTTGCCTGTTTTTTATTTTGAGAATCTGAGAGATTCAGATACTTAAAGCAAGAAAGTACAAGCCCCACAATGTATTATTCTGAGTTAAACAGTTTCCTTAGACATTGCAGGGAAGTAAGAACTAAGCCAAATGCTCCTATAAACAAAGCGAGTGAAAGAAATACTAGTTGCAGTAGTCTTATCTTGAAGAGTTGTTCTCATCTTCACTGTTATCAGGGGGAGCACCACAATGAGAATTAGCAAAGCAAGACCATGCTCAATAACTATTCTGAAAAAGTTAACATGGACATGTCAATTTTCCAGTCAGACAGGGATTTTGGGGGGGCCTTCTACAGGAAAAATACAAAGGGCAGAGTACAAACAAAGAAGAGTACAACAGAAATGTGCAATCCACTCTAAGTTAATTACAATTCTATCCTTGAATTAAAATTACTTGAAATACCATTAGGGGTCATTATTTAGCAAAATCCTGAAGAAACAAAACAGAGTCTGTGCTCATAAAAAAGCCTCATCACAAACTTTA
Organism: Illadopsis cleaveri; assembly: GCA_013399915.1. NCBI lineage: Eukaryota > Metazoa > Chordata > Aves > Passeriformes > Timaliidae > Illadopsis > Illadopsis cleaveri. The sequence continues at coordinate 372,730 of VXBB01018006.1, read as the reverse complement.
AAAATATCTCAAAAACTTAAAAAAAAAAAATAAAGGTCAAACCAGACACCTACATTTGTTTATTTAATATTTCACTGCTGATATGCTGCAAGACCTCCTTGGGGAAAATCTGCTGTTCTGAAGCTTCAGTTGTCTTTAAGCAACCTCAAGCACTCACAACCAATGCATCTGCAACAGAATAAGCACCTTTTTCTTCACAAAGGGTAGAAATTTTTGCTAGTCATTGTGTGAAAGAAGGAACTTCAAATAAATCAAATTTTGAATATGCAACAGAATTTCCCAAGGTTTCAAAAAAAAGTTTTTCAACTCTTCCTATTGCTGCAATAGTCAAAATATTCTCAAATTTGATGTCTTTGAGAGACTGAGGAAAAGGCACTCCCTGAAACCAGCAAACTGAAAAATCTGCGGCTTTCATTTCTCACTCTTCTGTTCTGTGTTACCAACTTGGAGCTGATCTCTATTTCTTGGCAGGGCTCTACATTAATATTTGATGAGGTGCAGCTCACACACAGAGCAGTATTAACATCTCAAACTTCTTCAAAGAAACTCTAGTCCCTAATTTGGACTACACAATTTTGTAGCAACTGACTGACTACTTAATTCAAACCTATTTTAAGCTTTTCAACAGAGACATCTCCTCAGAAGAGAAAACATTAATAATTGGTATTTACATGCCACTAATTCAGAGACTACACAAAATCAACACTACCAAACCCAAAAACAAATACAGCACAAATGCAATGCAGGGAAAGATGGGGAGGGGCACTGTGGCTTAAGGACTACCTGAGCAGCCTTGAAGAAAATGCACTCCATTAAGAGAAAAGGTACCCACACATCTTAAAACAGGTTCCCTCCCCTTAAGACTCTTAGAAACACAGTGATAATAAAAAGATAAATATTAATATAGAGCCCATCTACCAAAAGAGAACAAAAAACCTAAATTAAAATAAATTTAGGGGCCTTCACCAAACTTGCTGCAAGTTTGGGGACATAAATATCCAACAGCCATAAAGCTGTGAAAGCCCCCAGAATGAATAAAATAAATCCCACTTGCCTCAGACTGAACAGGGCAACACTGAGACTCTGCCTCAGCCTGTCCTATGGCAGGGCTATAGGAAGAAGAAAAATTTAAATTTTAGAAAAAACATGACCCAATTAAGTGAAAGACATGCATTCAAAATTAACAAAATTCCAGTGATCAAGCAAACAAAAGAAAATGACTGCTACAGCACCTCTTTTGTTAGGCCCAAACAGTATTTTTTGTAGTTGGTAGCTATTTCTGAATTGGACAGCTTGTTTTGCTTTGTATCTTGATCAATGGAACATCAGTCAGTTGTCTTGGGGCATTTCTCCCATAACTGATAGTATTTGTGTACTAGTTCACGAAAAGTTAAAGATTCCACCAGCCACTGAAAATGTTCACCCTTGTCTTAAGTGTTCATGTAGAAACTAGACCAGTACAATTATTAAGACATTTACTAGGAAGTGTCATTAGCTACCATTTTAAATTGTGGCCCCAGCACATGGACTGGTGTATCAGTCTCAATTTAACTGAAGGTCATAATGCCCTTCTTGCTGTTCATAAAGCTGATGTCATCTTGGTATTTTAGTTTTCATCTTGTATCCAGAATTCTTTGATTCCTATAAAATAACTGTAGGTTATCTATCCCATTCAATTTCATCCATGTTTTAAGTGAGTAAGTTATCCAGTTCTGTGTCAGTACTGCTCAAGAGTTCCACAGAGTACAATGCTGGCAGAAACCACAGAAAGCAGATGCAGCTGAATGTGTTTCTAGAAGCTTGTTTACACTGTTCCATGCATGCACAGAGCGAGGAATAGTTATCCACTGTTACTACATAAACTGCCCAGCCTCAAATTTATTATTGACTCCTAAAATCTCATCTGTGGAAGAAAAAAAAAGTAATCCAAAGGTTTCAGAAGAAATTTTCAGTCTACATAAGGCAGCTAAGTAGTATTTTATTTAAAGCAACTTTGCCGATGGCAGGCTATTCTAATGGCAGTATGGAGGAGTTTATATAAATACTTCTAAAAAACTAACCCAGGCTTTGTCAAGGTTCTTTCACCAGTCTCATCCACTGTGCCCTAAAGATCAGCTGCTTATTATGATATTGTGAGACCATGCATAAAATAATTGAGAACCTTCTACACAGTCCTAGATGCTATAAATTCTGGCATGTTTTTTGTTAAACCTATTTTCCCACCTGTGTCTGAAATTTTCTTGTAGCTTATCTTTTGTATTCAACATTTGCATTATATTGCAATTTCAAGACTGGTCAAAATGCATTTGCAAGTGTGAATTTTACTGCAAGATCTGCCATGGCAAATTTAGGCAACAAGTGAAAAACAAAGCTTCTATGTAATTACATCACTAGAGTCCTGCAACAACTATAAAAGATATGCTTTTCTGCAATCATAAAGGCTTCTGCAGTCTCTTTCCAGAAAGAGAGAAACTAAAGCAAAACCCTGTTTTCATGGCTGCATTACATCAGGGATTTTGCTGGCAGAGCTATGTTGATTACACTTGGCATTGCAAACCAAGTATTTGTCTTTATACAACTATTACATTCAAAGTAGTTTTACTGGTTTTGGATAAATGCACCATAAATCCAACTCTCAACATTAAGAAGCAGTATCCAAAGAAATGAAGGTGAGGACCAACAGACAACACAGGCACTGAAACACCTGCCTGTTTACAGAAGAATCACACAAAAGACAAGAGTAACTGAAGACTAAAGGCATCCACATCACAGCTCTTATTGCACAGGTATGACAGGAGCAGGAAAGTAAGTATCCACATGAAAATCATGGAAAAATTGTTCACCTGCCCGTATGCAAGTACCAATGAAATATATGTGGCAGTACTTACTCGAGGGATTTTCATAACATTACTACTAAGGAAAGATCATTCTCAAAATGCATTCAAGCTTGAAGTCTATGCAGTATTAGCTACAAAATGGCACCATTATCAGAATGAGACATTCACGGTTTGAAAGAGTGAAACTTAATACAATCTGCAGAATATGCTGAGTTAACAGTGCATGCAATAAGGTTTTATCCCAGGAAAAGTAGGGGTCTGAAAACAACATAAGAGAAAATTACAGAAAGACACCAAAGGGAGAAGGAATTTACTTGACTGGGGCAGAAGGGCAAAGTATCCTTAGAGCACCAATATGATCTTCAGAAAAAGCAAGAAGTTTTATAGTTTTACAAGCAGTAGTTAAGATCACTTTATAATGTACAAATTTTATGTGTAATATTATAATAAGGAGAAATATAAGACCTTGTAAAAATCTCCTCGGTGTTTTGTAATTATCCTAATTAGGTAAAAACAAAAGAAACCCAGAGTATTGAAGTGCTGCCTCAGCAAAATAAGTTTTATCTGTTAGACTTACATCTAAAGCAAGATGAAGAGCTAACAAAAGATTTGACATCAAGGCCCACTCAGCACATTTGCAAGCCAAATAGTGCACAGCTGACAGGTGATCAGTAGATACCAGTGATCAGAGAGAACTGCTTCTCAACAGAGGCTTGGAGTTATGGTCTTAAAACTGCTGAACACTTCAGAAAAAAGTGCCTGGCAATTCTTAAAGGTTAAACTAAGGCCATTCAGCTGTAACTAGAATGCACCGGATGCTCTAGTGCTTTTGAGACATTCTGTGACCACAGGTCAGAAGCTGAGATAATGTAGCATTTTAGTTGTACTGTATTTTTGTACTTTAAAGAGACAACACAGAATAAAGCCACATGAAGTACTTTAGTGCAGCTAAAAAACCCCAAGACTTCTAAAAAAATAGCCATAATGCTCAGCATTATAATTACGTGAAAAACTTCCACTATCTACAAAAACATCTATGAACAACACAAAAATGCTGATGGATCCTTCTGCCCTACCCTAAAGAAGAGATATCCCCATTAATTAAACTGCAGATAAGGCTTGAGGCTGGAATGTGTATTTAAAGTTGACCTGCAAATGAAAAATTCACCACTCTTTTTTCCCCACTGAGAAGAGGCTGAAGAAGCCCTCCCTTCCCTCCCCTCCAAAAAACTTCCCTCTACATTCTCATCAGAGATATAACACAGGAACACACAATGTCAGACTTAATTACAACCTTAATAGGAACCTGTCACTCTACTCTTATAAACAGAGAAATGACTAATTCATAGAGGGAAGACCTCTCTTTGATAAAAAGGTCTCTTACCCTGAAACTTTCACCAAATGGCTCAAGAAAACTCAACACCTGATCATAGGACACAACAGATGGTTACAATGGTTCACCTTTCAGATACTGCCAAAACATGAAATTCTGAACATTCGAAGTAAACACACAGCATATAACACATTACTCTTGCCTGCTTTGCCTCTTCTATGCATTAAGAGGGTTAAGTTACCATTTCTCTTTTGCAGGTCAACTTCAATACATCAACTGGAAGTCACTCACCCATGTGCCATGCACCTAAGCTTCTAGAAATCTTCACCTAAAAGGCTCCTAAAATTCACCTCCATTTGCACATCAAAAAGTGTCAGTTGCAGAGTGAACTCATGGGACATACCATGGCACTAGGATGCACTCAGAGCACTTTCACATCCTACAAGGAAGTGCCAGGACTAGAAATCATTTGAAATTTATTGAGGACAAGAAATCACAAATAAAAAAACATAAGCATTAAGAGAAGTTACAACCAAGAGTTAGGATGTGCCTCCTGCAGCCTGAGTTTTGAGGAGTCTGTTAATAAGTGTACAGGTCTTTGTCTCCTCAGGATGTACAGCTAAGGAGCGACTCTTTAGAACAAGGAATTCAGTCAGACTTTATCAAAACAGCATCAATAACTGTGTTCATTACACCAACGGTTACCAAGGCATGCATCTGTACAAACCTTTCAGGCAGTTGTCCACAGCTGGTCATGAATAAAAAGGCATATAAATTTTTCTGCTCTTTTATTACAATGAAGTTTATAACAGTACAGAAAAGTCACATGACCTTAGTGGGTCAATTTACTTAAACCCTGGAACAGGAGGAACTCTAAATACATTAAATATTGTTACAAGTTCAGACTTTCATGTACAAGTAGTTGGGAACAGTTACAGCCCTCACCAAACTATGTTGGGGACATGAAGTCCAACAGCACTTGAAGTGCTGTGAAGGCATAATTTCACAAATAGCAACATAACATTACAGAACTTGCCTTTAAGGTGGTATGTTCATGTAATTCCAGCGCCTTCACAATTTAACGAACCATATTTACTATACTTCACTTCTAAAAACCTAGATGAAACATGAAAAAGAAGCCATACAGTATAAATCACAACATCAGGAAAAGTTCCTGTTATTATTCCAAATAATTTTTCCCATGTAAAATAAGAATGTCCAATAGCTCCTTGCATGTGGGAAGATACTTATTTTTTTTTAAAGTCACAATGAAGCCTTAATTGACGGAAGCTCGGCTATATTAACAGCACAAGATGAGAAAAGGTTTAATCTCCAAACCTATTAGAGTGTGAGTAGGAGCATCAGTAGCGGCCACCTTGCGACATTACGGGCGGTCTCATTCCCATCGGAGGGCGAGGAGGTCCACTCTGGTACGGGGGCACCATCGGAGGTCCCTGACCATATGGAGGCATTGCTCCAGGAAGATATCCTGGCATGCCCTGGTGATGAGCACCATACTGACCTATAAACAGAACAGTTAAGATGCAAAGAATAATTTTTAATTTTTTTTTTTTAATAGTGAGAAGTGCATTTTGTGAAAAGCTTCAACCCCTCCCTGCTAGCATAGGCAACTTCACAAATCTTTGCAAAAACAGGAAGCTGGGAAACTTATGATTACCATGAGGTGGCATGGGAGGTCTCATTCCTTGTTGCTGTGGAGGAATTCCTGGCTGTGGTGGCATCATACCTCCAATTGGTCCAACTGGTGGATTCCCCAGGGCAGCCTGGCCTGGTCGAGGAAGATTGCGCTGGTATTTAGGCAACTGTGCCCTTCTCTCTTCCTAAAACCAGAAGAGACAACCACAACACATGGTGTTAAAACTCACCAAAAGCAAAGTAAATAGAGGTGAAACAAAGTAGATTACTATACTATTTTAACTACCTTACAAATTCAAAGACTACTAGTAACATTATACAACAGCAGTAGGATTTGCCCCCCTTTCTGCAGACTTTCTTCCTTAATACAGACCAATTCAAGCATTCTGCATGGAACTCAAAATCTCCCCCCAACTGAATAAAGCCTTTTTCTCTTAAAAACACAATTCTAAAGAGCTCTGAACTGTAATTAATGTTTGTTTGTTTTATCCATAAATTCCGTATTTCTACCTGCTGTAATAGCATCAAAACAACCTCAAACTGTTCAGTCTTTTGTTCTACACTTATTACCCAGACCTAGTTAACTTCAAGTTTAAGACACATGCAATAAAAGTCCAAATTGTATTTTGAGTTGAGAGACTTCCCACCACCACCAATACTAAGGCTTAGTCTGCAGCAAGATCACTGCAATATGCCAGTCACCACTCTGCAATCAAAGAAGTTCTCTCAGTTACATTTGTTCTGCATGATTTGCACTCTCACCACTACTAAAATACACATAATGCAGAGCCCAGGTGAAATTCCATTTAATCTGCCAGATCATCACAAATTGCATTTTTCAGTAAGGCAATGAAAACGTACTAACTTACCAGTGATATATCCTCATCTGGATGGATCAACTTACTGGTTGCACTGGTTGTTGTGAGGGTAGCAGGCTTACTTGTGATAGATGTAGCTGCTTTAGCTGCAGTGCTGTTTGTGGTGCTAGTGGTTGAGGCTGTAGACTGTGTGTAAGCAGGGAATGTTGGTTTGGGGGGCTCCGTTGTTGTTGCGGGTGTGGAATTCAAAGGTTTGAAATCGGTACCAACTGGCCCTGGCACAGCTGCTGCAGCCTGTGAAACACAGACACAGGTCAGTATATATTTCTCAAAGCATAAGAAAACTTAAATGGTAATTGGTAGACCTCTGAAACCTTCCAGTGAGATATATAATTGTAACAAGCTTGACAAAAGTAAAGTTCAGCCTTACTGCACACTAGAGCAACTGAAACCAAGACAAAATAAACCCCAGTATGTACACAAAGACACACACACACACACTGGAAAGTCTCAAATTTGCAGGTAAAAAGCCATAACAACAAAGGAACAACAAAGAAAAAACCACCCCACTATTTTATCTCAAACACTGAATTTGGCAAATGTGTAAATCTTTCCTGAACCACTATTTTTTAGAAGCCTCTAAGTGTAAATTCATGTTTTTTCACTAAATTAACATATTTAAGCAACCATTAGTTTAGAGTACAGCTCAAAGTGCTAGTATTCATTAAAATTAGGTATTTAAGAAATATTTTAATCAAACATTTAAGAAAGCTCTATTGTGTCAGGGCTTTAAGCACTCTCTTTATAAACACATTGCAGTATATTCACAAAGTACCGTGTCTATCTACAGAACTTTAATCTTATTTGTGAATGAAGCATCAATGGAAGCAAGTAAGAGGCCCACTAGAGATTCCAGTATTTCATCTCTCCTATTCTTCCATTACAAAAACCCTGTAAAAGTCTGTTTTGCAAAGCTCTCTCTAAAGACACAGCAATCTCCAAAGCAAACCTTAGTTATGAGAGAATGCTTTTGTTTCTAGTCACTGCATATTTACAATTATCTGAACCCCCAATCAAAAAAAAATTTAACATTTTGCACATTATGCAAATCTAAAATTCCCTACATTATGATGTCCCATATTAAACAACATAAACTAAAAGCCTTCACCATGCATCAAGCTAATCACTGCCCACTAAAATGCATTTAACTGCTTTCATGCTCTTTTAACCCTTTAGAACCAGAATGTAACATTTCGTTCTTTCACACTAAGAAAAATTGGGCACTTTGACATGCTGTTTTCTGGTAAGATGCAACTCATAATCATGGACTCTGCAGTTTTACCAGCTAAACATAATCAGGAACATAACAGAAATTATCTGAAGATGTTTAGTCAATTTTAGATTTTACAGAACGGTCCAAAGGGTTAAGTTGCAAAGCAATTTGTTTTAAACTGTGACTTCCTGCGTACTTGTGCTGTGCTAGGAAACAGAGCGTTAGAAGATGCTGAGAGACTTTCTGAATTGGAGGAAGCTGTACTTGAGCTTGTGACAGGTGTCCCCATCTGTAGCATAAAAGAAAGGAAACAGTGAAAAGTCTCCAAACAAATGGGTGGAAAGTATCCAATGAAAGGATTTCTTACACTAAGCCCTTTCTTATGAAAGGACTGTATTTTTGTCTTCCCTGCAGAAGCCCAAAATGCAAACAGCACATTATAAAGGCTTCTGCAACATACTTGAAAGCAAGTAAAAACTCCAGGACCTATGAACAAGTGCATTCAAAGGGAAGAGGTCACAAGCCACTATCAATTCCCCACTTCCCTCCCCAAAACATTGAAATTAACTTTTCACTACACTGATGTACTCCTGAAATTTTGAAGTAAAAAACCCCCCCTCCTAACTTAGGCAATGTTTAACCAGTTTAACAAGACTACAGAATAAATTCATCTGTTTACCAGTAGAGAGACCATTATGAGAACAGCTGAGAACAAGTCAAGATTTTTAATTTGGAAATTTTAGGTAGAGTTCTATGCAATCAGATTCCTGTAGCTAACAGATCTCTTCACCCACCCAAAGTCCCCTTATAAACGAACTAAAGGCGTTTAAGAGTGTTTTGCCCACTCCTTTCTTCCCCAGTGCTTATAGAACTTGTCTGGCTTCGCAGCTGTTGTAAGACAAACAAAAGAATCTTTTAAAATTCATTCAAGCACTACACTGTATTAAACCTAAAGATCAACTCAAGCAAAAACCTGAACCAGTCATTCCTTGGACACCCTCAATAATAAACAGGCACTATTGACACGGTGGCAATTTGAGAAATACAACAAGAGATTCCAGGCTCTGGGATCCCTTACCTGCCCCGCGCTTGGGAAGAGTGGTTTGGTAACTGGAGGTTGTGGGGTTGGTGCTGTTGCAGCAGGAGCTGGAGGCCGGTTCAGAATGCCTGGGGCTGTAACAGGCTGTGCTTGTGTCATTGGAGGCATGCCAGGCCGAGGCCCAACAGGCGGGGGCATCCCTACAAACCACAAACAACGGGCGACGGATCAGGCTCCAGGAAGCACAAATACTCCTTTAGACAATCCTGTCCCCAGTGCTCCTTAGAACAAAGTTTCCCACAACAAGATGTATTTTTAAAGCAACAGCAAAATAAAACATGACAAAGTGTAATGCCAGGAGTCAATGACCATGCACAGGCAGTAACCTCAAACACTTCAGAGTAATGTTGGATTAAGTTGTTTTTTACTAAAGCCACAATGATGAAGTTTATGCTCTCAATAAACCAATACAATTAATGCAGTAACTGTTTCTGACACACTATACTGCCAAGACCATGGATAACACTGTTAGAAAATCTAAGAGAGACTAAGCTGTTTCTGAACAGTACCAGAACTGTGGCCCAAACACTGCCAGCTTTGCTGGGGTCACCAGTAAGGTGGACTGGGACATTTTGTAGTGTCACCACAACACCTGCATTTGGTGTGCATGGAGCTCTAGGAGAGGGTCAGTGGGAAGTTAACAGCTCCCACGGGTTCCATTAAGCAAACCAGCAAAGCTCAGTTCATTACCACAGAGCTGCTGGTCAGGTGGAACAGCCAGGGAGCTTAGGGCTGCTTAAGAGCTACACAAGCTCATGAAACATCTTTTCTAGCTATGGTAAGAGACCAAAATTTCAGTTAAGTTTCTTCACACTGCAGGCTCATTAGCTGGGTAAACCACCAACACTATTCCCCATTTTCCACATTTTCAGTCATTACTATTTTCTAACTGCAGCCACAAACATTAGTTTACAAAAGGGATCAAGACAGACCAGTCAACCCAACAGTGTGAGAAAGTGCAATAAAACCAAAAAACTGTATTCCATTTTTTACTTTAACAATGGTATGTAAAACTCAAATAATTATTTATAATCAGAAGCCATAAATCAACCACCTCTGCACAAGAGTGGCTTCTGTGTCAATCCAACCACATCAAGGTGGTGGGTGGTGACATAAGTCTGCATATTCTTTACATAAATCCTAAATCTTAGTGGAAATAAATAAATATAATGAAACTCTCACCATAGTACGAGTTCGACAACCCTGACCTACCTGGTGGCATACCAGGCATAAGAGGTGGGATTCCTGGCCCAGGAGGCATCATTCCACCCATTGGCATCATCCTATTGAACAGAAAATGAGCACTGGTATGAACACTCATGATAAAGTGTTAAGACAATTGGTACATCCCTGTATTAGATAAAAAACAATGGTAAATCATTTCAAGAAGCTCTCAAGAGAGGCAATTCCAAACCAACTGACTACACAAGAATAAAACCAAAACATAACCCAGCACCCAAAACCCCAAACACTTATTTGAACTTTAATTTCTCAAGATCTCACTTCCTCTATTGTGAGATTTCCAGAACTAGTGTCCCTTGAAATCTCAGACTACTATCTGCAGCAGAGTGTTCCAAGAACCTGATTTCAGTACACTCATGGAGTCTGAATGCAGGAAAACCAGCCAGCTCCAATCACACTACAACTGCTGTACATCTGCTACTACTCCTCACTGACAATGACCGGCAGATAACCCAAAGCTGTAGAACTATCCAAAAAATATTGACTAGAGCAGAGATCATAGGGCAAGAAAGCTTCTGGAGTTCCAGAAAACATTCCATACACTAACGATAAAGTGGGATTTTGGTTTTTTAATATGAGAAGTCCTCACTGTAACATATTTTTTCTCCATATTAAAAATGGGTTTGATTTCTTTTCCTAGATGAGTATGTATGAGCCCTTTACAGGGAACAAACAAGTGTAGCTTAAGTTTGCTTCATTTTTTGCAGACATTCAAAAACAGATTAGGGAAACAAAATAAAGGAATGTTTATTACTTCAGTGAGCAAGATAAGCTGATCTGCAGCACTCCAGTACAAACCAAAACCCCACTAAGAAGCAGTTTCTGTTTGTATGACAGTCAAGACACCTTCACCACTGCTGTTTTCAGATCAAATCCCATGAGCAGGTGAGCATTCATTCTGGAAAGTCTGATTTCTGCTCTCAACTCATCTATCACTGCTACACAGGGAACAACCACTGCAGAAGCAGCAATGACTGGGAACACAGACCCACCATCCCTTTTTTGGTTGGAGAAGGCAAAGTGTGTCTTGCCACCCAGCAGACATCAAAACAAGTGCTGGATGCTCACTGCCTGCTGCCCCAGAAGAAACTGCACATAGTGCTACAAAACTTCTGCCACACTAAAACCAAAGTTGCTTCCTGTCTCCTAATTCTTGGGTCATTTTTAAACAAAAGTTAATCAGGTTAAGTAAGCAAAATTTTAGATGAGAATAGACAAAAGAATAATGAAACATCACCCTCTCCTCCCAAAATGAAATGCAGTGAAGTTCTGGCAAATTCATTTGTGTTTTTACAGGTGATGTAACATCCACCTGAAGTTAACAAGGAATTTCATGAGGACTGTCACACAACCTGATTAAATTTTGCTGAGTTTCCACCCAGAAAAGCTAAACTTCTGATGAGCATCCACACCATGTTCAATTATGGTATGATTTTTAAATTCAAAGACTGTTACATCAACATTTATGTCTCAGAAGAGAACGACCTTTCACCTCAGTGAGCATAAAGTTTAGATTAAACTGAGCTCCTGCAGAATGTCCTGCAGTGTGAAGGATCGAGCACATGGAGCTGTTCAAGCTCTGCTTCAAGAGAGGCTTTAAGTCTCTAAGAGTCTATTTGGTTAATATTTTGTAGAATGCATTTCACATACAGTTTTGTAATATTCATTTAGATAAAAGCATAAAACCTTCAAGTATTATACAGTAACAAAACCTAACCAGACACTTTCCCCAAATTCTTAGGCAATATTCAAAGCTTTTCAGTAAAACAATTCCAAGCTTATCAAAAACATGACATAAAATGGCATAATGAATGTACCTAGAATTACATTAATGAGATGCTTACATGTTTCCACCACAAAATGACTGCATGTATTTTCTCTGTTGATGTAATCTGTGAAAATTTATGACAAAATCAAAAATCTAACTGTGAATTTCCAAACACATTGTGATAGGGTATGGTGTCAACCCCAAACAAGCATAAAAATCAACATCTTTTGCCCAAAATACAAGAAAAAGATACACTATCCAGCACTTTTTTCCTGTCATGTTGATGACTGATAATCAGATTCACAATATATGTGCAATACACAAGGGAACAGTGGCTCACAGAAGGCTCTAAACCAACACAACAAAATTTTATATTAACATCCTACTACTTAACAATTAAGTCAGGAGAAAAGTAAGACACTTCATACACAAACTCAGTTTGGCCATATTTTACATGTTGGTTTACAGCCATCCAGCTCTTTGGTCAGTTTAGGTTACAGAATCCACAATTCCCTATGCACATTTCTGAAGTTAGCTTTACTTTTTCTGCGACAGTTTAAAATGCACAGTATAAACATGTAATATTAAGTCTTTCTTGCTACTCACCCAGGTGGCATTCCAGGCATAACTGGAGGCATTCCAGGCATCATAGGTGGAACACCTGCCATTAATGGGGGTATACCTTAAAAGAAAAATAAATCTTCAACGACTCTGATAACACACAGTTGCTAACAAATGTCATCTAATAAGTTTACATTGGATAAATGCTTTACAGGAAGCTCTAAAAGACTGGGTTTTGAAATATTGCTTACAAACAATATAAATACTATCTGAAAATGTGACTTTGACTGATTGCCCTCAGCTCTGCAAGATTGTGAATTTTTTTAGTGATCTCCAAAGAAGACATCTTATTACAAGAAGAGACCATTCTTCACTCACTGATCAAAATTCTTTCCTCACTGTATCTGTGGCCTGCATATGAACAGTTCTGTGTTAGCAGTCTTCATTTACACAGCAGCCTTTCTGCCCTGTTCCCAAAACCCTACATAATACCATGAACAAGTATCACTGGGAGACTTCTGTCTGAAACACTAATCTGTCTTACTACCACATGCCTTCAATCTACACACCAGCATTAGGCACCTGAATCTAGTCCACCAAGGAGGATGTGCTCATGCACAGAAGAGAGGAAGAAAATTAAGAAACTGCTTATCTGCACCTCCCAGACCATTCTGTGACCCCAGTGTTAAAAGGGCAGATTGTTCCTCATGTACACCTGCAGCAATTCATGTTTCTACTGTGTTTGCAGCAATAGCTAACACACCCTCTCACCTGGAGGCATCCCTGGTGCACCTGGCACAGGAGGCAAACCTGGCTGTGCCATTGGGGGAATGTACCCCTGCTGTGGCTGAACTTGCTGGGGTTGAAATGAAGTTGAAGCTGCAGATTCATCATCTTCATACTCATCAGAATCATCCTGCTGTTTCTTTTTCTGGCTCTCTGCAGACAGTAAATTGCATATGGTCAAACAAAGCAAATTATATTTTATAAAATTAATTAATAGCAAAATTCAAACCCTGTCAGTGTTCAAAAACTCAGAGAAATACAAAGAAAGAATGCTGTGTGAGCCCACCTATAGCCACAGATAAAGGGAAGGAACACGACTCACACTGCCATGACCCTGAACATACAGAGGGATCTGCCCTCGTGTCAATGTCATGCTGTCCAGCATAAACCAAAGGTATGTCTGAATAGCAAAGAAACTGAAGCATTTGGGAATCATCAGGATAGTTTTACCTCTAGCCTTTCTTCCCCTTACCCTCACAAATAAATGATCATGCCCATATTCATTAGGTAATTGTTGTAGCTGCTCTGGCAGGAACAGGAAAGAAAAAATCCCTCCCAGCCTCCCACATGGCTGTCAGAGAAGCCACTAAATCCCACCCTCAGTGAGTGCCACAGCTGAGTAAGGAACACAGCAGGGAAATAACACACAACCAGCCACATCACACCTTACCCTGAGTTTTTTGTTCAAGTAACCTCCTCCGTTCCTCCATATCTTTTTCTGGAATGCCTTCCATTCCATAGATTTCCAGTTCAATGTCTGTTCTTCCAGGAATAGCATTTGGAACAGCATCTATTGTTTCTTTATGTACCTAAAGAAAAAAAAAAACCCACACAAATCCTGCTGACCACAATTCAGGGTAAATTCTCTGTGCCCTTCAGGCAGTTTCAAGACAGAAAAGGAACATCCCCAATGGGAATAATCTCTTTGGCCAAGCATTTTCTTGATCTGTGCCTCCTAATCTCTGGTAACTACTATTACCCCTAAAACCAGCTTACATAAACTTAGAAAACCCAAGACAGCACAATTCCTTCACTCCTGCAACACTCCTGACAACTACCTGTACTACACAGTGGCCATTTGACTGCTGACATAGCTGGACTCCTGTGCTGCAAATAGGCCATTGTTGTCTTTTTCTCACCAGTTTTAAAGACTCTGGAAGCCCCAATTCCCCACCTTCTTAAGGACATTTCATTTAAATTTTAGATACTGTAAAGAAAAGCTCATGTAAATCTGAAACTCCTTACCTGCATGCAGTGTATAGCTAAACCAGGTCCTGTATACAGTTTCTTATGACATATATGGCATTTAAAGTGCTTTGCTTTTTGATGCTGTATAAGAATTTTTTCATCATCAAAATCCCTATTACAATACCTAGTGAAGACTGTTAAGGAAACATTTAATACTGGAAGTGACCTTTTGGATAGGACTAAGGTAATTAGCACCAGTGTGATTTTTCCTGAAGCAGCAAAAAGGTACAAGAAGCATCTCTGAGCATTCAAAGGGTGACTAATATTTCATGGATGTCTGAAACCAAACACCCTCAATCCAGCAAATCCCTCTTTACAGAGGTACAGAAGTGGGAAGGTGTCTGCACACAAGCAGACTCATCCATCCCATATTGTTTGACTCATGGTTTTCAAGTCCCACCTATTTTTCTCTTCAGGGGTGTGAAGGCTGCTACAGCATTGAACGAGAAATCAGCAAAAGGAAAATTATGCAAACTACCTTGAAGTGCCTCTTTAATCAATTACCACTAACTAACAATCATAAAAGAGAACAAAGGTTTTAGTTAAAAATTCCCTTCCTCTTCCAGTAATCCAGCTACCAATTTTTATGACACATCATAATTTGTTGCAGTAACTGAAAAAAAGCTCTGCTTTTAAAAAGAAATATTTTAAGCAAGAACTGTTTGGACATCTATATAACAGAAGAGGCAAACTGCATTTCCTTTCTGTGGGTCAGCATCGGTATTTCAGCAAACAATCCACGCATTTTCTTAGGCGAGACAAATACACGTTTGCTATTTAATATTACGAAAATGTTAACATTGCTAACACAATGTGTCCCTTGCTTCCACCAAAACGTGAAACAAGTTAATGTCTAAAATAAGCACAGATATCTTCCAAGACAAAATTGTAAAATACCTCGGTGCACCTTTTAAATTTCTTTATTAAACAATTCTAGAGAACAGAAGCATAAGAGAAAACGTAAATGTGTAATCACTCCACAACAATGAGCACATTGTGAAGGAGCGATCACATGGAAATCCAGCAGTATTTCTCGATACTGAAAAATTAACCCTGATCATGATGCAGCAATTACAATTTGAAAGCCCCCTCGTCGCGAAAAAAAAAAAGAAGTTGTCAAAAATTCTCTTTTAACCACATCCCAACCCCCTCCATGAATAAATGTACTTATTAGTAGCAGGATCTGCTCCCTTTAATATCCTCCCTCGCGAGGGATAAAGCCCATTCTCCATTTCCCGCCGTCCCGGCTTTAGGGATCGGGCGGGAGGCCGCGGCCTCGGCGAGGGCGACAGGAGCGAGCCTGAGGCCGTGCGGGGAGCACAGGAAGGGCACGGACCGGGCTCCGTCCCGAAGAGGGGAAACCTCCCGAGGCTGGAACAGGGCCAAGCACCGAGACGAACCGTAACGAGCGTGGGGAGAAGGGCTGAGCCCCATCTCGGGACGAGACGGGACCGAGCCCCTACCGCGCCAGGCCGCGCCGCTCCCCTCCCCCACCCAGCTCTCCGCATCAGCCACGTCCCACACAAAAGGATACCAGCACCAAGGCTTCAGCTGCTTCTTCTTCTTACGGCCCATGGCGGCGTCACCCCGACCTACAGAGCAGGAGAGCCGAGAGCTCCGTCAGAGCCGCAGCGCCCGCGCGGCCACCCCGGACCGAGCGAGAGGCACAAAATGGCGGCCGGGCTCCCTCAGGCGCCGCTGCGGCCTCCGAGCTCCCACAATACACCGCGCCAGCAGGCGGGGGAGGTGCCCACGTGACGAGCTCTCGGTTACCCCCACCGGGCGGTCCCGTGACGCCTCACGGCGCTGCCGCCATTTTGTCCTGTCGGGGCGATGAGTGCTCTGCCTGAGGGACCTGAGTGTGTCACGGAAACAGTCACGAAGTAGTTTGGGTTGGGAGGGGCCTTAAAGCCCATCTCGTTCCTCCCCTCTGCCATGGGCAGGGACAGCTTCCACTAGACCGGATTGCTTCAAGCCCTGTCCAACCTGACCTTGAACACTTCCAGGGATGGGGCAGCCCCAACTTCTGTGGACAGCCTGTACCAGGGCCTCAGCACTCTCAGAGCAAAGAGCTTCCTCCTAATCTAAACTGTTACTTGTCTTCATGTTTAATGTCACAGAGTAGCTGTGTGTTTCCCTACTAAATGTTAAGGAGCAAGAAGCTGGCTGCTCTGTGCACTGTTCTGGTGCTGGCTCTGCCTGTGTTGCTGGGTGCTGACAGCGAGGCCATAGCATGTGGGGGAGCCCGGCACCTCGAGAACACAGTAAAACCGACTTAAATGTGTTGAGCCACCACTATCCTCAGTTACGTGCACCTGGATGGGGGCTGGTCCCTCTGTTACAGTGATAATCAGGGTATGTCTGTGTTATCCCCATGGCTCTCCAGCTCACCACAGGTCCACCAGGTGCTTAGAAGAGAATCACAGAATCATTAAGGTGGAAAAGAGCTGTAACATCAAGTGGAGCCACCAGCCACGTCCAACCCTTTGCAGTTGCCCTGCTGCAGCTGGGGGTCACAGCTGCTCCATATGGGGCTTGTCTGCAAAAGGAGGTTGTGGAGTCTCCCTCTCGGGAGACATTCCAAACCCACCTGGATGTGTTCCTGTGTCACCTGCTCCAGGTGACCCTGCCTTGGCAGGGAAGCTGGACTGGATGATCTCCAGAGGTCCCTTCCAACCCCAACAATTCTCTGACTGTGATTCTGTAACTACCCGGTAGCCACAAGGCCGAGTTAATAAATGTGATGTTTTAACAAGGAAAAAGCATTTCAAAAGCAGAACTTTTTAAAAGCAGACAACATGGCTAATCCTGCCAAATCCCCTTCCAATCCAAACCATTCTATGATTCTAAGATGTGACTTGAGCAGNGAGCGGCACGGCTGCACCTACCACGGCGTCTATGGGTACTGCAGGTGAGGAGCCGGGTTCCCCCGCATGGAGGCCCTGCCCAGGCCTTGGCCATTCCCAGCTCCCTGAATTCCCTTTATTTTTTTTCCCCCCCTTTCTCTCCCCAGTGACATTCTTTTCCTCCCATAATGCACCGATTCCCTGCTCCTGCTTTTATTCTCCCTCGGGCCGTGCCTTTTCCCTGCTGCAGCCCTTGTTCCCTGTTGCGTGTCACGGCTGTAAACTTACTCCCGGGAATCACTTGGGTTCCAGGTCCGCGCAGCAGGGAGCCGCCGGCGGGGATGGCAGTGCCCGCAGCGCCGAGGCACACACACCCTCCACCGAAGACTTCAGGTAAAGCTGAGCTGCAGAGCGGCAGAATCACGGGAATACCCTGATTTGAAGTCTTTGCCGTATTGCTGTCAGATTACTGTTAGGTTCTCTACAGTCCTTTCAAAATACAACAACCTGTGAAAGCATTCTGCAGTCCCCATGGTACTTCTTCTGGAATACCTGGGGAATGGACACATACGCAGAGCTCAAGTAATGTATTGAACAGAAACTATCATCCTTGAGTTTGAGCTTTCTTTTTTTCTGCTACTTGATATTGCTGTATTGACTTAGTTTTTCATGTAGGTAACATACAACAAAAATTTATTAATTTTCAATGGACATGGTTCCGTAAGCTCTGTGTTACAGCTGGGGAAACATAGGAACAAAGGGGGCAGTGTCTTGTCTGTAGCTGCTGGGAAGGTCAGCATAAGCTGACAGCACATCTCGACTCCTGATGAGTGGGCAAACCACTGACTGCTCGTGATGGGCCAAAAGTCACAGAACTGCCTTAGCTGTCACCAGAGAGAGACCGCAGGGACCCTCCTGCTCGAGGCAGGTTCTGCACATGCTGAGAGATGCAGAACAATAACATTTGCCTTTTGGTAAAAATTTCTTCTGTTTTTTAAAGCCTCTCCTTGCTGGACACCAACCTACCAGCTGAAGCGGAGACGGAGTTGCGCAGTTTCATTGCCAAGCGTCTCACTAAGGGAGCGCTGTTTGAAGGAATGGGGAATGTAGCATCAGTGGCGCTGAGGTAAATTTTTGAAATTATTGGTGAATGAGAATTGTAAGGAACATTGGCACATCTTGCCTGCCTGCTGCTGCACTTAGGTTTAATCCTGATTCTATGTTCTCAGTCTGTTGCTGCTGTTAATAACAGCCTTACACAATGGTACTTTCCTTTTTCAGGTAACTTTGAGAAAAATATAGTTTTAAATAATTTACTGGTTTTATACTCTAAAAATAGTACAGATGTTTATGATTATTTCCTTTTAAACTACTCTGATCATATAGAAGAAAACAGAGAAGGTCTAAGAGCTGCACCTATGGCTGCACCTACCACGGGCATAGGAGCCACCAGT
>VXBB01018006.1:282742-353486 GCA_013399915.1 Illadopsis cleaveri | reverse complement strand
CCAAACCATTCTATGATTCTAAGATGTGACTTGAGCAGGTCCTGCCGTTAAGTCAGTGACCGGCTTTTGAAGGATTACTTGTGCTGGCAGAGGCACTGCGGCGCCTGCATTGCATTTTTCTGTGCATTACACAAACGGAGGAGCAACAGCAGCCGGAGCCGTTTACAGCATGGCTCGGTACCGCCCCCCGTGGGGCGAGGACACGGCCCGTGCTCTCCGAAGGCTCCTCCCAGCGCCGGGCCCCGGGGCGGGTTCACGGCACACCCGGCCGGGCGGGGCGGCAGCGCGGCCCGGTGGCTGCCCGCGGCACAGGCGNTGTAGCTGCTGGGAAGGTCAGCATAAGCTGACAGCACATCTCGACTCCTGATGAGTGGGCAAACCACTGACTGCTCGTGATGGGCCAAAAGTCACAGAACTGCCTTAGCTGTCACCAGAGAGAGACCGCAGGGACCCTCCTGCTCGAGGCAGGTTCTGCACATGCTGAGAGATGCAGAACAATAACATTTGCCTTTTGGTAAAAATTTCTTCTGTTTTTTAAAGCCTCTCCTTGCTGGACACCAACCTACCAGCTGAAGCGGAGACGGAGTTGCGCAGTTTCATTGCCAAGCGTCTCACTAAGGGAGCGCTGTTTGAAGGAATGGGGAATGTAGCGTCAGTGGCGCTGAGGTAAATTTTTGAAATTATTGGTGAATGAGAATTGTAAGGAACATTGGCACATCTTGCCTGCCTGCTGCTGCACTTAGGTTTAATCCTGATTCTATGTTCTCAGTCTGTTGCTGCTGTTAATAACAGCCTTACACAATGGTACTTTCCTTTTTCAGGTAACTTTGAGAAAAATATAGTTTTAAATAATTTACTGGTTTTATACTCTAAAAATACTACAGATGTTTATGATTATTTCCTTTTAAACTACTCTGATCATGTAGAAGAAAACAGAGAAGGTCTAAGAGCTGCACCTATGGCTGCACCTACCACGGGCATAGGAGCCACCAGTTAATGGTTAATGGTTTAATGGTTAAAATTACCTCAGAAATCATGTATGTCTGCTTTTTGCCCTTATTTATTGTGATGTATCTGGAAGAAAGTAATTTTTTTCTTTTTTTTTTTTTTTCTTTTCCCATAGNCAGTGGCGCTGAGGTAAATTTTTGAAATTATTGGTGAATGAGAATTGTAAGGAACATTGGCACATCTTGCCTGCCTGCTGCTGCACTTAGGTTTAATCCTGATTCTATGTTCTCAGTCTGTTGCTGCTGTTAATAACAGCCTTACACAATGGTACTTTCCTTTTTCAGGTAACTTTGAGAAAAATATAGTTTTAAATAATTTACTGGTTTTATACTCTAAAAATACTACAGATGTTTATGATTATTTCCTTTTAAACTACTCTGATCATATAGAAGAAAACAGAGAAGGTCTAAGAGCTGCACCTATGGCTGCACCTACCACGGGCATAGGAGCCACCAGTGCTAATGGTTAAAATTACCTCAAAAATCATGTATGTCTGCTTTTTGCCCTTATTTATTGTGATGTATCTGGAAGAAAGTAATTTTTTTCTTTTTTTTTTTTTTCTTTTCCCATAGCATACCAGAAGGTAAAGTTGGTTGTTACTACTGTCGTTTCCAACAAGAAAATCTTCTGGAAATGGCAACATTGGAATCAGACATCAATGTTCCAGAATATGTGGTTTGTTTCTTAGGTGGCTCAGAGAAAGGTCTGGAACTATATCCTTACCTTTAAATTTCTTTACCTGTATGGAGAGGGAGATGATGTAAAAATTATCTTGTCATTTTGTCTGTTCCTACTTGAAATCAGCTCCTTTGTGCACACCTTCCAGTAACTGAAAAGGTCAGTAACAGCCATATACTGAAAGGAAAAAATACAGGGCTTAACTGATGCATCTTATTTTCCTTAAGAAGATACTTTCAGACTTGAGCTGGACAAATACATTCAAAATCTGAAGATAACCCTTGATTTGGAGGTAAAGCCTAACTTTTTTTTTAAGTGGCGAAAATTAGTATTTATGCAGATTAATTGCTAAAACCATCTGGAAGATCTAATCTATAGAGAAAAAAATAGTATGAAACACTGGGAGAGATACTTGACTCACTGTAGTACAATGAATGTCTAAGGTGCTATCAGCTACACATGCCAAAAGGAAAAGAAAGGGGGGCCTTTTTGTGTCAGTCATAAATCTCTTAAAAGTCAGTTACAGTTAATTTGGAGAGAAGAATAACTGATAAAAGGTAATGGTCTACAAGGAGCTTATCAATGTCCACCTCGATTCTTACCAGTTCTGAATGTTAAGAAAGGACATTTGTGGGTTTCTTGTCACATTGTTCTAGTGGAAGTTCTGCACTTTAAGGCTCTTTGTCATTCCATCTGCTGTTGCATGGTCTTCACCCAATATATATCATAATATTACAGTTCTGGCTGTTTCTTAAAATGCAAAGCCTCTCATTGCTGATAAAGTGAGGCTTTAAATTTCAAACTCCTTATTTTAGTTCACTGTAGTTTAAGAAGGTTCCAACATCCAATTATCTTAGGTTGAGTAGATTATTAATAGGCTCTATTAATATTTCTATTGGTGTAGAAATCTGATTTGTAGTTAAAGTGTTAATGTTTCATTGTGTTACAGCAAAAAAATTTGGAGGCCTGTGTTAGCCCCTACCTGAGGAGCTGGTTTGAGGATGCCATCTGCCCTATCCAGAGGGTGGTGCAGCTTTTCCAGGACAAACTTGCCTCTCTGCTACATGCTGTAAGTGTATTTAAAACTGAGTAGCTAAAAAATCTCCAGAAGGCATCTCGGTGACTCCAGCATGGTTAAAATGTTTCTTGCATTTGCTTTCCTAGCAGGAGGAAATGAGAAACCCTTCTTTTTGTTGTTGTAGAGCAAGTACTTCTCCCCTGCTTATTGCTAAAGAAGCACATAACAATTTCTTATCACTTAAAAAATCAAATTACCTAATGGTGTCCACGCTGAAATTAGAAGAAGAAAATCAGAAACAGCATGAGCAGGCTGTCTGTGCCATAATTCCTCTGAATGAAACGGGGTGTTATATTGTGTGTGTGTCCTGTGTAATTCACTGGAAACAGAAAAGAGACTAATCCTAGCTCTAGTCCCTGAGTTTGAGGAGGCTCTAGATGGAATAGCTAACAGAGTATAACTGCTGAATTTCTTCTGAGTGCAGAACCAGCTGCAATGGCAGCTGCCTTGACAATAACAATTTTTAAAGTACCACATTATGTATTCATTGGTCAGAACTGCAACATAGCAACAAAAATAATACTGAAGCTGCATCCAGCTTTTTCTTCTTTTTTTTTTTCCTTTTTGTTTCTTTTTTTGTTTAAGGCTCTGAGTTACACTCCTGTAGAAGTCAAAAATGCAGATGAAAGAACAGAAAAGGACATCAGCAGGTAAAGATACTTTGAGCCCAAGGAACCTTTGAGTAACTTGGCTACTGTGTCTGACAGTCACCTTGGTGTCCAGGAGTTGTAAAGGAGCAAGCAGTTGACAAGAGCTTTCTGTGTCAGGTTCCTGGCAGCTGCCAGCCTCCAAGGACTTGTCCAGGAAGGCACAATGACCTCCCTGTGCATTGCCATGACAGAGGAACAGCATAAGTCCATGGTTATAGACTGTAGTGGGCCTCAGCCCCAGCTGCATAATGCAGGTGAGATTACATGTTACAACATTACATTACAACTTCATGTTGCTCCCTTGGATCCATCAGCTGCTCAGAGCTGTGACATTTGAGGCAGTTGAGGATATTCAGAAGCTCACAGGCTCCTGCCCAGAAAGTTTGGGTTCTGTTTTCCTATGAGGTGCCAGAGTATTTTGTTACATCAAACACACTGGAACTCTGGGTTGAAAATGCTTGGTAATAAAATCCACAGTACATTTAGTTTGTGGACTATGAAAGTGTGACTTGTACAATTCAGGCAATCTGCAAAACTTTTTTTTCCTGTTGTGGTTTTGACAAATGTTGGGAAAAGGGATTCAACAATCAGAACATAGTCTTGTGTAATCACTGTGGCTGTGTTTGCTTTTCTTTTCCACGTGTATTGTTTTTTGTTAAGACTCATTTCCTGTTCCAGGTTTATTGCTGTCACTTGTTGTGTGAGAGTGATTAGACCACGTGAATGCAGCTGTATATTTATGTTGTCCTCATTTGCTTTTTTGTCATCTCTTCTCTGTGTTCCTGAATGTTTAACAGGAAACAACAGATTCTGTGAGGACTGGATGCAAGCTTTTGTGAATGGTGCTGAAGGTAGAAATCCATTTCTCTTCCGACAGATTTTGGAAAACTTTAAATTGAAGGTACCTGTTCATATATGTTAAAGACTTGAAGAAAATATTTGGGTTACTGAGGGAGGAAATACTATATGCAAAATACTATTTTGCAGTGAATAAATGTTTTAGGTTATTATGATGTCTATATGTCATTAACTGATTAACTCTGAAGCTTAATTTGAGGGCTGGTTTACTGTAGTTGACAAGAACAGCTGTAAACTAGTGTGAAAGTTTCTTCATTGGTGCTTTCTCAAATTTAAAGTAAAACCCACCTTCATTGTTGCTGTCGTTTGTTTTCTTCAAGTACTGTTAATCTGAGCCTTGCACACACAATCTCATGCAACTGGTACCATGGCTTCAGTAGCTAACACTTCTTAAGTGAGCTGCCATAATAGAATTCCTGCTACAAGTTGGACACATCTCATTGTGTCCACACATTTTACATCATTACAGTAAAAGCTATGATATGCATCCAAGACAATATTCAATCCTTATTATTACTCTTAAGTAGTAATACAAAATTTCTATTGGAAATGCTTTTGCTTCTCCTGCTATTAGTCCCTTATTTTCCACGACAGTGTGTTTTTGTTCCATGCAGGAGGATAAGAATATGCTGTGACTCTTTCCCCAGGCTATCCAGGACATTAACAACCTGAAGAGGTTTATCCGCCAGGCTGAAATGAACCACTACGCCTTGTTCAAGTGCTACCTGTTCCTAAAGAACTGTGGCAGTGGAGACATCCTGCTGAAGATTGTGAAAGTAGAACATGCAGAAATGCCAGAAGCCAGGAATGTAGTGACTGTCCTGGAGGAATTCATGAGAGAAACATCAGTGGCTTAAAATTCTCTTATGTATAAATCATTAATTTCTTCTGTGCAGCTATTGCAGGATTTTTAATTTATATTTAAAAGTATTGCCCAAGTCAAACCTTAGTTGCAGTTTAACCTGCTTTTTCTTGTTTTTAGACAAAGCACTATGAGCTTTTTTAATGTGTAAATATCAGATAACACAAACTCCTGCAGAGTTTTCAGATTCTCCAACTGACTTGCGTCTGTTCTGAGGAAATCATGACATTTGATTTTTACAGTCATTGCAAAACCAAACCCAAATCCCTTATCTGGCAAGCATTTCAGTGTTTTAAATATTTTAAATATCTTTAAAATCATTTAGATCTGGCTACTTTGTTTTAATAAAGAAGCACAAACATCTGGATAGATCTAGATAATGAATTAATTGTTTTAGTTTAGATAAGAGAACCTAGGTACCAAGTTTGTAGCTGGTTTCTGCTTTCAAACTGCTGGTTTGTTCTGCTGCCACTGGATAAACAAGTTGGTAATTGGTATGAAACAGAGCTGTCTTAAGACTGAACTGTTGCAGTGATCAGTTTGTATGTGCCTGTATGTGTGCACACACACACAACAGGTATCTGAAATTCCCAGGCTACGTGATGTATCCCCTTTTTCCTTAGTCTGAGATGTGATCAAGATCTTCTTTGTATGTTCCTATATTACAGTTTTGCATAACTGTAAATAGTCCTATGTTTTTCAATCATGAAGAAACTAAAAAAATCCACATTTAATATTAAAACTTCTTCAGAATTTGAAGTAAATGAACTTCCCAAATTAATTACTCAGACTTTAAAACATTTCACTGTGTCAGCAATAGATTCTTACCCACATCATGGGGCACATAGGCAGCAGAATACTCGAAGGAAATGTTTGGCTACAGCTGGAATAAAAACTCACAACGTCTCTGAGTAACCTCAAAGAGGGTGATTTCTGCAAACCTGATACAAGCAGAATTCCCTGTTGGTTCCCTTTGCAGCAGAGGGTGAAACAGTGCCTGTAACTAACGTGGTTCAGTGTGACTTGTGCTGGTGCTCTGTACTGGGAGGGCAGGAGTTGCTGCTTTCCTGTGACACCACCATGTTGGACCTATAATAAGGTTGACAATAAAACACATTGAAATCCTCAACAGTGTGCCTATAAATTGTCAATGAGTGTGGTCCTTGATGTCTATAAATTGTCAATGATTGTGGTCCTTGATGTGTCCTGTTCAAAACCCTTTATCCCTTCATGCAGAGGAGCTGCAAGTGTGGCATTAACAGCCAAGGTGCCACATAATGTATTTGGGCAGGTCAGAGAAGAATGGTGTGAAAGAAAACAAACCCCTCATTCAGTCATTTGCAGGAGCTCTGAGAAGTAACAAGTGTTTTCCTTCATGAATGAGTACAGCAGCAGCACTCAATAAAATATGTCACCCTTTGTTGCTCCTGTACATTTCTAACGAAGTTGGAGCACTGATTGTTCAGTTTTTTGGCTGATCAGGACACAAGAAAGAGCTCAGTGCTTAAGTAAGTTGGATGTGAAGAACAGCACAAAAATGTATGGTGCCAGTAGGCTGTAACACCTTTTGTATTAATTGACAAAAGCTGACAAAACCCACCTTACCTTCGTGCTGAAAATCCTGAGCTAATGAATAGAGATCTGAGTGTCTCGGAAAGCTTAGCTCAGTGCAGAGAACTGACAGCAAGGACTGAGTCCCACACATGGTAGCAGTGATCTGCCTCCCTTAGGAGTAGCACGTCTGACAGGAACTGCTCCTACATACATCTTCATTCCTATAAATTACACTTTAACCCAGTGTTTCCCAACAAAAACACAACTTATTTTTCAAAATAAGCCTCCCCCTTCCACACTAGTTTTCTATTTTAATCAGTTGGGGGGTTACTGCAGAACTTTCTGGATATGTTATTTCCACTCTTGATTCAAGAGATGAGTGTTGGCTCTCAGATTTGAAAATATTCAGTAGAGCCTGATGTTAAAAGAGCATAACCCTTCTCCTCAGTAAAAAAATTTACTCAAATCTAAAAAAACGTAAAAAAAATTACTCAAATGTCATAAACTTCTCTGCAGTTCTGAGGTCACTGCAATGAAGGGACAGCTGCCAAAAGGTGGGACAACACCTGAATTTCCATACAAGTCCCAAGGCAGTTCTGCATCCTCATAAGACCTTGTGGAGAAATGAAACTGCAGTTCACTCTCCCCTTTATCTGTCAGACAGACATAAAAATGAGTTACCAATGTCATTATTAGAAGATCACATGGCAGAGCTCCAAACCAAGGGTTCTTTTGTTAAATACCATGTTAACTGTAGACAAAAACTGTCCTTGAAAGTTCTTTTTTAGTTGTTTTTTTGGTATGTGAAATAGAACAACTCAAACTTATTAAAAAAAGAAAAAAAAAAGAAAAGATAAATTAAACAGAAAACAAAAAACCACCAAAAAAAATTTAATGGATTCTGTGCTCAAATAATATTGTCACAACAAAAATATACAGAATGTACACAATACAAAAATATTTTGAAACATACAATAGCATCTTACCTTGCAAATATCATTTTGTTTTACTAGCCCTTCACAGGGAAAGTACCATTTGTTCAGTATTTTAAGGCAGAAAATTACGTAGTTTAGTGCTTTAACACTTAGATGTGTTGTTAGCATTAGTAGTGTAAGCAGAAGAAAAGCTGCATAAATCTGGCTTTATTTGCAAACTGAACAGACACTGTGGGAGTCAGGAGAGAGTCAGTGACAACGTGTCTATCAAGCTCGCTGAAAATAAGGTACTTTAGCTACTTAAATCATAGGGAATATTTTGTGCTCTTGTTGTAAAGTACCCTGAAACATAAATTTTCTGTACTCCTACTGGCATATTAGAAAGCTTCTTCCAATTAAAAGCCAATGATTAACGGTGACATTAAAATACATTTGCCTTTAAATAAGGTTGGTTTCTGTCCTAGGTGTGATTCTTTTTTTGAGCTGCAAAATGCACAGCACTCATTTATAACCAGCTCTTGGCATCAGTGATTAGAGAAGGAATCTGAGTTCTACCACACAAAGCACTGCAGAGCAGCCAGCACTGTAAGAGGAGCAGGGGAGCAGCAATATTCAGACGTGCTGGCCTGGGCTGGCTGGTCCCAGCTTGCCCCCAGACGTGGCTGGTGCTGGACTGCCATGTCCCCATTCTCCAGCTCCACTTCAGGCAAAGCCAATGGATGGTTGTTCCAAAGCAACTGGGCTGAGCTTGAATCTCTGTGAACAGACTTTGAGCTCTTTATTCACTGAAGGATGTGTGAAAGTCCTACTCACCATTCTGTGAGACTAAATATTGGCAGAGAACAGAAACTGCCTTGTGGGGTCAGCAGTCAGCTGTCATGTCAGTACCAGCTCTGAACATGTCAGATTCCATCCTCTATAGCCCAGCTCAAACTGAAAAGGCCCAATCTGATCTAAAACACATGGGCAGTATAATCCATCAGAAACAGCAAGGTATTGGGATACAGAATCCCTGAGCTTTATTTCTAGTAACAATTTCTCTAGCTTTCCCCTTCCCTGTTGATAACATACTTCCCACTGCCAAAGGAGCAAGTAGTGAAAAAGCACAATATGCCACGTAAGTGCTAGGATTCCCCATCAACTGACAGGAAAACAGTGACACAAGATGTTGTCTTAAAAACTCAGCAAAAGTAAATTCATCAGCATTTTTATGACTGCTACACCTCACTCAGAGATTGTTTCTGGAAACCTCCTCTCCCACTACTGTGTGACAACACTCTTCTATCCGTGTTATTACCTCTGTGTGTAAAACTAATCTTTACCTGTCTCCAAGCATCTAGGAATAAAAGGTGCCATTTGCAGTCCCCGTGGACTTTGATCTGCCTGGTTCTCCTCTTTCCTCCTCCTCGCCACGGCAGTCGGAGGCCCTGGTCCCGCCCGTGCCGTGCCGGTGCTGCTGCCTGCCGCCGGCAGGTGTCCCTGGCAGCCCCGCATGCAGCGCCGCCGCTGCTCCGCCTGCCGCACTGCCCCTGGTGCTCACGGACCTGTGCTGCAATGAACTCACTGCAAGGCAAATCCACCGCACAAACGGCTGCCTTTTTTTTTTTTTTTTTTTTTTCCCTTCCTTTTCTCTCTCAGGTGTTGTGTCCTCACTCAAGGACACAGCGTAAAATAACTTGCTCCGAGGTGCTCTGTTCAAAGCTGTGCACTGGTGACAGTCCTTGCCTTCTGCTCTAGCATTGCACAGTCATAAGGTTCAGTGGATTTGTGTTTTATCTGACTGATGGAAAATCCTGGCAGTAGCTGAAATAAAACCACATCGAATCACTGAAACCAGTCCCTCAGTGGATGCTCCTTCAGGAGCACGCTGCTGACTGTGACAGGTTGGAGCCACAAATGAGCAGGATGGAGAATACTACATCTCCAACATGAGCCAGCAGCTTCAAGGACATCTGGAGGTAACAGAAAAGCCTAGTTGCTGTTAGCTCTGTGGTGCTGCAGCACTGTGGCACTCCTGGATGTATTAGAAAATAACATAACTGGAATTCATGATACTCTGTAAAAATATAGCAAGTTTTCACACTGTAATTTTAATGATTAAAAAAATAATTAAAAAGCTTAAGCACTTTGTGCTGGTTCTGCCTCCATGAGCTGATTGATTCTTAGCAGATGACAGGCTCTGTGCACAAACTGCTCCATGAATGGGGGCAGATTTCAGCTCTGATGAACAGGAATGTCAGAGAGTTTCATTCCTTTACCTACAATAAATCTAACACTGCCTTAAAGTCTGGCCTTTCTGATCCCCAGGGCTGTTTGTGGACTTGCTCAGGCAGGGTATGGGGACACAGAATGAAGTCAGAAAGATGAACAACAGTTTAAAAGAACAAGTCATAAGATCAACTTCAGAGCTGTTTTCAACCAGTTCATGAAATCTACACTCATCTATGGAAAAAGGACCAAGGAAGGCTGCATTACTTTGTTAGCTCCCTTCCACTCCTCAACTGAGTAAAGACATTTTGGCCATGATCAAGCTGATCAAGAAACTGGTGGCTCTTGAGCTTTTATCTTGCTGCTTCACCTCAGAGCACACACTGGCAGGCACTGGCACCTCTACTGGTAAGAAACTCATGGGCAGTAAATAGCTTTCAGCTGAGAAAACAAAAATAAAAGTCAATTGGTGCACATGGCACTCTGGTAAATTATAGGCAAAATATTCAGGGTTTTTTTGCAATTGAAATTGTCTACCAAAATTTTAAAAGCTTTCCTAGGATTTTAGGAGAACTCCCATTCCTGGTCACCTCTATTTTCAAGGCATCTGTAATGAGAAAGGCAATGAAAATGAATAGGTGAGGGAAGGAATATTCTCCATACTTCTTTACCATGTCAGAACTCTCCTAGCTCCCACTCTCCTTCCTGCCTGCTCCCAGGGGATCCACAGCTGTGACACTCACTGGGCTAGCACCTGCAACAATCTGTAGGAACTCTCGTGGCTGCTGGGATCTGGACACAAACTGCAGAGGTAAAATACCTCAGGGAACCAATCCCTTCTCCAAAATGATCAGAGCTCAGGCCCTTATCCCTTCCTCTCGGTCCTTGATGAGGGCCCATGAGCAATGTACTGGCCATGCAGAACAACAAAAGTGCAATCGCCCTCACAAATCCCATTTCTGTGCACAAAGGTGGCAAAAACTGTTTCTTTTGCAGGCTTATTCCAGGCTGTAGAAACACTTATTTTCTCTCCCGTCCTTCTGAGGCAATAGAAGTTTTACAAATGCATCTGGTGGGAGAAAATTTTATCCCTCAACCCAGAGTTATTTTTCCATGAGAGGCAAAGAAGGGGGCAGCTGATAAGCACTTGTGGATGTCCCCTCTAGAAGGACAGGCTCCTATTAGCTTGTGGTATCATCTGGCAGCATGGATAGCACAGCTGAGAGAATAAAGCCCACAACAGAGACATTTTCTACAGAGTAAACACAACTGCTGAAGTGCCCATGGGATGTGCTGTGAAAGACCCTGGTGGCTGTGCCTGGGCACCAGCAGGAAATAGAAAAAAGGAAGAGAGGAGCTTGCCTGGAGAGACTCTTATGGCTGCTTTGTCCAGCCGTTGAATAGGTGGGTAAAGGGCAGAGAAAAGGAGGGCACCCACATTCCTGGACTGTAATTTGGCAGCTCTCTAAAGTGACAAGCAAAATAAGCACCTTACAGAGAAGAGTACCTATAAGCTCTGCTTGTGCTACAGATGTCCCCGTGTGGTCCCCAGGTCTGTGCAGGCAACTGTATGAACTGTGCCAAAGCCCACTTAGAGATTGCCTGAACTGGGCCTGACCAATGTTAAAGAAAAAGGCATCATTGCAACTAACTGTTGTTTGGAGCTCCTGAACATCCACTGCCTCAGGAAGAGGCATCCTCAAAATTTAGAAGTCATATTAAAACCAGTTTTATCCATTTCACAATGATCACTGTAGCAAATAACACCCTCTCCACTTCATTGGGAAACCAGTGCTACATACAAACTGATTTAACTCCACTGCCTTCAGTGGACTTGGCCCCAAATGGACTGTATGGCTGTAAAGACTGGATAGTTCCCAGCCTGGGCTGCTGGAGGTGATTATGGTCCCACTTTCCTAAGTAAGAACCTGCTGGAAGAGTTGAGATCCTTGCTAGGAGCTCACTGCAGGCTAAGTGTTAGGTCAGTGTGGCCAGAAAAAAAGTGAGAAGAAAACAGCACCTGATTGTCATATGATAAAACCACAAATGAACATTTGCCCTCCTTTTCTTCATTCCCCAAAAAAAAACCCCAAAAAACCAAACAACCCAGCCACACCCTCTAGCCACAGTAGGCTGGGGATGGAGGGAATAATTAATTAAAATCAAGTGAAACATGCACAATTAAAGTCACCTCTGGCTGGGTGTCCACAACACACTAAGATTCCCAATGTTAATAGTGCAATTTCATTTGACCTGTAGTTGAAGACCAGTCTCCATCACTTCGTGTGATCAAGTTCTGCCAATTCCTTTGAAAGTTGTGCAAGACAAGTTTCAGCATAGGCTGAAATACCTTAGGAACCATTCAAGTAATTAGACAGTGGCACTGGTATGGCTGAACAGTCAGACATGTCCAAGAAACCAGACTCAAGCTGCCTTGTGAGTACCATTTGAGTTTCTGATTAGTAAATGTCTGCTCTTTTTCCCTTTTAGTGTTCAGTAACATTGAGGAAATTCACTGAACAATTGGCCATAATGCCAGCACTGACCTGGAAAATACAAATATCTCATAGAAAATATTGATGTGTGATAACAACCCAAGCAGTCAGTGCCCAGGTGCAGGGCAGAAACTGCAGGGCATGGCCAGCCAGAGTTACAGAGCCTGCTGGATTTGTGAACAAACTGATCAGCCCATTCTTTCATGAGGTCTTTAAGTACCTCCTCCAGCACACTCATGTGTTCAGAAGAATCATCCTCCTCTAAGTTAAATACAAAAATAGATCCTCCATCTTCATTAATTTAACACAGCTGGCAGATGACTTCTGCTCTCCAGTTTTCTGTCCCATGTTTTCAAGGAGGGGGAGGTAGCTTTAGATCCAACAGACTGTAGGCAAAAATATTCCAGAATATGGCAAACAAGACAAAAATGATGTAAATAGAAAGGAAGATCCACCATAAAGTCTGATCTTGGAGTCTCTGCTCATAGTTCCTCAGGATGATGACACCAAGGGTGATTCCAACCATCACCCCTCCCAGGTGAGCCATGAAGCTGGGGTGGGGGCACGGGGGGTAAGCAGAGGGGTGGAATCTCAGCCACACGGCTCTTCCAAATTCAAAGCTCACTGGAACAAAGAATAAAAAATAAATTAATTGTCTAGGTTTATCCCTTCTCAAGTCCATGTTGTGGGCAGCAGCGCATCCCTGAGGAGACAGAGAGTGAGAAACTGCCTTGTATGGTGAGCACAGGGAAGCTGTGGCTATGTCAGGGCTGTGGCACACAGACATGAGGTCTCTCCAGTGGCTGGAAAGTGGTCTGGGTTTGTGAGAGTGTAGATAGGTTGGGGAATATTCACCTTCTGGAATTTATACCAAAACCATAACAAACATGAGTTAGAATTTGAAGACAGTTGTCTGTGATGAACATACAGTTTAGTTTCCCTGATTGTGCCCCCCTGGGGATAGGGCTGGAAGTGAATTCATCAGTGTGGGTATAAGGCTGCTGCCATCTCAGACAGGACATGCTTTAGGAAACCCAAGTATTATCATTATGAAAGCATTCCATGTTTGAGATTGCAAAGAGAAGATGTTAAAGTCCTACTCCTTCACAAACACCACAAGCTACAGATGCTGGCTAACAGCAAATCTTTGTTTATAAATGCTTGTGTTGAAAGCCAAAATCTGCAGTGGAGAGCAATGTGGTTCCTGCTGCCAGAAGGTCCAGCTGCAAGTTCCTACCAAAACTGCTGCAAAGTCAAAACCCTCTGAATCAGCATGAGCCATTATGACAAGGACAAACAAAACAGGACTGGCTGCACGTGTGCCAAGCATTGTATGGTACTTACTACAGATCAAGGCAACAGCCATCCGCAGCAGTTTGAATTGGCACTTCATTCCTGACCAGTTCTGGAAAAGAGACAAAGACAACACAGTAATGCTGCACACAGACCTGAAGGGATATTACATTTAGATCTATCACTTGTCAGACAACTTCTCAGTGCATTCAAGCCCTACTGTGCTTTTTCAATGCTACTTTCTGTGCCTCGGGCTCCCTGAAATTCTGCCCCTCAGATCTTTGGCAGAGCATAGAGAAACAATGAAGACTTCAATGAAAGCATATCAAGGAAATAGTGCCATAAAGAAAGCCTGGACTTAGTCTCCTCTGTCTTCAGGCTTGGTTATTAACCAACAGAATGGAATAAAAATCTCTGAATGATAATCAGAAATCATGGGAGAAATATTAAAAGTCCTCCTTTTCCACTTGCACATAATTTTAAAGCAGGAAAAGAGATCATGTTTTGAGAAACTCAGGTGTATCACAACATCATGTTCATCATCATCATTATTATTATTATTATGAAAATAAATGAAAATTTGCCTATTGAAGGCACACCGAGATATCAAGATAATCAGGTTTCTTGTGAAATGCTCCCTATTTGTCACTCTGAAGAAATAAAAAGAATGCCTATAAACTCTTCACACTATCTCTAATAGCACTTGGGATGGCAAAAATGCAACCTCCACAAAGTAAGTAACTGATTTTCTCTCTCCACAGAGAGAGCTAACCAAGTCAGAAAGCTCTGAGCTCATGCTGATTAATACTGTGCTGCCTCCTTCACTTTTCATTTCCATGTAGTTGCTTTGAATCTCTCCCCTCACTCATTTCCTTGGGGTGACATGCTTTATTGCTTCCCCCTGTTGGTTATTTTATGTATTTAATTCTAATAATATTTATTTTTCCAAGCAGGAATGTTTCCATTTCCTTTGGTTACCAGGAAGCATGAGGGAACAGAAGATTCCAGAGACCCTCCCTGACACAATCCCTGCTCTCCCCAGCTGTGCCAGACTGAGTTTTGCCAGCAAACAGCCAGTGCATCTTTCAGTGTGCAGAAGCATCACATCTAGATAACAAGTGAGCACAGGGAGACAATGGGGGGAAAGGAAAGGAAAAAACCCCCTCCACCAGAACTGGAAAGGCAGCAAAAATAATTTCAGATGAGAAGAGAGGCAGTGGATAATGGAGAAATAAAGGTGCTAAGGTAGCAATCGCTAAATAGATTTGGCGGAGGCCAATGAGTAGTGAAATGACAGATCAATTTGTGATGTTCTAAGAAGTCTGGGAAGGTAACTGCTGAAGACTCTCTATATGGCTCTGGAAGAGCCTCTGGCTCTGAAGCAGACCAAAATTTCCTCCATTGTCCCCCTCTAACCCTGTGAATTGTGGTGTTAAAAAACGCTGTGTCTGCATTGCCACCCTGAAAGACAGAGGAAGCTCCCTCCTGCTTCCCTTGGCACAGTGGCAGGGAACACAAATCACACTGAACATAACTGTTTGTAGGGATGCAACTCCCCAGCAGAAACCCTGTGCTATAGAGGTAGCCCCTCTCCTCCACTCTTGACTCTCTGCCAGCCACTCAACTGTCTAATTTGGACAACAGCCTCAGCTCATTCATGCTCTGAAAAGCTTGCAGAGGGTGAAGGAGAGCAATTCTGCTCAGGATATCTCTCACTTCCCAGCTGTTACAAAGCTGTCTGGAGCAGCACCACTGTGGGTCATAGCTGGAGCCTGCTGACTTTACTGCAGACAAGCATCAAGTGCAAGGTTTTCTTTTAGGCTTGACTCCAACACCGCCACAAACACACATTTTCCAGCACCCATATAACAGATCTTGTATCTCTACTGCAGCCACCTCACATTATCTTCCCACTCAGATCCAGGGGAAGAGTCTTATCCTCATTTTTATGGTCATTCTACTCTGATATTGCTGGTACAGGACAGACATGACATCACACAAGAATCTTCTATCAGCAAAGCCTTTTTTGCTCGGTGTCAGTCCACAACATCATGTTCATCATCTGCTGGCTTTGCCACCACCTAGCTGAGGGCTGGGGGCGAGCTCCTGTTTCCAGCCTTAGAAGAATGACAATGCTGGCATTTGTTCACCTTTGTAAAGTATTTCATGAGGTGAAACAGCAAAAAGATGCATCACTAGATCACCCAGGGTTCAGCTTCAGTCTGGGTTTTGGAGATAAGGAATATTCTGCACAATGAATCCACTGAATCCTAAATTTCCTTAGATACCCACTAAAATTCACAGCACATGCAGACAGAAACAGGTCTGCCACTTCTGCAGAGCCAGTCTGCTTTTCAAACATTTCTCAGCCACTGCATGGAGAGCTGCTAGCCTGAAGAACACTGATAAATCTTGGATTACCAACATCTTTAGGTTGTCCTGGCAACTGCCAGCCATCAGCGTACCAAGCCACCAAGTGCAGGGTAATACTTCCATTCCAGGACCCCACCACTGAGACAAGACTCTTAGCTGGGCCAAGCTCTGAACGACCAACAGCTGGGTCAGGCCTTACTTCCAGCCCCTTTGGGCCACCAGACGTGGCTCACTCTGAGGTCAGAAGGTCACTCTGGTACTCACCATCACAATATTGGCCAGGTGAGCGGAGACAAGAGCATACACACCTCCAGAGGAGCCCACCACCGGCGCCCTCATGTCAGCCACTGACACTGCCAGGGACCCTGAGGGAAACAACAAGGCTTTGTGACAATTGCCCACCAAATAAACACACTCTCTCCTACCCTACATCCCTGCTACAGCCTGTTTGTGCTAATTGCTGCAGGTCAGGAATACAGAAGGAGAAAGAGGGGGAAATTGATTGAGTCGTGAAGCCAACTCAGTCCTGTCAAGGTGGTGACTGATTGATTCCTCTGCACCTACTTTAAAAGCAGCCAAGCAAGGCAGCAATGTGTCTTTAAGCTTGTGCTGCAAAAAGGCATTTATTCCCTGATTGAAGGAACAAGGAAGCAGGAGACAGACAAATGTCTGTGTTTGTTTCTCACCTGAAGATAAAATAGAAGTAGCTCCCATGTTGGCAAGAAAAATATTAGCACAGGGAGAAGGAACTAGGGGCTTGTAACTTAGCACAGGGCTCTGATCAAAGCACAGCCTGTACAACTTCAGAGTAAAATTAGTCAAAAATAAGCTGGATGGAGGCAGTAGACACATGACAGCAAAATGACAGGTCAAGTACATAAAGGCATCACCAATAACAATGCAGCCAAACATAGACATTGCTTCTTCTTATCCCAGTTGGAGGCTTGGATCTGCTCAAAGCTCCTTTCATTGCTGACTTTAAGAACAATTTAGGTGATAGAGGGAAAGGCAGACTTGCTGTCACAAGGAAGGGATAATGAAGATCTTTGTGATGAATGGGAATGGGAAAAAAACATATTGGCAAATCTTGAGAGAGTCCTTGGTAGTACAGAATCTAATGAACTTTTTTGCTAATTGCCCAACTGATTCCAGATCAAGAAAATGCTGAGCTTCCACCAGCCAACTCTGCTGATAGCTCCCTCCTTCCTTGTATGGCCCTGAGACTTCTCAGCTCTTAAACATTGCCATTAAGGAAAAAGTTAATGAGAAATAAAGGAAAGAGTAATAAGAACTTGCAGTTGAGTCCTCAGACACTGCACTGAGTGCCTCAATTTCCAGTCTTAATGCGTCTTCTTAGTAAAGCCAGACAAATGAGAAAGAATCATAAAAGTTGTGGCCTAACTACATTTTACTGTCTATTCCTGATTATTTAGGAGCTGAGTTATCTTTATATTGCCTCAGCATGAATATACCCATTTCCCTCTTTCCTGGCACATGACAAAGAATAAAGGATGTTTATCTGGCTAAGATATCAGTGAAGCCCTGGGGTTTGGTAGGTGTATCTGTATAGAAAAACTGTGTGTGGAATGTTGCAAATTGGGTACTGCTTTTGTTAGTGCTTGTTAAAATAACAGTCAAGGGACAGTGGAGCTGCTCTGCTAACTCCCTTCTCTGCATTAAATACTGTTGGTGTTTGTACCATGCCTAGTCCTGTGTCCTTGTCCAATTATTCTTCTCACAGTGTCTCCTGGAATGCAGGATTTATTAGTACCCAATGCAGCCCATTCTACAAAGGGTTTATCTGCTTTTTATGGAAAAAAAATAGTTATGTGGCTGGAAAAAAAGAAACAAACACCATAAATCTTGAACTAAGGCAGTCAATCGCTGTCTGAATTCCAGTGTAAAGCTCTTGGTTGTTTTCACACCCTCCTCCTGTTTTAATTAGATGTTGATCTATTGTCAGCTAACTTCCATCACCTCCAAACTGCTGGAAATTCCAAACATAAATAAAAGCAATTCAGCACAAACTAAAAATCAATCAGACCCCAGGGCTTAATGATGAAATGAATTTTCCAGATTTCTGTGCACTGCTCACAATCTAGAATCAAATACTTCTTGCTTACTTAGACTTTAGAAAAGTGACAGACAGGACAAATGGAGGAAGAACTGGCACAAGACCAGCATGACTCCACATTCAGGAAGATCATCCAAAGCAAGGCTATTTTAAAATAACAGGTAGTTAGTGCATTTTTAGCAGGTCTCCTAAACACAGAGTCTATGGCTACAAAGAAATAGATGTCAAGTTGTACCATATTTTCTATGTTCAGCCTCAAAAGGATTTATTTCAATGCACAGAAGGTCACTGAATGCTCCTCTCCTAATCCCAAATATCACAAAACATTTCTCTAACTCAATAGCCACCACAGATCATTTTCACTGCTTCTCCATCTGGGCATACAGAGGTGTCACCTACCTGCCACAACTCCTGCAACGTACACAAAACTGATCCTCGCAGCTCCGTGCACCATTTCCAGAGGAACCCCAACCAAGAGCTGAAGGACAACATTGAGCCCAAGGTGTTCTATCCTGCAGCAAGGAAAAACAACAGTTGTCCTCTTTTCCAACTCTTCATCTCCTTTCTCTACCACTGAGACACAGATATCTTGGAATGAAAATCAAATAGCACCCAATTCATGTAAGTAGACTAAAGCTGGGAAAAACAGTGATTCCAGAAAAAATCAGACTCAGAGTTGCAATGTTTCTTCCCTTCTTGCTGCTTTTATCTTTAGCCACACAGGTCCTTTCAGCCAAAGACATTGTACAATGTTTGGTTCTTAGTCAGACATTTTTTTCTTTTTTCTTTGCTTGAAGAAATTAAATGACTTGTCAAAAAAAAAGAAGCAAGATGGCAGCAGAGCCTGGAAGAGAAGCCAGAAGTTTTACCTGCTCCTCTCTTCTCCCCTCCTAATGAATCCACTTTTTCGTGCACACATCACGCTGCCATGACAGGGAGTGGTGGTTAAGAATGAGGTGAGCATAGAAGTTCCAAGTGAACTGCCATTTCCTGGTGCTGTAATGCTGCTTTACAGTGTGGGCTGTGTGACCCTCACCCTTTTCTGCTGTGCCTGCTTCAGTGGTCAGAATGGGAAGCAGAGGGCATTTTGATCTCTGCTCAGGTGCCCACGTGTACTCACTGATGTTCTCTCTTCACCCACCCTTGCTCCCATTACAGTCAACAGCAAAACTCCTGTTGAACACAGAGGAAAAAGCTGGGCTGAGGAAACTCTTGCAGAAAGCCCCACTAGCACACTGTGCAGGACCACTTGCAGCCTGCAGGCAGAGTGTAACAGCTCATATGTGCATATTGGGTAAAGACTCCAGTGCAGCAGATTTCCCCTGAGCTGAATCAATAGCTTCAAAGCAAGTTCTCTGTTCCTTTAATCAATACTGCTTAACAAACCTGTCCTGCCACTTTTCAAAGCTGTATACAGATATTCCTCTGTAGGGTCTTCCAGTGAGGTAATAACAGCACCAGGCCCTGAACAGGGTCCTCAACACTCTGCTAGTGCCCATTTACCCTGGGCTCGCAGGACTGTGACCCCACTGACTGCTGACATCCCACTGGAGCCCAGGGTATCGTGCTTTTTGTATGAAGAGAACCTGCTTACAAAACAAATAGATCTAAATGACACAGTGATACCCTTAACAGAGAAGGCCAGCACCTTTTGGGGAAAAGAGAGCAAAGTAGCTAATGCCTTGAAAATATACATCCCATTTTATATAATAAAAGGGTTGCTCACAGGCAGGCACTAGCAAACTTTGGTTTAAGTTATATGCATTTCCACTGTTTTGATCTTTTTCACGTTACCATAGCAATTTCCCATATACAGCAGAGAAAAACACTGATGGTGAGATGCAGTAATGACAGAACGGTCTCATAAATGAGAATTTAAAGTTGAACTGCAAAAAAGTGCTAGAAATGATACTGCAGAAAACAATCCTCTCCTGATATTTTAATAAGTTTGTTTCCATTGAATTTCTCTCCAAAGATGAATTTCCCTCCTGCACAATACACTCAGCACTGCAATTTTTTTATAATGGGAAACTGCTGCATGTAACTGAGTTCTTTTATTACCTTTCTCAAGCCTTTTGAAGCTATTGGGCATGGTCAGCACTCATCCTGATCCCACATGCTCACAGAACACAGGGCATTAAATTAGGAACAACCAGCAAAGGTCAAACCAAGATCACTGAGATGAGTCAATACATCCAAGTGCCCTTTCACAGAAGGGAGGGAAGAAGCTTTGGCTGGCACACAGTCAACATCATGAGGTGGCACCTGACATTTCCACACAAAGCACTGGGTCTTATTTTTCAAAGGAAGCTTTTGTAAGAGCCCAGCAAAGTTTATCCTGGACTCTGAACTGACTGCTCTGATTCACAGCTGTTCTTAAAAGACTTCCCAGGAGCAATCCCATTCACTTCTCTTCCCCATCACGCTAAGAGCTTTGAAGGCACCAGAGTCAATAAGAACCCATAAAATATAATTACCCTTTGCCAGTGCTGAATGTGTCATTCTCGAAATGACAATTTCATTGATTTATTAAGGACTTTCTTCTTCCCTGGGACCAAACAAATGGGACTGAGCATCAATGCAAGTCATTAGTTATGGCAGTGATACAAATGTGTGGGCTTCAGATATCAACGTCTACTTTCCATGAAAACAGAAGGACAGAATTTACAACTTTGCCTTTTCAGCCCTTGACAAAGCTCCCTCCATCAGAACCAACACACAGCCTGTACATTTTTGGAATCTTTCTAGAGGTACAGCCAGCCAAGCCTTAGCAACTGCTGCCTTCTCAAACACCTTCCAGCTGCCACTTGCTCTTCAAAAAAAGACCGAGTGCACTAAATTAGGGAGCAGTCCACATTACCATTTAAAAGTCTCAGCTGGAAGCAGGGTAACAACAGACCCATGGCATTGTGTTATCCTCCCATTTGAAAATGAGAGGAGAATGCTGGGTGTCCACTAGAAAACATTATTACCTTTCCAAGATTTATCTGTTTTCCTCACAAGAAAGGAGCTTTAACACAGAGAAGTCAGAAATAAAGGAACATTTAGCTTAACTCCAGATACTGCAGATAAATCACAAGGTTTATTGTTCCAGTGGGACTCTCCATTGTTTTAAAGGCTGTGTAGCTGAAGGACTTGGAATCCATCATGACAGTCCCCTGCTCACCACCTTCCATTGTTCCACTCTGAGCCAGCCAGAGGTGAAATAAACCTGAGGGGTTTTTTTGGTCAGTGAGTGTGAAGAATGCCAGAGAACTGCCTGCTACAGGGGTGACCTGGCACAGGTTAGGAAAGCATGCCACAGAAAGGCATTTAATGCTGGAAAATTGTCTTTGTGCAGGTGTTTCTCCTCCAATGTATCCTAAAACAATCTGTAGTCATAGAAGAGATATGGTAAAACACCACCACCATCAAAAGAAAGATCAAATACAAATTAACTAACATTAGTTAAAATCAAGTTTCTTTCTTTTACAAGCCCAGTTTTTCCCATATTTTCAGTGATGGAAATTTCCATTTTTCACTTAACCAGCCTCATGTCTAAGCCCAGTAGTCCCCACTTGCAGGATGAAATCTATGTAATATGGGCTCTTTGGAGGGATACAGCACACAGAGGACAGATGTTGCCACATTCAGAAGTTTCTTCTAAAAACTTTTCTCTACTCTTCCCTTGGGTGGAGTCTGTTTCTATCCAGGGATCTGGAGCACATCTTGTGCTCCAAGGCAATTACACACCAAGGAAGTGTGGTCCATGGCAGGGAAGAGACATCAGCATGTCTTCCATCAGGGACATGGAAAAAGGCAACAATCAACTTGATCTTTCTGGCCTTTCATAGAAGAACATTGACTGATGGAAATATAGGCTTTCTATTTAAGAACAAAGGGTCCTTATGCAGTTTCAAACTCTACTGCTAAAAGGCTTGTTACTGTCATTTTTCAATGACAGAATTAAAGAAAATTGCAATTATCTGCCAGGAATGTGTGAAGATAATGATCTCAGAAACTGCTCAGAGGGGGTAGAATGTTTTGTACAGGGATGAACTTTCCAGTGACACTAACTCATCACCATGGCATCACAAACATCAAACAATTAAGTCTATTTGAATTTTGTGAGGACTAGCACAGCTGAGAAGAACAGAGTTAGAATCCTCACACCTTGTACTAGTCTGCTACATACCTCCCATGGGATGAAGGAGGATTCATTTTACTGTGCACCTTCATTTTGCACGAGGTGGACCATTCTCTGTCCATCTGGTCACTTGAGATTGTCAACTCTTCAAGAACACTGCTGTTTTCCCAGTGTGTCCAAAATGGGAGTTCAGGCTTGACACAGCCTTCTAGGCATTATCTCAGTCCCTACAGAAGGGACCAACATCACTGAGTGATGACATATCCCAGGCACAGGGAATTTAACTGACTTTTCCAACACCCTGTAGTTTTTAAATACCAGTCCAGCATCTTTGGAGACTTGTTCTACCACCTGCACTGCTCCTTTAGTGGAACACTGGCCTTTGACCTGGTTTTAGGAAGTGCATAGAAAGAAGAAAGTGTGGTCCCAACACTGCTGAGGAGAAGAGCAGCATCTGTTAAGTTCCTTTTGTTGCCTTGTCCCTCCACAGAGCTGTGAAGGTTTGCACCTCATTGCTCAATGCTCCACAACACCTTCAGATTTTTACACACAATTTATAATTGAGTTTTAAAATTTTAATTCTGAGCTAATTCTGTCACTTCCTCTTTCTCTCTGGGGAACCTGAACTGTTTGTAAGTACTCACCCTGCATGCATGAATATGTAGGTTAGGTACCTCCAAGCCTGGGCCCGAAGCTGAGGATGGTACAGTAATGCATTCTTCAGGTACAAGGGGTGGCTGACTTGCAGCACAAATCTGTCTAAGACCACTCCATTGTAAAGAAAAAAGGCAACCTAGAAGAGCAGAGAGATTCATTGGTTAGCAAATGCCTTTACTCACCAAAAAGTATCTTTTAGCTCAAAATAATGGAGAAAAAAGTAATATATACAAAAGCTTTTCTCCCGTTTGACAGCTTCACATAGCAAAAAAATTCCTTGTTTTGAGGAACCTGCAACACATTGACAGAACTGTGTTTGTGGTCTTCTGTAACCAGCCCCTGAATCTGAGGAACCTGCTCCCAGTCAGCACCTTACTATCAGTGTCATATCCTACTCTGTATTTACTTGAGCACATTACTCAGCAAATGTGCAAAAATCTCATTTGAGCAACACATGAGCAGGTCAGAATATTTAACCCAGAAGTTCTCTCCCCTCCTTTTTTTCTCCACTCACAGAACAGAGGTAACTGTATGGAAATTTTGAGTTCCATTGACTTATCCATTTCTCTGGAACTGTCCTGTTTTTACTCCTCAAACAGTTTTGCTCTAGTTTCTCAAACTGTGTAGTCCCATATACAAACTGTTCCAATGACAGGATCACAGTTTCCACTTAAACACACCCCAACAGGCAACCAAAATGACCACCAGTTCCACGTCTGTCTTTGTCCAGGTCTGAACAAGTCCCTCTCTACCCCTTATTGTGTCCCAGCAGAGGCTTTGGCAGCGTGAGGAGGTTCCCAGGGAGAGCACTTGCCTCTACAATAGTGATGGTGATCATGAACCAGGGCGGGGGGCAGCAGGTGTAGCTGTCGTAGTACCACTTGCGGTCGATCTCCCGCGGGAGGGTCTCGTAGGCCACGTGCCGGATCAGCCTCTGCGAGAGGCTCAGCCCCGTCTCCTCCAGCAGGGCCTTGCTGCACAGCCTCCTGTTCCCCTGCAGGATGGCCTGGCGGAAGCTGTTCGACCTTTTGTTGCTCATCTGGGTGAAATGGAACGGAAGAAACCGTGAGAACAAAGCAAGGCCAGGCACAATCATCAGGGAGAAAAGTGCCAGTTTGGCAGCGCCAGATCCAGGTAGGTAGGAAAGCCACACCAGGCTGAGCTTTAGGAACCAAGTCTCGGGAAAATGACAGGGTGACCTACTTGGGGTGCAAGGAAAAACCCAATTATGATGCCAATACATGAGATCAGGGCAGAACTCAAGGATCAGCAGAGGCTGAGCTCTGTGGCCCATTCTCCAGCCTTTCATGCACTGCCTTCACCATTGGTTATCACAATCCATATTCCTGTGTCCTCCCTCCCTCTGCTCCCCCTGTCCATCACACTTCCCTGCAGTCTTGGGGCAGAAAATTTCTCAAATGTAGCAGTAGGCACTTTGACAGTACATCTAACCCTTGTGGCAGGAGTTAGCTCTGGGCAAAGAAAATGATCTCTTTGTGTAAAACAAAACTGCCTGAGCAACAGCAACAAACAAACAAATTAATCGGCTGTACAGGCCGTCTTAGCTCCTGTAAGCTTGCAAGTCTTTACAAGGCTTCTTTCATAAGTTATCCTCAGAGGGGGCAGGTTCTGAGATGGCACAGGCTTACAGCTAATTTGTATATGCATTATCACCTTACATGCATAGATTTAGCTATCTTTTTGAGCATACACTTTGCCAGTTTGGATGCATAATTAAAGAATTAAAGCAATTGCATTTGCAAATTAGGCAGATGGAATCTTATGCTGAGCTTGCTGGGGGCGGGGGAACAAACCAGGTCTGAAAGAGCTTGCTCCTAGATTTGTGTAATTGTTAATTAGCCCTGATGTCAAACAAACCTGCTGCATTAGAGCCACTGTCTGTACTGGCTGAATCTTTGGCAGGGAACTCCAAAGGCTCACTGTGTACACAGGCTGCTGCAGGGGGACCTTCTACTGTAACAGGCAGCAAAGCAAACACGACAGCCTGGTCCTTCTTCTGAGAAAACTGCTAACTGCTCCAACCACCGGTACCTCCAGCCTCCCAGAACCAAGAAAGAGATGACACTCAACAGCACTGGCTTCCAGCTGTCTTGGATCATGCTGGTTTCAGCTGATGTAAAAAAGCCAGCAAAACACAGAGCTTGTGCTCTCAGTGCTCAGGCAGTCAGGGAATTGCTTCAAGCTGGACCAAGCTGCTTAAACACAGTAATCATTGCAGGGAGCCACCTCCTGTTAATCACTGGAGGAAGGCAAGGGGCCATCTGAGGTGATGGCACTGCAACCTACTCTGCCCACCCCTCCTTAGCCTTCATTTGCAGCCTGTCCCTCCAACACAGAGGAGCACTGACTGTCAAGTGATGTTCCTATATTTTTTTAAAACTGGGGAAAAATTTGTTGTTGTTGTCCTCTTTGAGTTGTTT
Source organism: Illadopsis cleaveri (assembly GCA_013399915.1). Taxonomy (NCBI): domain Eukaryota; kingdom Metazoa; phylum Chordata; class Aves; order Passeriformes; family Timaliidae; genus Illadopsis; species Illadopsis cleaveri. The sequence continues at coordinate 328,196 of VXBB01018006.1, read as the reverse complement.
CAGTGAGAAGATGTTTTACCCTAACAACTCTCTCCATTTTGGTATTTCTCCTTTGCTCTCTCTTTCCTTCATTCATTCAGAAAACACTTGTAAAAGAACATGGCAAATTAATCACTGTGATGTTTCTGAAGGTATTTCTCACCATACTAAAAACAAAACAGAAGGGAAAGGTCTTCTTAGATTTAAGAGCAAAATATTGCAGGATCACTGTAAGTCATACCTCAGGTGACCAAAGCCTAGACTGGCTCTCCTGAGGAGGTGGGAAACTGGACTACTGTTCAGCAGAAAGCTCTGCCTTCCTCCTTCCAGAGACAAAAATAAATCACAGGACCTTTCACACCCCACACAGAAGCTAACATGGAAGGGACATGAAAATATTTGCCAGACCTTCTTTAGAGCAGAGGCTATGGAAAGAAGGTCCAGATTCCCTCTACATGCTGCAGTCTTGGAGTGGTTTTACACCCCAATGAGGCAGGGACACAGTGTCAGGAGTGTGCCAGATGTGCTGAAAAACCCCCACAATCCCACAAGACACGGATGAGTGGATGTACTGAGCCCTTGTTAAAATCAGGCCTCTCAGGAAGGAGACATCCTGCTGGTCCCCACCTGCACACATTGCCCATGGCACCAAGGAGGAGATGATCTCCAAAGAGATAGCACAGCTGACTGCCAGGGCTCAAGCAGACACAGCAGTCCTGGCCCTACTTACATGACCCCACAGACCTGTGGATCAAGCTAGGAGGAGATGGGCATGGGGACAGACAGAGGATTAAGTCACTATTGCTGCTCTCACCAATTCTTTGTTCCTCAAACTGACTTTGGAAGACTCAAATCTTCCCAAACAGAGTCTCGCATATGGTCACAATTTGCTGACTTGATTTTGGAATTACATAATATTGATATTTATGAGCCTATGAGCCAAGTATTTAATCATCAGCTGAAAGAACACTAGGTCCATTGTTGGCCTGCACATTATCATGGCTCCAGGAGCCCAGGGCAGCCCACCCCACTTCTCTTCACGCAATCAATCTAGGACTTCTTTAATAAGCGTGATATTAAAGCTGCAATTAGATGGGTACAGCAAACAGCATGTGGAGAGAGAAGGTAGCAGTGGGGAACAACACATTCCCTTAGTCCTTCCTGCCTGAAAAATGATATTATGCAGAGAGAAAGAAATTTCTCTTGCAGAAGAGCCAAGCTGAGCTGACTGGTGCTCGGGTGCTGCCACCTCCACCCTTTGGTATCACCCTACCAAAACAAACCAAGGCTTAATGCTAGAGCTCTGCTCAAGGGCTGGGTTTGATACCTCTGTGCAAAAGGAAAATTTCTCCTACTTAAATCTGAACCTGTTTTCAACACTGAAAACATCAACATTTAGAATGAGTCTTTACTGTCAAGAGTAGCACAGTGACAAACTTTGATGAAGTACAAAGCTCTGCTTTTGTTTAGCACACATGGCACTCTAAAATTACTCTGGCATAATCTGCAACTTGCAAAGGAAGTTGTCCATCCCCACTGGCAGACCAATTTCTCTGTGTTTCTTGGATATCTGTAATACTGGGGCTACCTCAGATAATCAATAGCCAAGTCATGTAGCATTTCCCCCACTTCCAATTTCAGGGCTTGTGTGGGGCACAGTACCTGTTTTATGGTTTTATTCAGCCTCACTCAGAAGGTTTTGAAAAACATGGATTTGTGCCCATTACGTATTGGCATCTTTGAGACTGGTCTTGAGCTATTTTTAAACACATGCAGCTCTGTGACAGGCAATGCATTCAGCTCTCCAGCTCTGATCCTCCAAGACAGAGACACTAAATCAGAAGTTAGCACAAGCTTTTTAACAGCCTCTGCCAGCTCCAGTTTTATAACCCACTTTACTTACAAATGCAACCTCTTCAATCAATTTTGCTTTCAAGATTCACATTTATTTCCTTCCCTCTGCCCACACTTCTACAAAATGCTAATGTGGGTAGAGACAGCTTTTCCCAAAATGCATATCTCAGCATTAGGTTCATCTGTCACAGATGTTCACATCCTCTGGGTCAACCTGGTAGCACTTTCCCAAATAGTATCAAAGGGAAAAAAACCAAATACCAAATACCAACATTCTGATCTGGTTTGGCCAAGCAGTGGTTTACTCAAGGGATTCAAAGAAAGAGGCAGGAAAGACAAAAAAAAAATTTTCCCTGCTCAAGGTTCTGATAGATTCCTATTAAATGTGCTAGGCTTAGGCCTTCCAGCACTTCCAATAGAGAAGGTAACACATTGTCATATTTCAAGGTTACTTGAAAGAACATTGCTTGCAGGACAAGACTAACACTGTGGTTCAAATAACATTGTTACACAGTGCTTCAAAAATGCCTGTTGTTCACATTAAAAATGAGGTAGAATTAGCCTGTCCCTAGAAGCCAGCAAGGCCAGGGAAAGCAAAACAGGTGATGATTCTTGATCTGGAAAAAAAGGATGTGCATTTAATTAGTTAATATATTTTGCTCATTACTGAGATGCTACATCAGCATCAAGTTGCTACAAGCCACAGCTAAACATTTTTGTTGGAAGCAGCAGTGTTTTGTTTTTCTCAAGTCACATGAACTCTGTCTTAGAGTTTACTCCTTACTGCAAGCTCTATTACAGTTCACAGGATATTATGTGAAGTAATCTAGGACTGCCAACAGCAATTGCTGTTTAGCAAGAATCCCAGCAAATAACATCTCAAGTATAATTACCTTCTGGCTTGCCTCTTCTCTGAAAGTAGCAAAGTTAGTTAAACATCTTGATTCATTATCTCCTCCTGTGGCCTATGCTGTTCCTAGCCAGAATTTTCTCTGTGCACCTCTTTTCACAATGCTGCAAAGCAACCAGGCAGCAGAGATGCACGAGATGTCTCCACTTGTACAGGAAACACTTTTGTTACTCTGCACTGTCTCAGACACGGCATAAGAAACCCCATCTGAAACTGCTTTCTGCCATTGCTATAAACCACAGTGCAGAAACAGAAATGAGTATGGTTGCAGCATTGTGTTTTACAACTACATGAGCGGAATTTCATATACACAGAGAAGAAGTAATTTCCAATGAGTTGCCTACATGATCTTTTTGGGCCTTTTTTTCTGTTTGCAGATCACACCAGGAGTTTTCATCTTCCCTGAATTTATTAATTTCTCAGTTTATTTCCCGAGTGCTTTCTGGGGTCTAGTCTCATATTTTAAAAGTTTCAACTTCATAAATTTAAGTTGCCTTGCTGAGTTGAGAGCAGGCATAGCTCTCATCATAGGCATGGATGGTGTTATTAACGTGAGAAGGCCTATAATTACATTTTTGATGTATCTAGAAGTTCACAAAACATTTTGCACATCACAGGATAACAGATCTTTGCTCAATAGCAGCCCTTAAGCTGGGGATCACAGTGTCTGAGAGAGCAGGCAGAGTTCCTGGTGCTCATAATGATGCTGGAGAAAAGGAAAATCATACATACAGAGAGCCATGGTTGCAAAGCCTCTGGTTTAGTAAAAGATCAGCCTTTCCATCCCCACACCCAGCACCATCATTTTTGGCAGCAGGTCAACTCTTGCTAAGCTACTGAAACAGACAGATTAACCTGAGCCTAAAGCAGAGAGAGCTAATGATCATCAAGCACAAACATGCACTTAAACACCATCACTCTGAGGACTGACAGCTAGGAGGTGAAGAAAATCCCTAATTTCACAGTGATTCTGTATTAACTGTATGTGCTGTTTCTTTCCATCAGGAAATTCACAAGAAAGTTCAGAAGGCAGGGAAAAGAGAAGGAGCCCTAAAAAAAGTTTGGATGTTGGAAATCAATAGAAACTAGAGGAGAAGTGAGAAGAGAGATGTCATTTGTAAGTAGTTTAATGTTTTGGCATTTGCATTGCCTATCGATTAGAAAGTGCAAAAAATGCAGACAAGGATAGAGGGGCTGATGACAGGGAAATCAATGGCTTCTTTATAGGAGTCATTCAATAGTAGTGAAGGAAATTTGCTGTTTTGCAGAAACCACATCAGCTGGGTGTGAGCTGGCACGGCCTCCTATTCTCAAAGGAGGAGAATGTCCAAGCATTTCACCTCCCACCTACCTCTCATTAGCTTGTGCTGCTCCTGAGCCCTGTGGAGTGAGGAGAGAGGAAAAAGCCCAGCTCTATTCCTGAGCCTGTTGCCAAAGTGTTGGCTGGCCCCAGGCCATCATTTCCGTAGAAGAAATTTGATGATGCCTCTCCCTGCTACCTAAGTGTTGTGCAGCCCAATTAGTGAATGCTTGCACGGTACTTTGAATATCCCCAACTGTGGAACAAGCAGCTGTTACTATAAATACTCTGCTGATCACCGAGGACCACAGTTTGTTATGCTGGAGCTGAGGAAAACCTCACACTGTGTGATCTGTTCAAGAGTTGCTGCATATATTTTACTGTGTACCTAGACACAGGCAAGGGCCTCACAAGACAGCCTGGTTAGATACAGCAGGTTTATATAATTCCAACAAAGTAACTTCACCTTGACACTGCCCATAGCCTGATGAAAGTCATGACCTGGGTCCCTGACCTCTGGGCCACGTATCATACTTTCTGAATAATGTGAAAACAGGGTATATGCAAGACACTTTCTTTCTAAACCAAGAACACATGCATGAGTGACCATGACAAATGAAAGGATAAAATCCCCACGTTGTCTGCAGAACACACAGAGATGCAAATTACTGTACTCTGCATCAAGGACACATTCAGCTTTCCAGAGAAACCTCAGCGATGTCACCTACTTCCATTCCTCTTTGACTTTGTCACCCAGGCTCATATTAATACTGCATTAAATCTGCTGGGATTCAGATGTTCAGTGACAGAGCACGAACAAGGCAAAGCCCCTGAATGGCCAGTGTCCAAGATATCTTGCAAACAACATTTCTAAGCCATCCTGGGCACCTGACAACACGTCTGCAATTGTGTTGACTCAACAAACTGCCTTGACAAGAAACAGAGCAATCCCTTCACTAATTGACTCATTAGTAGAGATAGAGAGGCATCCAGATCATGACTCATGCACTGAGACACCTCACCTGGGATGAAAGGAACATGACCTAGAAACACTTTATCCCTGTTGCTGTTGATGCCTCCAGCAGTGCAATGTGACTCCACCTGGCACGTCAACACAACATTATCTATACATTTTTGTCTGGAAGTGGTGAAATCTCTAGATAAAACAGGAGACATCCAGACTGACAGACCTCCGCTTGCAAACAAATGGCTCATTACAGCAGCTAGCAACCGATGCTGAGAGCAAAAATCTCTAAACTAGCAGCAGTCATTGCTTCATGATCTTACTACAGCTCCCACAGTTCCTTCCCATGCAAATTTGTTTCCCTGGAAAAATCAGGAACAATTTGACTCTTGCTGAAGCATTCAGTCACCACTGAATGCCTCAGCAAGTCCATGCAGAATGTGATGCAGCAAACACTGGTGTTAATAAAGGGAGGGAAAGAGAGAGACACTGTCCCTCGACAGCCCATGCTTTAAGCAGAGCCAAGGACTGACAGGCCAGAGCACTCACCAGGTTGACGAAGTCCTGGTAGCAGATCCTCCCCTCAGAGTTGCTGTCTGCCAGGGCTAGCAGGACCTCCAGCTTGTGGGGGTCCAGCTCCGAGCCGTGTCTCTGGAGAAGGGAGCGAAACTTCTCAGTGCTGATGTAGCCAGTGTTGTCAGGATCAAACTGGGACAGGAGGGGAGAGTGCCACAATTAACAATCCCATGTTACACACAACTCTGTCCTCCTATGTGTTCATCACCCACTGCAGACCCACAGGGACCCAGGGGCTGCTCTAGGCTTTGGTGACACTGCCCTGCAATCACCCAGGCACTGGAAAGCACCCTGCTGCAGAGAGGGGTGAGGCACCATCATCCACACCACCATCCCATCTCCACCCAAGCTTCAGCTACGTCAGCTCCCTTCACCTTCCTTCCCTCTGCATCATGATTTCTCTTGCCTATTTTTCATGTCTCTTTCTATCTGGAACATCAAGCAAATCAGAGATGCAGTTTGTGAGATAAAATGCACTGAAAACAGTTTTACTCCTCTATTTCCTAACACAATTGCACCACAGGAATATGCCATCCCCCCTTAAGCCCTTTCCATGCTCAGTGTTTCTGACAGTCACCTTTCCAGATCATCTCTACAGATATCTTCACTATGGTAAGTGCTTTCACTGCTGAAGAACTATTTTAAGAAAGTTGGGAAAGAAAATCTTTGGACAGGGAGCAAAGCAGACAAACATCATGTCAAACTAAAAGTGACAAGGCAGCCACATGCCATTTTGAGAACGTAAACCAGAGTCATTAGAAGAAATGTCCCAGGTGAGACCTGGACTGAATCCCACTCTGACCAAAAAGCATCACTGTTTTCCCTGAGCCTAAGTGGCTAATCTAGAAATGCCACTGATGAAAAGAGACACCTTTACAAGGCTGTCCAAACTTATGACTGTTCCAGTGGCCTCTAGGGCACACTGTGAGGGGCTGCCAGCTCACAGGGCACAGCCTCAGCCCTGACAAAGCCAGTGCTGGCACCACACCAAGCACGTTTCTGATGTGCTTGGAAAACTAGTGGCTGCAAGCTGCCAGACCAGCCTGCACTAGCCCTGGTGCAGTCTGATCTCTACCAGTTCTCTGTTGCTGGGAGATTTTGCCTTTGATTTCCCAAACTTGGCTGCGAGGACCCTGGTGCTCGCTGGCCTCCTTTTGTAGATAATGATATCAAGCTTGTTGGCTGGATTGAATGGCTGTCAGGGGGCAGGGTGGTCAGGAGGGAGTCCTTTCATGGAAACATTTGGGACATAATAGGGTCTTGGCAGAGCCAAAAAGGTCCTGACAATCCTCACTCTTTCCTAATGGAGAACAAAAGTTGAACAGGCGCCGGGCCTTCGATCAGACACAGTGAGTAAAGGCTGCCTTGGCAAGGGAGGAGTGGGAAGGTGGATGTGGCAGAGGATGATGCCTGCCAGCAGCAGGGCTGGCACGGCTCTGCAGTGAGCAAAACAGCTATAGAACAGACCAGACTCAGGCATGGGCTGCTTGTTTAGAGGCTGCAGTGACCACGTGCAAAGGTCTGGCTCCATCTCCTTCTGGCCTGAACACCTTTGTCCTGCTGCTCTGCTCTCCCCAGCTTCTTGGCTGAGGAGGAACTGTCTAACCTAGCAGGGGAGGTCACAGCTCCTTGCTGGAGTCTGCCTTTGGTCAAAGCAGCAGCCCCTCTGTGAAGAAGCTGCTGGGGCAATTGGATTATACAAAACAAGATAAACGAACTGACTTGTGGACAGTCAGAGCTAGGCACTCTCCTATTCTCTGCCAAAGGTTGTCCTGCCCTTATGAGGTGGCCTGGATGTACCTCCCTGACAGATGGCACCCAGAGCCAAAGGTGGATTTCATCAGCTGTTTACTGTTAAACAAAGGCTTAATATTAATCCTTGGAGAAGTTTAGCTCCCCTATCCTGGCCCACTCTGATGCTTTCAGTTAACAGATCAAACTCTAAAACTAACCCCAAAAGTCAGGGCTTCTGCACTCAGGCTCAGCTCTGATGAGTTTTGGCTCTTGCTGTGACTCTCAGGCCAGTCTGTTTGTGGTGCCTGATCCCAGACACACATACTCAGGAAATAAAGTATTATTAGCACAATACCTGGGATGACCTTTCTCAAGGGGAATTTGTAGGAGCTGGGAGATGAGTCATTCAGTGGCTAGATCTAAGACCTGCAACCCCACAGACACTGCTCTGTTCATGCCTGTTTCCCAAAAACATTTGACCTAACCAACATCTTACTTAACTGCACCACTTTAACTGTATCTTGATATTTAAAACGTCAGAACCTAGCTTGTCTAGGACAAAACCATTTGCTCCTTAAAGGCTTAAGTACCTCTCTACTTTGAGGGCCAGGGTCAGCACCCAAAGTGTAAGACTCTCCCCATGCTGTGTGCTCACTGACTTCGTAGGAAAGACCAAGGTCTGCAGCCCCAGAGAACATGGCTATTCCTTCAAAGGGCAGATGAGATACAGAGCTGAAGCACACAGGCCCCCAGAGAACAAAAGAACTGCTGAGATCACAAACCACTTTTCCCAGACTTTGTTCTGCTTTAAAGCTTTCCAAAAAGAAGCATTTTGTAACCAAGAACAGAAATTACACAACGGCTTCAGAGCTTCAAACCAGCCCACAAGGACACACTAATGGCTTCAGACTCTCTAGTGCTGGAGCTGATACATCCTGTCACTCAGGGTGTTGCTGTTACTGGCTGCTGGCTTCCAAAGGCACAGCTGAAGCTGTAGCTGTGTGGTGGCTACAATGAAATCTGCTTCTTTCTCACACCAACAGGCACCAGCATTCCTCTTTCAGCTCACTGAAGTCTTGCTGCTTTGCTCCACAAAAATCAAAGCAGTGGCAGAAGGTAGCTGGTGTTTTCTGTAGTGTAATTTGGCTATTGAGTCTCTTCTCTTCCTCCATGTTATTACACATAATTATCTTTTGGCACCATGTTAATGATAATGATTAGAAATAAGTTTGAAGTAAAACAGTGGATCTGAACAATGTGAGAGGTAAGAGATGAACAATGAACAACTGACATCTAAACTCAAACACCTCAGAGCAGGGTCAGAGCACAGTTTTTCTCCTGTTTCTCCTGTTTCCACAACTTGGAGCAGAATGTTTTACTGTCAACCCCTGCTGTACAGAAGTCCTCTCATTTATGTTTAAACAATTTTTTAATTGTGTAACATTTCTCTATAAAAAGCATTAAAAAATCTCATCTGTCACCACTCAAAATCCACCTCAATACTTCAAATCGTGTTTCTGGTATCACAGCTAGCCACAAATTCAAGGGGTTGAGCAGGCCCTGCATATCCTGTGTCCCTACACATGGCAAATCACAGAATCACAGAATCACAGAATATGCTGAGTTAGAATGGACCCATCAAGATCATCAAGTCCTCCATGCTCCATCCATCTCCTGGGCCTATGCAGGACAGCCCAAGAATCCCATCATGTGCCCAAGAGCATTGTCCAAACGTTTCTTGAACTCGGACAGGCTTGATGTTGTGACCACAGCCCTGGGGAACTTGTTCCAGTGCACAACTGCTCTTAGATATCCAACCTAAACCTCTCCCTGACTCAGCTCTAGCTGCTTCCTTGAGCCCTGTCACTGGTCATAAGAGCAAAGAGATCAGAACCAGCCTCTTCACTGCCCCTCATGAGCATGCTGATGAAGACCACAGTGAGGTAGGTCTCTCCTCAGTCTCCTCCAGGCCAAACAAACCAAGTGACCTCAGCCACTCCTCACACAGCTTCCCTTCAAGACCCTGCATCATCCTCGTGGCCTCCTTAGGACACTCTCTAACAGCTTCTTGTCTTTTTCATAATGTGATGCCCAAAAGTACACACAGCACTCCAGGTGACACTGCACCAGTGCAAAAACATGTGACAGCAGACTCAAAACACTCAGCTCCATCAATTATAAAAGAGGCAACTGACCTTTGCAAGCAGCTTCATGCATTTATCCATGACAATCTCCTTCGGGGCCAATTGTTCCACTAGCCCAGCCGAGCATCAGGTCTCACCCGAGGACAGGCAGTGCCTGCAGGCAGCAGCAGGGCTGTGCTGAGCCCGGCTCCAGCCCCACGGGGAGCAAAGCTCTCACAGCACAGGCACCACGGTGCCTTCCCTCAGCGCAGTTCCTTCTGCCTGTCCACCAAGTCGGGCAGACAAGTGATCAGGGATGAGGAAGCTGCTTGCCCGCCTCTTCCCCCCAGACAATAGAACACTAACGGCAATTTCATGCAAGGTTTCCTCCGCATTTCAATGACAATCACCCTTAACTCCCTTGATCCTCAACCAGGCTCTTAAGCAAAAATGTAAATATGTTAATGACCATAGCAGCCATCTGACCCAGGATCTTAATTCCCTGGCCTAAAACAAACTGTTTTTCTCCTGTTTCTTCCTTATATTAGAGGAGATACACCACAAACTAAAGGTCCCACAGCAAAACTACAGGACAAAACTAAGGTGAGGCCTCGCAAACTGTGATGAAAATAGGAAATTCGGTTGAGGAAAGAAAATGAAATCTCAAATTGTTCCTCTTCTTTAATTAAAGACACATCAGCCACGGTTGAGTGAGCAAGTAGGGTGGAGGCTGGTGCTGCAGACAGACAATGAGTATCTTGGGAAAACTCAGACATTTAACAGAGAGCAGCCAGCTGCTCCTCTCCCCATGGCAAACAGCCCTCAGGGGTATCAGGGCAGCTGGAGAGCCAACAGCTGAACTGGACACAACAGGAGGATCCTTGGCTGGCTTTAGGATTGCAGGAACAGAGTTTGCTACCACCCATAGTTTCCTCATTGAAGGGCTTTGAATCGACATCACCACAGTTGTCTTTCTAGTGGGCAAGGCTCCAAGCAACTTCATCTAATTTGAAAATTGGCCTTGAGTTGGACCAGTTCCTTGAAATCTGAATCATTCTAAGGTTCGGTGGTGTTTTCACTTTTGGGAAAGACTGGCCTAGCAGTGTCAGGCCTCCTGGCACTGACCCCAGCTCTGCTCCAGACTACGAGATTCTGCAAGGAAATTGCCCTGAGCTTTAGCTTCTCCTCCCTATTATATAGAAATGACAGCTCCTGATTAATTTTCCACCAGAAAGGAGCTCTCAACAGTTTGCCTGTTTCTTATTTACATGTAGGCCCTTTTCCACTGGAAAGGGGGAGTCAATTGCATGCAACATCTTTTCATCTCCAAGGATTTCAGAAACCACTCTGCGCTTTGCTGGATGGAGCTCAGATGTTAGGTGGCATAGTCTCTGCAATCTAGGGGTGCTTAATGATCCCGCTCTCTCTTCCAAAGGTGAGAAGTGCATGAGAGAAACCCTGATCCAGCAGAGGGGAAGGCCAGTCAGAGGTAAATATACATCCTTCCACCCTGAAATCCAGCTTCCCACCATTTAAAGTCACCTCAACTGAGTTGCCTGAACACATGTGGTAAAACATTACTGCTGGCTCCAGTGACGTACACTCCCTCCTCTGTAAATAATGAATTTACTCACCACTGCCCCGACAATATAAAGTGATTAAGGGCTGTCCAGCAGCCCTTTTAGGGCATGTTAGATTGCTATGACCTGAGGTGAACCCGAGGGCTGGGAACATCACCCAGCTCTCAAAAGCCAGATTGCTTTTAAGCACAGAGGATATTCCCTCAGCAAGCAGTGCTCCCAGACACACCTGCTCCCCAGGAAAGCTGCAGTGAGAGCACGGAGCTGCCCAGCTCAGCACTCACCTAGGCCAGGAGGCATTCCAGAGAAGAGGGCCTGTCACCTGGATTTAGGTAAAGTGTGTCTCTGCATGCAGCACATGGCAAAGTGGACATGGAGGGGACTGGTATAAGATTCCCTTTTCCCTGAAGAGCAGAATAGCCTGAAAGACCAGGTTCATGAGCTACTTGGCCAATCCACAGAGGCACTTCTGTTCTAATTTATTTCACCTACTGTCTTAGGCATAAAGACAAGGAAGGGACCTACATTACTACCATCTGTTGTTACCTTCTGCAGAAGCACTTCATCTAAACACAGTGGAAGCACAGATTCAACAAGAATGAAAGAATCACAAGATTCAGGAGTGTGCCACTACTGAGTTCTGAGGCAGACAGGAAAGAGGGCTTGGAGCAAGATCCGATTCTTGGTATTGCCAGGATTGCTGCAGTGAGCCCACAGACTTGTGTGGGCAATTGCCAAGCCACCAGGCCAAGAAGCACAGGGACACTGTGAACAGAGATGGCTTTCTGGGAAGGTTTCAGGTGCAGAAACCTATCAAACTTTCCAAAGCCAGCTGGACAGCTGGACACCTCACTGAACTTCTTGATTCTACAAAGGTCACACCTCCAGTCCATAACTGCCATAGGCTAAGCAAATCCTACACTTGGAGGCTCCAGTAATTTCTGACCCACAGCTTGCAGGGGAAGCCTATCATGCTCAGTCAGGTACCCAAATTCATGTTTCTGTCTCCATGCTCATTTTTAATACAACTCTCTTCCTTCTCCATCCTCTGCCTGTGGGTTTCTTGCTGCAAGTCCTTGCTAAGACATTAAGGGAGGCCCAGAGCTGAGAGGAGCTCACAGGACTCACTGAGTGAGCTTTCAGTCCTCGGCCAGCTCGACATCCCACCACTCTGAGCGATCCCACTGCCTCTCTCCAAATCAGCCACCTGGCAGAATATTTCCTGAAATCAGCCTCTAGTCTCAGCTGGGGAATTACAGACAGTGTTCAAGCTACCCAGAACTAAATTATTCAAAATATACCACTGTGCTGCCTTTGAAACCAGAGCCGCTCCCCAGAAAGAAGCCAGGGTAAATAGAAGCTCCATTACCAGCAGCACTGACAGGGAAGGAGATGCAGCCCTGAAAGTGAGGGAGATAATTACATGATTAACGAGACAGCATGGGTGGCAGGAGATGCCCTCCATTACGCCACAAGGCTTAATCCAAAGAGACATGTTTATAGACTGAGCCTTCTCCAGCTCTGCTTCTTCCTGTTTTATTATTTATGGCAGTGCATTAAGACTAATGGAAAGAAGCTGAGGCACTCTAAAAAGTCACAGGTGGGGGTTTTTAGGTGAAAATATTATTTTTAATCTTGATCCAGCATTAGCCATGTTGCACATTCCTACACGGGTAGTTGTCTCTGCTGCAGTAACAGGCTGGGCAGGCTGTGACCCAGACTGGTGAGTCCTGTGTCCAACAGCACCAGCCCAAGCTCTGGTGCTATCTCTCATTCCTGAGACTGTGGACAAGATGAAGCCAACAAGAGACCACCTAGTGATTGGTGTGACTGAACTCACCTGAAAATCTTTTCTGAAATCCTGAGGCAAGCAGTCTATAACTTTGCAGAACTGCTTGTTAGCACTGGCCCCAGCATTCTTAATGTACGAATGCCCAATCTCTTGCTCTCCCTTTTGAATTCCTCCAGTTTTTAGGCCTCCACAATCTCCTGAAGCAATGAGTTTTGCAGTCTAGATAAAACAAACCCCACTTTTCATCTGGATGGTGTAAGGTATTAAATATCAAAAGCTGAAAACAGCAATATCCACAGTATCATAAGACACGTGATATTCTCATTTACCACCACATAATTATTGTTTATGTGGTTTCAGACATGTCTAACTGGAAAATCTCAAAATTCTCTGTTAATATTAATTACATCTCTCAGGGCTTCTGCATCATGAGGGGTGATAATATGTAAGTTACTTAATTCAGATCCAATATGCAACACACTCTGGGTGAGATGCTGCGTTGATTTGAATTACATAACTCACCAGAAGACATAAGCATGCACAGTCATTCTCATAACTGGGAGACAGACAGGCTCTAATCACTACTGCTACAAAGAAAATAATAATAAAAACCAAAGCAAACCAGAAACTAACACACAACACTAAGAAGAGCTGTTCAATGGGGGCTGTATTTCAGGCCAAGTTCCTGCAGTCAGATCCCTGCTTACCCCTGGGTCAACTAATCATACATAAGATTTCTGTAAAATTCACTGCTATGGATAATGTCTCCTGTCACAGTTGCATCTATGCTAGTACAGATGTGGCAGATGAGTCTTCTCATTCAAAACACGTTTTTGGTCTGATATTATCTGGAAAAAGTTGCATAGGTGATATCAGTGTGAAAGAGTCAGTGGAGTTGAAATGTTTCTATTCCATAGGTGGCCAAAAGCCCAATGAATTATCTCTATCACATGATGATGATGATGCACTTTGTGTCCCAGCAGTAACTCTGGAGAACATTACACAGCAGCTGCTGAAGTTAGTTTTGAATCAGCAGATCAAGGTAACTTTCATCCAAAAGGTTTTAAAAAGTCATTACACATACTGCAAGTTTTTCTGCAAGTCTGGGAACACTGGAAGAACATCAAGATCTGCTTGCTCCCTTTCTTCCAGTTTTGAATCAGCAGTACAGCCCTTCCAGCCATGGCTCCAAAACTCCTGTGCAATCACAGTGACAGGCACGCACCCTGCTTCCTAAACTGCCCAGAAAGAATTTAATGGGATACAGCAGGTCTTGTTGGTCTAACAGCAACCCACAGCAAAGGAACAAATGACTGATATTGAGTAATGCATACTTGAAGAAGGACTGGTCTAATATCAGTCAGAATAGGCCACAGAAAACAGATTATGTCCAGTTGATATTATCTGGATGAGAATACAAACTGGGTGCAGATCATAAGCCAAGGTCGCTGGTATGACTGATTTCTGCAGGGCATCTGACATCACCAGACAAACCTGAGTCTGAGGATTTACTGTGACACAAACTCAGGCTGTCACACATTCAGCATGCTGAAGTCTTGCTATTTGACAGGCCTCAAAAATAAATCTAAGCCAGAGAGCCACCATCACGTGGCAATGCCACTAATAGGGTCCCATGAGAATTCATTCTTCCTCCTACACAATTCTCATTAGTGACTTTGGAGCAAACTAAGGAAAAGTCTGTATCATGCTCACAGAGTAGTTAAAGCAGCAACTTACTAAGTGTCAGCAAGGTCTTTGGGTAAATCTGGGTAGCTGCAAACAATATATATTACATTTAAAAATAAACAGAAAACCATCTGGACAGGAGCGAAGAATGCCAGCCAGTGTACAGGGTGGGGAATGCCATCTTCAGCAGCAGCCACTCCTGACAGGGGAAAAAACCCTTTGCTTGTTATAGTGAGTGCTCTCAGGGTAACACTGCCTGCAAAAAAGGAACCATGACCTGCAGGTTTGTAAATGAGGTGACATTACCTCTTTGGCACTTTTGACTGGTACAGTCTGACTGGCTGCACTGACAGGCTCAATTCATTATCTTATGAAGGGGAAGGTTAAGCAATGACTTGATCGCTGTCCAGAGGAACAGAAATTTGACAGCACAGGAGTCTCCACCAAGACAAATGTATAATCACATCTAGGGGCTAGAAGTCAAACTGGACAGCCTTAGATTAGAGTAAGTTGATTATTTTTACTATTAACAAGTGAATCCTCTCACTAACTTTACCAGAAGTTTTACAACTGAATTGCAAGTTCTCCTGGGAGATGAGGTATGGTTGAGGTCAAGCAGAAGATCACTCAGAAAACCTTCCTGCCTACATTAGGAGAGACTAGATGATCCCAACAGTTCTCTTCTGACCTGACAGCAAGCTGTTAGGCTTCAGAAAAGCTCAACCTAAACAGATGCATTTAAAGCTCCAGCTAACAAGTGCCATAGCACACATGTAGCCAAAATTACCCACCTGTACTGGAATTCAAACCACACTTCTGGTTAGAGCAAAAACCATGGAGCAAAACTCCTGCCAAACAGATTGAGAAAGGTTTTTAGCTCATACTGGTCTTACAGCTGACTTTGCTCAGTCATGGGGACTAGAAGCTACTAAAGAAACTCTGCTTTCCAGGCTAAACTGGAGCAGAAGTTTAGGTCAGCCTTGTGAAGAAGAGACAGAGGTATCACATGATTCCCTGCAATGCCTTGTAGGCACTGGCATTACACTGCAACAACATAACCATCTCAAAGGTACTGCAGAAAGGCTGGTTGTAAATGCAGCCTGGAGCTGGGAGCATTAATTATTCTCTAACTTCTACCATTTAAACGCTTGAAAGCAAGAAATCCTAATTTGCATCTTTCCAGGGTGATCACAGGAGTTACAGCTGCAGGAAGGAGCCAGACTGCTGGAAGCTGTGGTGGTTTGCATTGTTTCTTAGGTGATCTGTCCAAATCATTCCAGGATGGCACCCAGACTGCAGGTTCCCTGCATCGAACTGCAATAGTAATTTCTGCAGTGTTTGCACTTTACCAGTGTCTGCTATGTCAGATATGCTTCGGTTTAAAGGTAGAAGAGATTTGTCCAAGTGCCAAAGTTGCAAAACCACAAATCAGAAAAATCAAGCTGCATTTTGGATTCCTATATGCTCTTGCTGGATACAAGGAATAGTGTTTCCAGAGTTCTCTCTGCCACAAGTTTTCAAACAGAAAGAAAATGTGTCTGACATTTTAAAGCAAATCATGACTAAATAAACTCCACATCAGGAATGCAACTAACTTCATAAGAAGAAGTGCTGTTCGTGCAGGGCTCCCAGTCCAAGCCTTGCTGGAGCAGAGACTTCTGCTTGCAGGTGACAAGATGCAGGGCTGGCCTGGGGCTAGACATGCCCTGCCAGGTTCAATGTCTCTGTGGGGCACAAGCACAATGACTGGGGAATCTCTTTTACACATCACCAGCCAGACAACAAACCACAGCAGCGTTTGAAATCGCACTTTGAGACAGTTATCAGGGGAAAGGGTCCTTCTCAGAGAATTGACAAGTCCTCCCAGAGCCTGGCCCTGCCAGGCTGTATCAGGGGCTCATTTTAGCCTCATGAGACAGCAGTGGATGGTCCCTTCACAGTCTCCCACACAACAGAGAGCTCATCCTGTCAGTCGAACCTGCACACACTCACAGAGCCCCTCTCCTTGCCCTCTCCACATCATTCCTGCCTCTGTTACTGAGCTGATCAGATTTCCCACAGGCACAGGGTGCAACACAAACTTTCACAGCACCTCTTTCCTCCAAGCCTATCCACTCTTCCCAAGCTCTAATACTCCCCTTTTATTTGACCATCCTGGCTTGAATGCAGTTTAACCATTCAAAGCTAAAGCCCTTCATGGGCACCCACAGGTCAGCAGACCTCCCACTTTGTTTTCCTGTCACACTGCAGCACAGACCTGCTCCTTCAGCATCATGGGGTGATGTCTGCACACTGCTGGCACTGTGGGAGCTGCAGGGGACCAGGTGTTCAGCAAGCTGGAAAATCTTTGGCAAAGGCTGTGGTCCATATTTCCCGTGTCTGCATCACAAGCACAAGGTCGTGGCTGCATTGAGACCCAGAAACAACAAGCCCTGGCTAATACAATTCACAAGCTCTCTTTCCTGGGGAACACTCAAAACACATATTGGAGTGCAGAGATGGCTTGACAAAACTGATACAGCCTCCAAGTAGATGATTTAAAAGATGGAAGCAGAGAAGAACCAGGCAACAACCATAATTACAGAGCCACAATAATTAAGAGAATTCATGTTATGTTCCTCAGGAATGAGGAAATCCAAACAACCTCCCAAAGAGTCACCTGAGATCTGCAACTGCTGCAAACAAAGGGAAAACAAGCCAGGAGGGAGAGACAGAAAGACCAGACTGAACAGGTTAGGAAATTGTAATACTCTTCCTGCATCATGCTGCATCTCCAGGAAGTGGGGGGAAAGGAATCTCACCTGCAGGGTAACTAGAGAGACAAATCCACTCAAAACAATCCCACCAGGCTTCCACTGAGGATTAATTTGCACATCATCTGGGGCCAGCTTCTAGAAGAGCATCCTCACAGAGCACACTGCAGACTGCTGGGCTTTGGATGGCCACGGAGAAGGGAGTGCAAAGACACAAAAGGACTGCGGAAGGGGCAGGAGGAGAGGGCAGCCCAGACTGGCTGAGGGGAAGCCCAGATGAATGGAGAAAGGAAAGCAGGGAGGTGAATGAGCAAGAGGTGATGAATGGTAGGGAGGGCATGGAACTTTTACACAGGGCAGAGAGCAAAGACAGACCTTGAATGGGGAAGACTGAAAGATGCCTCTTGAATGGAAGGGGAAGGAGGGAGGAGAAATGAGGCAGGGAGAGAGCTGAGCAGCACAAAGTGAAATAGTGCAGACAGAACAGCTTCCCACATGGACTTGACAAGGCCTTAGAGAGACAGACAAGTAACACAGCATGAACTTTAATCCAGGAGCAGAAAAGCTGCCTCGAGCAGACAGTGCTACCATCGTCTGTCCCTGGATAATCCCTCCACCATCGGGCACCTCCTTTGCTCCCAGCCAAGAAATTCTCATGAACCCAGAGCAAACCAAGCAGCAGCCCCCAAAGGTCAGACTGCCCCCCTCAAAGGGAGCTGGAGCAAAACTGAACCAGTGACATGGAAAGGGCCGACAGGATAAAGCACCAGGATAATTACAAGCAGCAGCCCAAGAGATGCAAGTGTAACACTGCTCCAAGGGCGAGACAAGATGCAGTTTATATGCATGATATTGTTTATCAGCAGTGTTATTTGCAGGGCTTTTCTCCCACTTACAAAGCCAGGATAATTTTTTTCAAAACAAAACTTTTCCAAGCAAAGAGATTTCCTGAGATTTCAGTCATGCCAAGACTTTCCTGAGAATTTGCCTTAGATTTGAATATTGAATGTTTAGAATCCTTCGGATTCTAAAAGGCCAAAGCACTGGACATTGCCATTTTCAAAATGTTTCCTTAAAAACTGTCATTAACATTCCTATTCAGAGTGTCCAGATGGTTCAGCTCAAATAAATTGAAATATTTTGCTTGAAAAGAAAAAAGCAGTGTTTTCCCCTTTTGGTGAATGTCAAACAAAAAAATGCCCTCTGTATTATTCATCCACCTCCTCCCTCTGCACAGCTGGGGAAAGCAAAGCATTTTAAAAGGGCACATCTTATTACTTATAACCTCACTGGCAGAGCTGAAAACTGGATGCCCTCCCATCCTTTTTGGGTGCCCAGTGTCTCTGTTTTCCTCCTGGGTCTATCAGTCCTCCCTGCATGAACATGTGCCAAAGCTATTTTCCCAATGCAAAGCAGAAGACACAGTGACTCAGCTTAAAAGGGATAGTGTAAAGCCTTAAATCATAGTATTGCACTTCATATTTGTTAGGAAAAAAAAAAAAAAAAAAAGCTAATTCAGTGTCTGGAGCATGTGCTTTGCTTGCTCATAAATAGACCCCACTAACACATAAGCTAAAATGAGAGGTCATAGAAATACAGTAAAAGGTAGGATGCTCCCTGGAAAAACAAACACAATGGAAAGAACCTAGATTTAAATGTAAGACTTGACCCTCCTTTGCCTTTTCAACACATCAGCGAAGTCAAACAGACAAACTGGCTTTTAAAGGGTTGCTAGAGGAACCATGAGGGGCCCATCTGTGCCCGAACTTGAGACTCCGTTCTGCCCCTTTCTTTTTTAATGCTCCTTGCACCAAGCAAACATAACAATACCAATGTGGGTAATTTCAGGCAAAAAATGTGAGTGTCTCGGAGTCAGAGCGCAAGCAGCATCTCATCTGAGAAAACACATAAGAATTTCTTTCCCTGCTCCATGTCCTGCCAAAGAAAGAACAAAGGAATTCCTGAGAAATCTGGGCTGGATCATCAATTCCTCTCAGAGAGGTCTAAAAATATAAGGACAGAGACTTGGGATCGGGCTGTTAGCAATCAGGTCTCTAGGACATAGTACATTTTGAAATTATAATCACTTCATAAAGAGTTCCACTTTTGAACTGGGAAACAGGCAAAGTAATTCACCCAAGTAATTACCAAATTACCAAAGTAATTTGCAGAGACAAAGTAACTCACCCAGGGATGCAAGAAGCTTAAAATACTACTGTAGCTGAGATGAGCTGCCAGTGCTTCAGCCACCTCCATGACACACTTCTGTACTGTCACCTAATAACTAACCAATAAAAATTTAAAATTGCCAAATACTAGAGGGGAGATTTTGAAGGATGGGGTAAGATGGAGTAAAGGTCAAAGCATCTCCATGAAGCATGCTAAGCCTGGTGATATCCACAAGCAACAAGGAAAGATGTCCAAGAGTGAGAGTCTCTCCTGGAAGCAGCAGGGAGATGAAGACATGCCTGTGCAGGCACACACACAGCAGGGGCAGGGGGACAGAAAGGCTGCTCTGCCAAAGCTCACAGGCTTGAACATTGCAGCTTCACAGGCCAGTTGAGCCCATGAAGAACCACTACTGCAAACAGAAGAGAGTTTTGGGCCTGGGCACAGGGAGATCACATTACATGTGGCATTGGGGGGAAGGGAGAGAAAATATGAATCATTCTCAATCTGGTGAGAGGAGCGAGAGCTGTGCAGCTGCTGCAGTGCAAGCAAGTCCTACCAGCACTAACTATTGCTTTGGGTCAAGAGATCATACCATTTCAGCCAGCTTCCTGAGTTCTGCTCCATCCCAGCTGCTTTCCTCTTGCTTTAGTGCCTGCCTGCAGGAACAGCTACCTTTCTGGAAAAAATCCGAACACAAGGAGAGGTTACACGTGCCTGAGGGAAGTGACAAACACATGGCAGGTCACTGCTTAGTCTAGAAGCATTCGAGCAGGGTCAACAGCTACTGACAAAAAACCAGATAAATACACACATACACACTATGCAGGGGAAGGATTTACTTGTATGGGACAGCCAGATGCTCAGGCATGCATCGGTACCTGGAATCTGCGTCTTTGGGAAGCTGGTAGCTCTTACATCTGAATCAGACACGGCCAGGGACTTCCAGTGCCTGACATCTGACAGGTTATCCTCCTTCCAGGAAGGGCTGCTGTACCCATGCTGGTAGGGACCAAAACAGCCCCCCTCTCCCCATCCCACATCCAGCCTGGGTATTCCAGCTCTCTCCTGCTTCCCAAATGACAATGTCCCATATCAGACAGTCAAGGCAGTGCCACTATCACAGGCTGGTCAATCTTCTTATGCAAATGAAATCAGGGTAATGGGGACAGTTACAATGAGTCCCTGACAATATTTGCCTTTGTGCACACCAGTGGTAAATATAGACTGAGCTGCTTTCTGAGGATGGGGTGAGGGGAGAGCTGCACCCAGGAACAGCAGCTCAGCTTCTCCCAGGGATGATGAGGAAGTAAGGGCTGTTCAAACACAAGAATGCTCTCAAAAATGTCAACCTGATAGCAAGGAAAGAGGCAGATGCTGCAAATAAAAATCACTGGCTGGAAGTCTCAGAAATATCACAGAAGCATAGCCACTGTGGCAGGTCTGTGGAGCCACAATGTCCCCCTGCATTCCAACCCTCATCCCACAGACAGAACATTTCCAGAGCATTCATCCCACTAAGGAACTCAGCCCACAAGAGTCAGAGCTCCCACCAGAGCCACAACTGGACATGGCACAAACACCCTAGCCAGAGCAATTGCTGACAGTCTCCAGGCTGCAAGAGCACAGTGGCTGGTCAGGTTCAGTCACTCCTGCACTGACAGCTTTGCTTCAGCCCCATGAATCACATAATATAAGCTCTACTTTTTTTGTAGCCCTCCAGGGCCCATTGCAGCAGCAGTGGAAGAAACCTAAACAAAAAGCAATGGCCCCCTGAAATCCTGTCATGCAAACAAGACTCTTCCCATCCATTGCCAAAGGGCCTGAATGGAAAGGGACTGAACACCCCACACCCACCCCTGCCTGGTGGTCTTTGTGTCTCGTGACCTTCCCCACACAAACACAACCCCACAACAATCAGACAGGCAACATAATGCGCCAGCACTGGCTTTCCCAGCCCTTCAAGGCAAGCTGGGGAGGGAAGGGGGGAGAGCTGGGGGGAGCTGAAAGGAGCTGGGGATGATGAACAGATAGGATGGGCAAGGCAATACCAAGCAGTGTTTTAATTTCTACTTGTACAGTCCCTTGAACCAGGATAAAAATAGTTTTAATGAAAGAAACAGAAGAAATGTCATCTCAAATGGCTTAAAAGGGGCACGGGAATACCAGACAGTGAGATTTTCATACAAAAATAAATAAATGAATCCAACAATGCTTCTAAACTCTGTGAACATCTCTTGACAGCCCCTTCAAGAAGTCAAAAAAATTTTGAGCTCTTTGGTGAAAACTCTTTGTTTTTACTTGGCTATCTTTAAGATTTAGAATCTGAGATAAATTAGATACAAAGGTTTCGCTCTAGATTGGGAGAAGACTTTTTTTGCAACTGCTGTAGCTGTAGAAAGCATGGAAGCCCTCCCTGGTGTGATGGCTTCAAAGCACAGAGAGTTTCTGCCAGCCTGTTCTGAATACGGAAAAAGAGAGTCATCACCTGTGCTACTGACAGCCAGCAGCAATTGTGTCTCCAGGCCCAGGTTGTCCTTGCAAGGTAACAGATACCTTTTGGTTACTGCAGGACACATATCACCTTTGGGAAAGAGCAACAAGGGTTTCCAAGAGCTTCCCAGGAGCAGACCAGGAGACCAGCCAGGTAAGGGGAAACTTCTGAAATGCCATGGGATACCCCCATGCTCCCTGTGCAGACACAGGAAGAAATACAGACTCCACAGGAAAGCAAACCTGATAAAACAAAATGAAATATAATCTCTCAGAGCCTGGATTCAGTGAGCTTAGCAGGGCCCTCAGCTATGCTCCAGGGCACTGGAAATGCATACCAAGTACCTTTACAGGGAAAAGAGGCCGCGCTTTTGCCACAAGCTGAGATTTGTGTCCCATGAAATCCTGGCAGCTGAGGCCGTAGGAGAAAGCAAAGCCACGGGAAAGCACTTGTGTGATTTACAGACACATTAACGACCTGGGGAGCATGACATGGTAAGAAATGACATCTCAACTCCCCCTGCCAGCACTCCCACTACTCTGTTAGCATTACCATTGCCTTGACTAAAGCCCTGTGACCACACAGGGGTCCACACCTGACCAGGTGTGAAATCACCTCCATGGGATGGTGCAGCTGATGTGAACAGACAAAAAGTCTCCTCAAAGGCCATGTGCAGCAGCTGGGTGCAGGAGGCCTCCCCCAAACCCAGACCAGACCATCTCTGGCCTGATGTACCGGTCAGAGGTCATGGAGCTGCCACTGACCCTTGCCTGTGTCCAGATATGAAGTGGAGAACTGGAAGAGCAGCAGCACCAAGCTTGCACACATCTGGCAAACTTCCCACAGCAAGGATACTGTCTCCTGCCAATCCACTCCAGCCTTAATCCTCCATGGAAAGATCCCATCAGCACTCTGCTAAGAGGCAATCTCTCATGCCAGACATTAACAATTAATGATAGCCAAGATGACGGAGGAAGGGACAGATGGAGAACAGACATAACCAGGCTCTGCTCATCACACTGACTTGGAGGAGCTGGACAGGAGATACAGACAGGATTTTTAGTTTTGCTTAGTCCTCAGTAGAGTACTACACATCAGCATGCTTGGGCCAGCTAGAAAGCAAGCCCATGGCCATCACCCTCTACTCTCAACATTTCTATGCTAGAAAATCTCACTGCATAGAAAAATGTTCATTGTAGCAAGTAAGGAAGTAAAACAGACTGGTTGCTTAGCTAAGATTAATTCCTGTTCTATTTTATTGCACGAAAAAATTAATTATACCCTACATTAGTCTTTATTACGTCAACTAAAATTATAGAACTATTTTAATTGACCAGTATTGCTTGTTCCAGTTCTCAAGTCTACAGATTTTGGAGGCAGCTAAAATAAAAACTGTTTCAGAAATTGCCACCTGGTGCCACCAGAAGAAGCAGGTCCTGAGGTCCTGGTGGGCAGCTTCTCCATTCACTCTTCCCTTCCCAGGCCTTGTGGCCCTGGTCTCAGACAAGCTGATCACTGCTCCTTCCCCCTTGAGCCCCATGAGCTGTGTGCAGGGCTGTGAGCTCAGGCAGCACAAGCAACACCAGCCAGAGCTCGGTGACACCAGAGCTCAGTGGCACAGAGCTGGCAGTTACAGTGACCTGTCCACAGTGCAATGCTGCCTTCTGCAGCCCCAAGGAGTGACTGGTACCCAAAGCTGCCAAATACCTTCAGCTGCCACTAACTCATGGACTTTAGAAGAGAATCATGAGAATCTTATTTGGGAGACCAAGCCTCCAGAGGAAAAGCAGTTGAGGTTGGCTACATACTCTCTGCTGTCCTTCAAGGAAACACAGCAGGTTTCTTACAAGTTGAGAGATGTGTTTACACTAACCCAGAGCAGGCTGCAGATCCCTGCAATCACAACTTGCCAGCTTCAGAGCCAAGACATCATAACCAGGCACCCCTGCTTGCCTCTGAGGGTTTTTTTTTTCAAATGCCACAATGTGAGAAGAAACGTCGTGGAGGTGCCACCCACAGTCTCAGCCACTCCACACTAGTACCCACCCTGGTTCTATTCCTGCTGCCCACACAGCAAATCTGGCTCTTTCAATGGCCTTCTCAGAAACACAGCAAACCACTGTCATTTCCTCAGGCTGCAAAACTCAGCCACTGTTCAGTCTAACCCTGCCACACATCCCTTGAGAACAGACCAGGCAGAGGTGGATGCAGTACCCACAGAGCAGCACATTATGAAAGCAATGATAGACTTTCCACAACCAAACTCTGCTGTGCTGAAATCACAGTTATCTGGAGGGATGGTGGCCAAGGAAGACACAAGTAAAAGATTTTTTGCCTGACATGAAAGATACTGGCTTGTGGCAAGGCTTGGATCCAGCACTTCACCTTAGAAAATATTAAAATAAATCATAAAAGCCTCAGGGGAAGGGATCATTTAAGCCTGTATATTCCTTTCACCTTGGCATAACTTTATGGTGCATATCACAATACTCTCCCTGCATATTTGCTACTGTCCTTTCAGCCCAGGCTTGTGAAAGTGACGAAAAACTGGAGTATTTTTCTCACAGTGCTATAGGGAAAAACAAGAAGCACCAAGGTTTTCAGAGTGTAGCTTTGCAATATCTGAGGGATCATCACCACCTCATGTGTTTGTAAAATGCAATTTATCACACAAATGCTCTGCCATGGAAGGGGTGCAGAGCTTCCTTTAATGAAATCCTTGGCAAAAGAAATTGAATATTTCAATGTCTGCACGTTAAAAGAAACATTGTAAAATTAAAATCAGTGGAAGTCCTTACTCTTCTAAAACCAGCAATGAAACTAGCATGGGGCCCAAAGGAAGCAAGCGAGGCCCCTTCTGAGAGGCCAGGATTTCATTTTGTGTTTCAAACCCCACAGTGGCAGATCTGTACTTATTTTAATGACCCACCAAATCTTTTCAGTCCTCTGTATCCCTCAGTGAAAGCCTAATAATGAAAAATTATCTATTAAAAATTGGCTTTTGCGGGAAAATAATATCTGAGCAGATCTCCAAAGAGAGCTATTTCTATGGACACCATGAATTTGACTGCAGTGTTTTATTTTCAGATATCATTGCATTTCCCACCTTCACAGCTTCCTTGGAATAATATTTGATACAGAAAAAGTTGAAGTGATACTCACAGACAGCAGAACAGCCAGCCCTCAGAAACCACAGGGCCTCTCCATTTGTATTGCTTTTTGTAACAAATACAGCCGGAGCCACAGAATTCCAAATAAGAGATCCTCAGGAGACTTAAAAATTCAAGCAAACCATTGCCATGCAACATTAAATGCATTCATTTTATGAGCATCAAATTCCACCTATTAACAGATCAGTCATCCTCTGCAGCTACCAATTTACATATCCAGCCTGTGAACAGCCAAGGGGCCAGTGGACACAAAATACATGAATGCATTAAATCTGAAAAAGGAAAGTAATGTCCATTATAACTCAACTTCATGCTCATGTTTTCTTTAGGAGCAGCAGCAGCACCCGTGCCTGCCAACCACACACCCTGCAAAGGCAGCCCAGGTGCCAAGATGCACTGAACCCTCTGCTGTGAGACTATAACTGTGCTGCATGCAGTGTTCACAAATTAATTACATTCAAGGCCTCCACAAAGAGGGAATTCCTTGGAGCTACCTTCTTACCAAGTCACTAAAGCCCTTGCTATTGTACATGGACTAAATTCAAAGGCCTGAGCCTCACTGTGGAAGAGGGTTTATCTGAATATACATTAAACCCTGGAATGCTTTGTCAGGCTTTTGCCAAGCCAGGCAGTATTACCAGCTTTAATGTAACAGCACTTTTGATCTTGTAACAGACAGATTGTTGCTGGTACATCTATTATTCCTCCTGGAACAGAACTGTGGCCTGGTATCACACCTACCATTCACTCTTTGTGTAGAGCTGTCCAGAACAGATGTAAGAGAGAGCTTCTCAGCAGCCTGTACCTCCTCCATCACCTCTCCTGTGCCCAACCCAGCACCAATTACAGCTATGGCAAGGAAAAAGCCTTCTATTTTAAACCTCTTGTAAAGGAAACTGGGTGCTGCAGGCAGAAGAACAGACATGGGGGAAAGACTCCTCTAAACTGGTTCCTTTTTTCAATTGGTCACCACACAAGTAGACAACACCTTGAGGAATTAGAGGCAATCCCACAATCAAATGGATTCCTTTTTTAGGTCTGTAGCAGACAGTTCCCCATTATAACAGAATATGATTACTGATCTCATTATTCCATTTTCTCACCTACAAAACTAAATGAACTGATAGTGGAGAACGAGCTTTGAAGTCCTGGAAGAGGAAGTGCTGTTGCAGTGCTGAATAAGGCCAATTCCCTACAATCCACAGCCACTGTGGTGATGCATGCAAAAACCCTGAAGTGCAGAAGAATCAGGCCCTGAAGGAAACTAAAAAGCTCAGACAAAAGATGAAAGAAACTGAACATGGAAAGTTAATACTGCTTTGAACATTTACTGAGCAGAAATCCTTCCCAAAAGTGACAGAACTGCAGTTACCAATCAGGGACTCTGGGTTCAGGCTGTTAGGCAAAGCCCACACCTCCCAAGAGATCTGACTGCAGGGCTTACTGAAAGCCACCTCACAGGGATCAGCTACAGCAGTATCTTGGAAAGGGAGGGCAGGAGCTGTTAGTTGAGCAGTGGGGAAGAAGCAAACACTGCTTGTTTATTCACAGGTCTTGCTGCCCAAACGTGTTGCTTCCATCAGATGTCACAGTGATAAGTACCTGTTAAAGAAAAAGTCAGGAACAAGAGCAAAACCACCCCCCTGCAGCTAATCCAATTAAGACACAGGATAAAGTTGTAGAGGTTAATCAGATCTGAGCCACTGGGTCTCTCTCTGCTGCTGTTTAGTGACATATCCAGTGAGCAATACCAGCAGGAGGATGGCCATGCAGACACACCAATGACCTGATCAGCCCTGAGAGACAACTGCTGCTCCTCCCTTTTCTGCTCCATCAGGCAGGAAAGAGAGGAGCACATTGCAGGGCAGCCCCGTGGGAGAGCTGCTGGGCTCAGAGCTTGGCTGTTCCCCTAAGCCTGATCAGGTGCCAGGACACTGTGACCGATGGGCTGTGTTAGACACCCCTTACAGCCAAGGCCAGGGCTGTGCCTACAATGTGCTGCCAGGTGGAAATCAGGGTGGAAATTTACTGAGCAAGGAAAAGTTCTGCCCATACAACTGCAGGGAACTCCTCTTACCTTGTGTTTCATTAGCTGTAATTCTGGGTAAAAAGGCTGCAGCAGGGCAGGTGAGAGCTGTCCGAGTTCGAGGGGCAGCAGCACAGAGACCATCTGGACTGTCACAAACAGCCCCTTCAGCACTGGGAGCCACAAAAAATCTGAGCTGGGCTTTGCACTGAAGCAGCTCCATGAGTGTCAGTTCTGTGGTGACATGGGAATGTTGCTCCTGTCACATCCAAAGTTTCCTGCCTACTGCCTGGCCTGAAGTCCTGACCTAAAGCTACCTTGCAAAACTGGGCACTCTGCTTTTCCCCAACTCAAGCCTTCCTGTACAGTCAGATCTGCTCTGCCTCTCTCCCTATTCCTCCCTGCAGAGCAAAAAGAAGCCAGTGGCCTCAGCCCTTATTGGTGAGACCAGAATCTGCACCCTGGTAACAACTTGCTATCCCATCCCCACACTCCTGGGTGCAGGACACTCAGCATGGAAGCATGGACCTGCTCTGGAGGGGGACCTCCCCTTAGGCCCACCAGACAGGGCTCAAGCACAGAAGGGCACATCCAGTGGGGAGAAGAGGAAACTTCTTCTATATCCATTTCTTCTGGGCAGGGACTGCATTTGGACCAGAAATTCATTTTCTCTCCCGGACAATACATGCCAGCCTTTCAGGAGGACAGATGGAGCAGGCACTCCAGTGGGATGACAGAACTGTACTGACAGCAAGAAGATGATGAAATGTTTGTAAGCATCATTCTGACAGTGATGCCACTCTCTCTGGTTGCCAGAAATATTGTTTCAGGCAAATGATTCCTAATCCAGTGACTGTCATCTTCCCCGCTGGAAGGAAACTGGATCTTTTGATACCACTCTACCACACAAGACTTTTGTTTGTCTCCTCTGATAAATTGTTCCTCCTTCTTGGTAAATTCTTTAATATGAGGACAGTGACTGCCACTGTTTTTCAGTTTTTCAAAGGAACTAAAATCTCTAACCCCCACAATCAGAACTTCTGCCCTTCCTGAAGGAAGTTTTATCCTTCCTTTACAGATGTGAAGCTTTATAGCAATAATCCATGAAACTTGTCAAGAGAAAAACTACATTTTCGTACTCTGGACTCAAAACACAGAACATTTCAGATTAAAAATAGCTCCCTTTTTCACTGTCTGCCAGATCTGGAAGGGAGGTGAAAATCCACAGAGATTTGATTTGATGTGTGAAAAACAGAATTCTATAGCAGCGAGTATGCACGCACATTTATTTTAGGTTAATAATAGCTCTGCAATAATACTGAGCTTTGTGGAGAAAACTAAAGCTGGGATAGACCCATGCTGGCTGGTGCTCTGGTACTGAGTACCATGACAACTTGAGCACATCCAACAGAAAGAGAATAAATAATTTTTACAAATCTTGTCACGGCACAGTTTTCCCGCTTTTAAGGTGATTTCTCTTTCAAATTCCAAATACCTGCTCCTGTATCAGGAATCATAAGAAGTATCTTGGCTAAACTGATAGATCCTAGGAAAGAATGACAGGAATCAGCAGCTTTGAGTCTAACAACACAGAGTTAAACATCTAGTGTTAGGGGCTACCGAGTAATGCAGGAGTGAGGGGACCGCAGGACAGTTACCTTAGTAATTTGATTAAGGGAGAAGAACAGCCAGTCATTCCCTCGCTCCGAAGCGGTGTCGGATGACAGAGGCTGGATCATCTATACAATGTTGGTGAGTGCATTGCCACTGGCGAGGAACACAACACCAGGGCACTCGGCAACATCTCTGCTCTGATGTCAACATCACAGCTGGCACACACAGAGCATCCCCACCGCAGGAGACAGGGCCTGAGCAGGGCTGACTCTTCTGCTAACATCAGAAAAACACCTTGGTGTTCCCACTGAGAAAGAGCTCATTCACCTACATCTGATGAGCAGAGAATGACCTCAGAAAGACTACAGTACTCACAGTGCAGAGAGCATCTTTCCTTGAATGAACTGCAGTGGCTCAGTGTAATTCAGACTGCTTTAGACTACAAGAAACCATCCAATGCAGCGTTGTGTCAAATCTCCACCCACACATCAGCTACATAATTAATAAGGATGAAAGAGAACATTATCCCAAGCTGGTATTTGGAGCCTCAGTGATCAGTAAAGCTTGTTATACTCCGTTCAGCTTTGGAAGTCAGCAAAAGGAACATCCTTCACACATTGCACTACATGCTTGGTCATTAAACACAGGCTTATAAACACATAAAGTCACTGTTGCTTGCAAGTGTGGAGTATTTTTGCATGATCTTATTTGTTTTGCAGTAGGCAAAAAAGTTAATTAGTTTTCACAGTTTTATTACTCCACATGGTCAAATAACGGCCTGGAGCTTCCAGTCAGCTGGAACTGCATAAGGGCCAGAAAATTCTTACTGTGCTTTTCAGGACTGTTCACTAGGGTCATAAATCAGCAGCTGGCAAATGACTTTCTGGCTCTTCTTGGCCACCAGTACCAACACTAAAAGATCCCATAAATCAATGCAGCAATGGCAGCTCTCAGGTCATGGAGCACAGGGGGAATAAAGATGGAAAACACTGTTTCAGATACATTAAAACAATTATTTGGGAGGAATTTCGGCTATCACTACCCTGGGACTAGCCATCCAAAGCACTGGTCTTGTTGAAGGGGACTTTGGTTCATTAAGCCCTAGAGGAGACAACCCCAGAATATTTAACATGTCAAAGGCACATCCTGCACACAACACATATGCACAAGACCTGCCCAAACAGTTCCCAGGGCTGGCAAGTCCAAGTGTGATAAATCAAACTTCCAGCTTAATAAAAATTCTTCAGACACTTTATTTAGGTTGGAAGGAAGTTATTCCTCCAGCCATGGTCTCCAGGCACAGCTCAGAGACAAGGACAGCAGCAGGACCATCTCCCATGCTCCATCCACAGCAGTCTCCCCAGAAGGGCTGCCTAAACGCACTAATCCATGCAAAAATAAACATTTCCCCAAGATCTAAATACTATTGTCAAAAGACATATGAAGAAAAAAATGTTTGTGCCTTCCCTGTTGACAGGGAGGAGAACAACCAAGAGACAGAAATCCAGTGATTGCAGGACTATGTGCAAAAGCAACTCCTCTATCAGCAACCAAGAGGGAGAAGCTGAGGGAAGAGGCAACAGTTCAAAAGGAAGAAGGAACCACAATAAACACTTTGATTTTCCTCCCCAGGGCAAAAGACAAGGCTAAAAACCAACATCATTCTAAGGAGGCCACTGCCTGCAGTGAGAAAAGATGCTCAAGTCCTAATTCCCATTATTTCTCAGTGTAAGGGTAAATGTAAGAGGAGTGGCAGGAAGACGAGCATCTGGCTCTGTTTTAGAGCCAAGGGGAAGAACTAAAGCCCCACTTTGCTCTCTAAATTCCTTAGGGCACACCCCATTCTGATACCAACCCCAGGAAAACATACAGTTTATGTCAGACACATAAACAATCCAGGACAATTGTCACACTTGTTTTCAAGTGCTTTTCTAAACCAAGTCAGAACATTCAGGATCTGGTCCTCCAATAGCTTTTGTGACACTTCCAGTTTTTCACTTTCTATAATATTGATCCTTTCTCTGCCAAGAGGCAAACAAGGCTACATCTCACTGGCTGCAGGCTGCCATCAACAAACACTTCCACTACCATTGTACATCACAAACAAGCATGCCACACAGACCAGGGATTCCTTCATCACTGGCACCTACCTGTGAAGGATCACTGAGGCAGAGATGTTTCCTCAGGGAACACTGCTCTGAGAAGTGCATCAGACCAGAGGTTTAATGATAGTCACAAACAGCTCAGCCTCCAGCTGTCTCATTCATCTTTCCCTCATGCAGCTCAGGAGACTCCAGATTATTTGCTACTTACAAAGTACCTCAAATATCAAAGAACATGAAGAACAGTTCCTAGGGGTAAGATTGATCTTGCTTGTTTAACATCAGTTTCGTACATCGTTACTCTTCTCACCAACAACACGGGGTCACTGCAGATAGCTGTTCCTAAGCAACAGGAACGGACACTAAGAATACATAAATTCTCTGTCTTGCTAGTGTGAGGTTTTACTTTTAAAGTTGAAAGAATTCAAGGTCCAAGTGAGACTCAGAGGGATCACAAACATTCAGGACTTTCACTACACTTTTCACCAAGAAATATTGTCTCTAGAGAGCAGAATATTCCCTGTGTCACTCTGAGCAGCCAAATTGGGGTTGATGTCACCATGCAGGAGATTGGGAGAGGGAAAAAAGTGCTGCAGCTTGAGCAGGCAAACACAACAAGGTTTGAATCACACAAAAATCCAGGGCATTCAGAAATCAGCTTTTCTCAGGAGCCTGTATGTATAATGGTGCAGAAAAACATCAGCTGAAACCCATCAACTTTGTCTCATGGTCTGTTGGTACTTAACTGATTTCAGACCAACATATAGTACAACACCTAGTGAGGAGGCAGAAAGAGATCACAGCTTCCTTGGCTGCTGTCAAACTCAAACACTCCCACTGCTGCATTTAATTTGCAAATGTGCCCCAGTACTTTTGCACTGACTGCAAACATCAGAAAGCAATGGGAACATCATACTTCCTACTGTAGAGGAGAAACATTTGTTTTCCAGGTCAGGTAGAGTGCAACTTTAAAAGTCCTGTAAATGTTACAGGACTTACAAAGTAAGTGATGATGGTCTAGAAAAGCACCTCCAAACTGTTTCCACTTGCTAAGCAGCTGCCTTGCTCGAGATGATCTCTTCCTCTTCTCTGTCATGACAGCACACAACCACAGAGCACAATGCACCAGCTGATTTGCAAAATAGCATCAATCCACTCTGTGTTTATGGCTTTTTCTCTCCTTTCTTTCTAAACACGCCGGCTTAAATGTTTTTATTGCTTCAGTGATTTTCTATGTGCAAGACAGGATTTGAGAACAATGCATTAGCAAGGATCTATGTGCCTAAATCCCATCCCGCACATTCAGCTGAAACAGCAGAGGGGAGATTCCAAAGGCCCCCGCTGCAGCTGGGATCAGGAAGCAGCAGAGACACACAGCTCTGGACACAGCTCAACATCCCTCCTGGACACTGCAACCCAGCGTGCAGCTCTCTAGGCTCAGACGTGGAAGGTACACAAATGTGTAAGGAGTAGGACGAGTCCTGAGGCTTTTTACAAATCTAGAGACATCAAGCTGCCAGTAACTCATGAGCTGTGTAAGACTGACTCAGCCTCCGTGTGTTTTTTGGTGTGTTTGTTATGACTCCTTGAAACATTTCAGGAGATGCCTGCTTTTACTGGCACAAGCTTAAGAGCGCTGTGTTTGCTATGCTGCCAATATCTGGTTCATATTGATGGCTTCTACTCCCAACTTTTTGCACTAGCCAAAGTCAACACTCTGTGTACAGGCTGGTGGGATTGGAGAGAGGAGTGTCCAAACAGCCAGGGAAAAGAGAAATGGGGCAGCTGATCACAAACCTTTCACACTGTAGGGAAGCTGTAAATACAATCTCAGAGATCCACATTCAGCATAAGGACTGGCTGGTGCTCCATGTACAGAGGTATTGGAAGATTAAGGAGGATCTTGGGACATTTTTGCTGTTCATCTTGCAAGGGGCAGGAAGATCATTAAGGACCTCCATGTGGCTTTTTCATGCTAAGCCATCACTCCAGGGTATCGTGGCTAAAAGCCAAATCTGGGTATAAGCCTTGAAGTGCTGGGAGATTGCCATCCACTGTAACAACACTGGGGATGGACACAGGCTAATCCAGGCATGGTAAAAGACATCCTGCAAAGGGAATAGTCTCTTGGACTATTTGCTGCTCAATGCCTAAGTTTCCCTCCTTCACTGAAGGAAGGATAAACTCCTCTCCCTCTTTCCAGGCTGTATTCAAAAAAGCCTCTGGCTGAAGGCAGTGAGGAACTGATAATCCAGAGGGCATCAGCAAACCACTCTCCTTCAGCAAAAATACATCCTCTCTTCCCCTACCAGCCCTTTCTTCCCTTCAAGGCTATCCACAGGGCAATGAATTTGAACGGATTCTT
The DNA here is from genome assembly GCA_013399915.1 of Illadopsis cleaveri. Lineage (NCBI taxonomy): Eukaryota > Metazoa > Chordata > Aves > Passeriformes > Timaliidae > Illadopsis > Illadopsis cleaveri. The sequence continues at coordinate 295,005 of VXBB01018006.1, read as the reverse complement.
TTTTTTTCCCCCAAGCCCATAACCCAAAGGGGAGGAGTCAAAGGGTTAATGCTGCATGACAAAGGTCAGCCCAGTTTGGGGAGAGAAGAGAAAAGGAAGCATTGTGGCCACAGACAGCAGCTCCCTGCGACCACAACGCCACTTGAGAAATGTAAAGTGATGGTGTTGCTCAGAGAAAAGGCCTGAGAGCCCAGCCTAAATCCCAGGGCTTTATCACTTACAAAAGCCCAGCCCCTTGAATCATTAATCGTGTGCTCCATGGCTGGGTGCCTCAAAGAGCAGCAGATGACACATGTCCAGCTGCTACTGCTGCCCCTCCTCAAGGTAATGGGGCAGAGGCAGGTGCACTCCCAGTGCCCTCTGCTCGAGACTAATCTATTCTCCCTCCCTGTCCTCTGCCTTTCATCTCCTCCAGCAGCCCACGCTGACAACTGTAAATGAGATTAGACTTCAAGGCGTGGGGCAGATGCAGAATCCCTCTGTGCATTGCCAAGAGACCCTTGCAGATTTTAAAATGTCTCTCCTCTTTACAATGCACAGCTTGGCAGAGGGGCAGAAGGGGACACATTTCTTGTCACACTCTCAGAAGCGTCTGATAGGCAGACAAGGCAGATGCTGGTTTGGGGCCTGGATGCTAATCTGTTATCACCATGGACTGTCTTCCCACCAGCACCTCTGATTCCCCAGTCACCTCAGCAGATGAAGTAACAAGTTGATGACTATTTCCTAATTGCAGTTCCCAGAGCCTCCTATCTGCTGCACCACTCCATTTAAATGCGAACAGATGTCCCAATGAACACTAAAAAGGCAGCAATAGTCCAAAATTCAGGCAAGGACTTGAAGGTTACACACAACCCTGGGCTCAACCCCCCTGCCTATACTGCTGCTGTCACTGCCATCATTTCCTATTCTTTATATTACAGTTTGTGCTCCACCTGTTCCCAGTGATCCAACAAACCAGCAGTGAGACATAAGTTGTCTGTTAGAGAAAGAGATGAAATCTTAAGGCACAAACCACTGCCCACAGCTCAGTGAGACCTGCCTGGAGAGGTCTTGCAGCCACAGCTTTGGTTTGCCAGCAACAATAGGCAGGAGAATTTTTCAAAGTGAAGGGTCATGTTTAGTTCAACAGTGCCCCAGTAGATAAACCGGAATTTCTTTTACAGTGTGTGAAATGGCTCTGCCTGCACCAAAGGCTACCCAGAGAAAAGGGACAGTTAACACAAAAGATCATTAAGTTCAGAATAATTCCCTTCCTCAGTTACCACCAACCATGATAATAGCTGCCCCAATTTTATGGATTGCTCTGCAATTTCAATTATGCAGGAACCAGCCCTGGATTTAAGGCAGCTGCAAAGTCAGCATCTTTTAAAGCATATTTCAATGTTTTATGAGACCATAGTGGAGCAGGTTCAGCTGCACCCACTGCTGGTAGTGTCAGCAACCAAACTCTTCCTGGCAAGTGCATGTCTATCTCTACAGCCTTGTTTCTGAGCTCAAGTTTTCCATTAGCTGCCTACACAGACTGGGTAACTTGGCATCTCTCTGCATTCCCCATAAACTCTGTTCATCTGTTGCCATCACACCCACATACAAGTCTCAGGGAGGAATCTAGGATTTCTAAAGCAGCTGCAACAAAAACACAGCCTGGATTGACAAGCAATAGGATCAAGGTGTTGAGCCAGCGAGGAGGGTCTTTTTGGGGAGTTTTGTGTGTGTCTATTTAAAACAAGTTTGTTGTCATGACTACAAACCAGGGTATGGGTGAGAAGAAGTGAGAACTCCAAGAAGAGGGCTGATAATGCTAATTCACCCTCAAAATCTCAGCAGTCATGGGGATGGGGAAACAGAGAAGATGATACAAACCCTTGGCAAGGTTAAAAGCCACCTTCAGAAGGCAGGTCTGTCCCAAGAATAAACACTGTTTTCCTAGATAGCTCCTTTCACCCAGCCCAGCCAAGGGCTGCATAACACCAATGACATGCAGGCATTGCCAAAGCAGGGGCACTGGGGACATGGAGGCAAAGAACTGCACCCAAGGCCCTGGAGAGGACATAGCAAAGCAGGAACAGCCCCTCAGGACACTCATCTGCAGACTCACTCTCCAACCATCAGACAACTTGGCTTCAGCAAGGACTGGGAGATATTCTCACGTCAGAGTACAAGGCAATTAACAGATCTTATTAGCACAGAGAAGCATGAAACTGTCAGCAGCTGCTCCTGGGATTGTCACATTTTCAACTTTACCAGAAGATTAACAAAAAATGGGGCTTTGGCCACTGAAGAACAAATGAAGAAAATCCCAAGTGATTGCAGAGGGATGAAGAGAGCTTGCTCTGCTCAGAGCTCAGATTCTTCATGGAGGCAGCACAGAGCACACAGCAATGGTGCAGGCTCTGCAGAAGGCAGCAGATGCAGAGCTAATGTGTGTGTGGGGGTGGAGGGTGTTTATGAGCACAATAAATAAATGTATGAAGCCCTATAAAAGTTCCCATATAAAAGTGAGTTAGAGCTGCCCAAGGGCCATGGCCTCGTAATAAAAACCACATCTTGCAAGCACAGTATGAGGCAGCAGCTGAACTGTAACTGTCTGGCTGCAGCACTGTGAGCTGTGAGTCTGCCTGCTCCCAAACTCTCGGGTGAAGTGCTGACCCCACTAAATCGAGGAGGAATTTTGGTACTTGCTTCAGTGTAGGATTTTGTCCTGAGAGGGGCTTCTTTGAACCTGAAGCATAGGAAGCAGTTCTGGGTCCGACTTTTTTGTCGAATTTAAGTTCTTTTACTTCTTAAATGAATCAATCTGCAAGTGGCCGAAGATCTTGGCTTGAGTCACTGACAGATTAGAACTGGATCAAAACAAATAAAAAATTCCTCCAAAAAACATGGTCAGTCACTCCTCTCTCCTAAAATAACCAAGCAAAAGGCACTGCTTTGTGGCCGAGCAGCAATTTGTCCATCAAAAAGTTTTGAATTTTTAATTTAAGATGGGGAGGGGGGAATCATAAAAAAACCAAACCCCTTAAATTTTGTATGTCTAAACAGAAACCTGCTGCTTTTTTTGTCAGTAAACTTAAATAAAAGTTTTAAAAACACCTCCTCAGAGAAAAAAAACCCAAACAAACAAGCATTAATAATAATTTCTTTCCCCTCTCAAAGGCTGTGTGTTTGTGCACTGACCTCTTCTTCACAGTTTTTTGGGATGACAGAATATAACAGCAACAAGGCCTTGCAGATTACCAGCCTGCAAATTCCCAGCTACTCTTAACACTTTCTCCAGAGCCTTCTCCAGCTCTCCTGGGAGCTGGTGAGTGAAGAGGTCCGTGTCTCAACTGAGAGGGGTGGCTCTCAAACCTCAGTCCCAGCCCATGAGTCACGAATGCACGGGCCACCCATTTCCCCTCCAAGTACACACACAGCCAGGTCCTGACTCCCAGGGAGAGCTGCAACTGTTCCCAGTGTCAACACACAGGCTTTCTCTAGTCATTAAGACTGTCCTCATGTTTCACATGGATGCCAATCAGAGCTAAACAAAGTCCTCCTCCTAGCACATTGCTGCTGGGAAATAGCAACCTTGTTCCATGACAAACAGCATCTTGCAATTCACTGCAGAACTAATTGCATTGCTTTGCTGATATAATGCTCCAGGAAGACGTCAGCTTTGCCCACAGGCAACAAGGACATTATTGATTTATTCAGGACTTATGTGTAGTTGTCACAGGTTGCATTCTCTTTGATAATAAAGCCTTACAGACTAGGTTTAAAATTCAGCTGCAGCTCTAATTGAAACATAGCTAATTATTGAAGGTCTGCCTTTACAGCCTGTTCCATTGTTACTGGGCTAATGTTCTGTACATCCAACAGTCAAACTCTCCTTTTCCTTAAAAAGAAAAAAAAAAAAAGAAGGAAAAAAATTCCATCTACTATTCAAGCAAGTCCAATGGGAAATTACAGATTCCTCTCTTTGAGCTCGAGGTAGCTACCAGCCAACAGCCCCGTCCCACAAGGACTGAATGACTTCAAAGGATGCTTGTAGAATGAGACTCCAAATTAGGGCCACTGTTGGAGACAGGAGAATTCAAAGTGGGTGGAACAAACACTCAGCCCAGACCACAAGCAATTTATTGTGTATCCACCTTTTCAGTGGCAGCATCCCCTATGAGCCCCAGCGAATTCAAACACACCAACCACACGATTTAGGTGTGATCAACAATCATAATACCCAACTCCCAACCACCAGCTGACTGTGCCACAGCCAACCTGCTGCAGTCCAGACACGTGGATCAGCAGTTGGTCACGGCTAACAGGGTATAAATGAGCACTCATCAGAACAGGCAGCCCCAGTTAATAGCTGAATGATAACAGGACCCCCAGGGTACCAAGGACATCCTTTCGCAGGCTGTGCCACAGCTTTTGGCTTTGTAGTTCAGCCAGACGCAGAGGCAAGATTATCACCTCATAAAGCAGGGATGAAATCCCATCCAAATTTTATTGCCAGGATGATGCCAGCGTCAGAGCAAGCTCCCTTACAGAAGGTGACACTTACATGCACACACAACAGCACAAAAGTTTATGACATCAAGAGAGTGCTGCAGTTTAGAAGCAAATCAACCCTAGAAAAATCCTTCTGTTTATAGCTGCTACACATTTCAACCCGGCAGATGGACGGGATACCACAAAGCAAACGTGTCAGTTACAGCAGCGAAAAGTGCAATTTGCAAACTAGAATCCACAGCCCAAAATCTCTGCAGCAATAGTTTGGAGCTCTTCTGAGCTGTGCTGACTTCAGCCAGCTACAGATCTGACCCAAAGCATTTACCTGACACAACCACAGTCTTTGGTACAGAAGCAGATTCTTTGCTAATCCTGTGCAAGTTTAGAGCAGCAGGTCCTGCCTGGATGATGTAACCCTGCAGAAGTCAATTTAGCAGCTGGGGAGCCATTTCAAAGAACATAGTGCTGGTTTTACAGGTCTTAGTCTGCCTGCCTGAAAGAGCAGAAGATCATTTAATCCACCAGCAAGGTCAGCACAACTGGCAGCAGACAGAGCACCTGCTGCAGCACCTTGGCTCAGCCCCTGTTCCCCAGGGATGGGCTCACTCCTGTCCCTGGCTGCTCTGAAGGGGAGCCGAGTGAAGGGCCCAAAGCAGCCGTGATAATCATGGCTTGCACACCAGCATCCTGGGAACTGGGAGCATGCAGCACATTACTCCTAGGCTGTATTTTAAATGCAGGGAAAAGCCAGTACAGAGGAAATAACCCAGAGGTTAGGCTCTTTGCTCACAAGACAGAGAGAATATATCAGCTGTTCACATACCTGATCAAATAGGGCTTTCCAGTGCTGAGAGGCAGCATAAGGGAGGAAAAAGAATAAAAAGAAGGTATAAGAGCAACAACATTAACATGCAGCCAACTGTAGAAGTATATTCTAACAAAGAAATAACCAAATGATTTAATGCCATTTCCAACATCCTTCTTCATCCCAGAATCACCTACCCTTCCGGAGGAGGAGGCAGGGGAATCTACCAAACACAGGGAGAACAGTTTTCATTTACAAATCCAAATTAGGATGAACTCAAAACATTCACGTGCTAATTCTATTTTCTCCCACTTTGTCTATTTGCAGGCAAGCAAGGAAAAAAGGGGTTTTTACTTACAGAGATCAAGAAAGCTCTGTGTACACTGAGGGAAGGGACAAATCAGCAGTGTTTTCCAGATCACTTTCTGAGATCCTGTGGCCCAACACTGGCCCATCAATTGCTCTGCTGGGTTGTCAGAGCCCTGTCTCCTGCCTGCTCCTGACTCTGGCTTTCTGCAAGTTTTTTGATAACACATCAGTTCTCTGAACCTCACATGTCCACATCTGAAAAACAGAGAATTCCTCTTGTGTAGGGTGGGAGGAGGGAAGGCTGGAGAGAGGCCACTGCAAGGATTTACCCCACATCTTTTGTTCTGTCAGATCTGCCTTAAAAATGCTGTAGAGGAGGAAGCTGCACTTCAATGTTCACAACCATGTGAACACTCCACAAGTCCTTGTCACTTGGAAACAGAAAAAAAGCTGGAAACTGGCTCTGATTTATGCTTTGTAGAGAGACTGATGTCAACTCACCTCCCTGACCCAGATTTGCTGCCTCACTGTCCCATGAAAGAGGAAACTCCTAATGAATTGTTTAAGGCTCTCATCTATCCTGGATTTAGGGGCCAGTTGAGAAGACAACTTCCATGAGGCAGCACTGGGGTAACCACTGGCTTAGGATCCCCAGAAACATTTGCACATTTCCAGCTTCATTGTCTGAAGTGCTGTTCAGCATATCTTTTTTCTGCCTCATTCACCTTCCCAGAAAAAACCAAATTAAGTAAAACAACACATATCAGACTCTTAGAAGCAAATCTCCTCACAGTGCTATTAGCAAAGCAGAAATCTGGTGAGAGTCTTATCTAGTCCTGGAAGAACATTTCCTTTCACATGGTAGGCAAATCTAAAGCAGAACTGCCTGGAGAGACAGTGGGGTATCAGGCCACTGAATTCCTTTTAATTAGTTTAGTTGTTGGCTCCCCTCCTCCCCATGTCTCTCTCCATTTATAAGCTCCCATTTATCATCATAAATCAGCCCAGCACTTTAAACAGAACACTTTGGGACTGCCTGAACCCTGGCTTTATGGAATGCTGCTCTGAGAGCTACAATGACATCACAGCTGACCTGTTACACACTGTCAAGGCTGCCACAGCCAAACCTCCACTGTGTTACATTTTTGTGGTTAATAACACATAAAGAACTGACCTTGTGTCAGTTCTTGCTGGCCAAGCCAGAGAGCTTCCATCAGGCTTTCAGATGTAATAGCAACAACACAAAATCAACCCCCAGTTAGGTCTCAGGGTGCACAGACTAGCACAGAACAGGTGAAATTTTCAGGGATGATGCCCTGTAGCCTTGCTTGTTTCAGCAGGAAACCTTGGCAGAGTAGGAAGGCATTTACACCACTTCCTGCTTTTCTGACTTGCAGATGATACATGATACCTCAAGCTTCTGTCACATCATCTACTGCCAGGTCTCAGCAGCTTCCCATAACCAGTGCAGCTGCAGGCTTTAGTTTTGTTGATTATAGAAAACAAGGTACCAGAGTCAAATAACAATGCACGTAATGGCACGACACTGCAAGCTGGATCTGACCCAAGCTGCCTTACCTCAAGGTCAAGCAGCAAGGCAGCAGTGGAACTGGGATGAGAATCTAGACTTTATCAGGGACAGCTCCTGTCCCAGGAGCCCAATCCTGCCAGGCACTCAGCATTTCAGCATCTCCTGGGCCCCCTGGCAGGATTGAATTGCTAATGGCTGTGTTTCTGTAGAGGCTGGAGCAACTCCAAGGGGCCCACGTGTATCACAACAGGAAATCTTTCTTGTAGGACCATCCAGACAAGCACAAAATTTGTCAGAGAAGAAAAGGTCACAGTCTGACGTAAGCAAGCACTGGGATTTGGAAACCTGGACTGTGAGAGCTCCTGGAAAGCCACCCTTTCCAAGTCAAAGCCACACACGCCCCTGAGTCAGGCATCTCCTCTTAGGACTGTGTGGCAGTGTTGCAGCAGAGGTCGAACTGCATCACACGCTCTCTCCTGACTGCACTGTGCTCAGGAATACAGACTGGGGAATGCAGCTCCAGCAAGCAACTGCACTTCCTCCGGTACCCTCTGGGAGGAAAATCCAACAGCAGCTGAACTCTAGGTGATTCAGAAGGAAGGGCTGGGGGGTGAAGAGCAGGCTCTGTCCTTAAGCATGCCTGGGCGGCTTCCTCCAGCAGCATCAAAAAGGTAGAGAGAGGGTCGAGGGCATGCGCCATTGCTGGAGGTTCGGCTCCCAAGTGTCCCTTTTATAGTGGTGCAAGAGCCGAGCCAGAGCCCTCTTCAGAAAGACATTTAGTATCTCTGCTTTGTGTCTGACAGGCTGGAACAGACCCTGCACTTAGCGCTGCAGACTGAGCAGACACTTTGCAGTCCTCATCCCAGCCGAGTTTGCTGGGAAGGAGAGCTGTGAGCAGTCCTGGGATGCACCAGGAATGCAGGATCTCTCACGCTCACTCCCTCCCAGACAGGTGCACGGCGAGCTCCTGCCTCCGGGTCCGGCAGACGCAGAACAACTGCCTCAGCTCTGCAGGCACTGCCGCTCAGCACGGCAGGAGCAGATCTGGAGTGCGCAGGACCCCTTCGCGTCCTTCTGGGCTGGGTGAGCAGAGAGCTGGTGCCAAGTTATCCCACCCTCACGTGCCATCTGAGCTCGGAGGGTGGAGAGAAGCCATCAGCCCCGTCGAGCCGAGGAGAAAACTTACTCGACTGTTTGTTGCTCGGGGGCTGGAAGAGGGAGCAGCTCCCGAGAGCGGGAGCGTTTCACATCTATCACCCTCCAGGTGGCTGTGACTCTGGAGCAGCCCTCTGTCCCCTGGCAGCCCCTCGAGCCAAGGCGTCAGCCCCTCTCCAGGCTCCAGAGCCGCGTCCGGGCGCAGTCCGCTGCCCCTGCCCGGCCAGCCGCCACCCGGCATCTCCCCACCGGACGCGGGCACCCAGCGAACCGGGAGCCTGTCCGGGCCGCCGGGGCTTGGAGGGACGAGAGCTGCGGCCCCGGGGACGGAGCCAGCCCGGCGGCTGCTGGAGCCCGCAGACACCCAGCGGCGGGAGGCGCGTAGGGCGGCGGGAGGGCGGCGGGGACGGCGGCTTTCCCTGGTCCCGCAGGGTCACCGGCCCCGCTCCTGTGCCCATCCCGGGCTTCAGCTATGAATAGCTTGAGCCGATTATCCCGGCCCGGGGGAGAGGGGGGAAGATACCGAGCAAAGGAAACTTACATCCTCTGCGGCCATAGGTAGGACATCCTCGGAGTCCAGCACCTCGATTTCTTCCGCCTCCGAGCTGGCANCGGGCAGCCCCTGCGGCGGGGCCCGGCCGGTTCCAGCCCTGCCCTCCTGCCCGCGGACAGGTGACCGGACATGCCGGTTCATCGGGGCTCTCTGCAGGCGATTTCTCTGTCCCAGAGTCTCACCGTGAGGGGCTGGTGTGGGGTTTGACATCTTTTACCGTAATTATTTGTTCCTGTATGTCAGGATGGGCAACTTAACCATCTGGAGCCTGGATTAGGAACTTGAGGAATGCCTTGACTGCCGGCAAAAATCCAGCAGTTTTAGCTTCTTCCAATCAAGTACAGAAGTAGCAGGTTGGCAAGGAGGAAGGGCGAGCAGAGCCAGGCTGATCCACATGGTGCCAGTGCCTCTGCTTTCGGCTAAAAGCCAGACAGAGCACAGTCAGAGCAGAGTGCAGCACCTCAGGCCATGTTTTCTTGAGGGAAAGGTCCAATACCAGATCAGACACGCCTCAGCCACGAGTACAGAACCAAGCTGGAAGTCCCTCTTTTCTCTACAATCTGTTTAAAAATCAACTAACCACAAAAAGTAGAACAAATCCAGCTAGAATACCTCTGGAAAAGGAGTAGGATCTTCCATCCTGCAGTAGCAGAGAATACAGCAAGGAAGTAAAATCAGGACCCTTGGACCTGAACAGAATTTTTCTAGCTCAGGATTCAGGTATGAAAATGACAACAAAGTAGAGGCTCTTCTGAGGTCTTCAGTGCAACTAATGAACAGGAGGGCTTCTGTCCCCTTAGTGACATCAGTGAAACAGTGCAGACCTTCTGCACATTTAAAGGCAATTCCTTGAACCATTTCTCGCTGGTCTAGAGCCTGTCCAGCCTGCTCTCCTGAAGCATAAGAGCAGGATACCAAATCCAGCCTTTCTGAGAAGCATTAACACATTTCACTCATACAACATCACTCCTGCCAAAATATTCCAGGCACTAAACAGCAATTATACAAACAATCTCTTTTTGATTGAAAAACTAAACCTCATCAAAACTTCAAAACAGATGGATAAGCAAAAATATGCTATGCCAACAGAAAGAAACATCAGTCATTTAAAGATGTCTGTAGGGAGGAGGGAAGCGAGTTTTTAGAGTAAAGAAAGCATAAACGAGCTGAATTTCAGGGGTAACAGGTTCCACTCAGTTGGGGACTGTATCATCTCTGATTCCAGATGCTAGTGGGAAAATGCCAACTGTGAAGTCTCACATGAATGCAATCAGCAACAGGGAGAACCCCCAAAACTCCTTACCTTAACACCAAACTCCCACTAAATTGGGAAATTGCTGCAAAATTACAAGTTCATTTTTCTCCTCTGAGGACTGTTTTTCACTAGTGGCAATGATAGTTTCGTTGGGTTTTTTTCAGGGAACTATCTCTGCACATTGCACATATGAGCTACTGCTGTGCTATAATTGTCACAGAAAGGAAATTAACAGTATTCTAATGAGGAGTTTTGTTACAGACAAATTTTCATCTTGCAAGCGTGTGAGAGTCTCTTAATTTAGAATGTCATTTCTCCCCACTGCATACCCTGGTGACTCTACCTTGGAAGACAGCAATTGGTAGATAAACTGGGGGGTTTGTGGGCCACCCCAGAGCAGATACAGACAGAAGGAAGGACTTCAGAAGAAATGCAGACAGAAAGGACTTGAGATAATAAACCCCAATCCATTTTCACACTCACAGTCATATAGGCAACTTTTATATTCTAAATACTGCAAACAAAGTGTAGATGTACGTCCTCCCTGCATTGGAAGTGGCTCAAAAGGTCAGCTCATGAATATGCAATAAACCCCCTCAAAGTAGGGACCCAGCCAACATCTGTTAGCTAAGCCCTCTGGATCAAATCTAAACAGTTTGTTCACCAGTCTTTTCTCCACCCAAAGTAGCCCCAAAGGGCTTTTACAAAACTTCCCAATTCTGACAATTGGAACTATGTGGAGAAACCTACCCAGCTTGATTTCCATACCAGAGCTCAGCCAGCTGGCCAGACTTGGGAGGCAACTTCTGAAGGAAAATGCAGCATTTTGGACCAAACCCCCAAAATGCTGCACACAAACACAACCTTAAGAGGAAATTAGGGGGCACATAACACAGCTGGGACTGGATCAGACCTGTCAGATTAACTAGACCCTTCAGACTCATGAAAACAGCTAAAAACTTCTAAAGGACCACAGATGGTTTGAGACAGGGGCTTAAACTGAAGTCCAAAAAGTAACAGTGGTAAAGAACTCTTCGAGCATCATACTTCTTGTGCTGGGACAACACAAGTTTGCCTTCAGAACCAATATGAATTAGACTACATGTGCTACCATTTGGCTTCCCCCTGACTCATGGGTACTCTCCCTCCTGAAGGAATAGTGGTAAAAAATAAAAGTCCAACCTCTTCTGTGATTTCTAACTTGTGTTGAAAGATCACCCTCCTGACCCTCCCTATTCCATGTTGTACTTAGATCTTTCCAAGTCCAGCACTGAAAAAGCATGCTAGTCTTTCCACCTGTAACCCTCTTCTGCCACAGTAACTGTTACTGGTTGCAGCTGGTTCGAATTGTCTTTTTGGTTATAGTTAGGGAAATAATTAAATCTGCCATTAGCCCTTTTCAGGGCAATTGTCTTAAAAGGGAGCTCTCCTATCAGGTCAGCCTTGTGGTATTTTAAGATGTGTCTGCTTGTTTTTACCTGTCACCTGCTGGGATCACAGCACAGGTTCATTCCTAAACAAAAGAATTGTTTGAAATGGAGACCAATTAGTAACTCAAGGTTAATTTCCAACATAAAATCAAGTCTTGCTTACTATTAATCCTGAACTGACAACCTTTCAGACAAGAGGTCAAAGCTGAGGGGTGAAGGATGTGTCTCCAAGGAAGATGAATGAATGTCTTTGTCCTCCAAGTGACTTAACACCATAGTTAGGCAATTCATGCATCAGACTGAGCAGGAAGAAATTGAGTCTGGTTGTGGAAAATACAATGAAATAAGTTGTTAAAAAACCGACAGCGCCAGAAGAAAGAAAACAAATCACTGTCGAGAGTAAGTGGACTGGGATGCTGCTCCTTCTTCCCAGCACTTAATTGCAGTAGCTAACTTTTGGACATTCTTCATTATATACTCCATCAGAAGAAGAATTTCCCCTCACGGTAACTCTAATCCTCACAGGGCTTGGCCAGTGGCACCGGGGCTCCCTCAGAGAACACCGACGACCCGCCTGGATGAGGCCGCAGCAGAGCTGGATACCAAGACTTGTATGCTCTTCCCTAAGAACACTCCTGTCCCCAAACCACTCTCGAAGGCCTGTTTTATATAAGCAGGCAAGGATCTGCTCTGTCCCTCACCTGCGCTGACCGCCTCGGGCCGTGAGGGAGGGC
>VXBB01018006.1:257290-282672 GCA_013399915.1 Illadopsis cleaveri | reverse complement strand
GGGGCCCGGCAAACCCCGCCCCCGCCGGTACCGGGCCGACGGGGCTGCTCCACACGGGAACAGCCGCTCCCACCGGGCCGGGCTGACGGGGCCGTTCCACGCAAGATCTCTCGTCGGTACTGGGCTGACGGGGCCGCTCCATGCAGGATCTCCCGCTCCCACCGGGCCGGGCTAACGGGGCTGTTCCACACGGGAACAGCCGCTCCCGCCGGGCCGGGCTGACGGGGCCGTTCCATGCAGGATCTCCGGCCAGTCCCGGGCTGACGGGGCCGTTCCATGCAGATCTCCGGCCCATCCCGGGCTGACGGGGCCGTTTTATGCAGGATCTCCCGCCGGTACCAGGCTGACGGGGCCGTTCCATGCAGATCTCCGGCCGATCCCGGGCTGACGGGGCCGGTTCCCGCTCCCGCCTGTCCCGGGCTCAGCGCGGCCCCGTGAGCTCGGCGGCAGCGCCCCCTGGCGGCGCTCGCGGGCGGGCCGGGCTCCCTCGGGGATTCCCGCAGAACACCCCGGGATTCCTCACAGCTCCCCGGGAACGCCGCACTGCTGGAGCTTGTTTAATCAACACGAAAATATTCACCAATTCACTGCCCACAGCTTCCTAAACCCCACTGAACTATCTGGTCTTTTCTCCCAGTCTTTGTCCTTAACACTAAACACAAAGTTCATGGCTGACTATTTGAATTTCAGCTTTAAAGTATCATAGAAGGCACTTTGGTCTTATATAAATCAGAAATGAACTGCTAATGGAGGCACGAGAGAAACTGCACTGCCAAGATCTGTAACCTCCAACAAGTGAGGGCACTGGGAGCATCCATTCACATAAATGCCCAAGCTTTGTTAAACTCCACCTTTCGGGACACAGGAAGGTAAAGAAAAAGAAGAAAAAACACAGACACAGTACACAGTTATTTTATTGAAATACTTGAAAAGGCCAGCAATGGAAAAATAGGTTTGTCATGAGGAATTTAATGTTTGGTTTACTTGATTGTTAAAAAAGCTGTGTCTATAGGTAATTCTAGCCCATTACAGAATGTACTGTGATCCATGCAACTTATATACTACAGTAGAATAGGCACTGTGTACTATTGTAGTTTTCTCTTATACACAGCTTTCAATGAATATGACTGACAGATGTGAGAAATTAAACTGCAACACTTTCCAAATTATAACCGTTTATAACATACAAAATTTGCTCATCTGATTCAGGAGGGTTATAAAACACAACATAGTGAAAAATGAAAAACGTGTTACACACAGCATATGTTGATCTGGCAGTTTTCAAAGTTTACTTTTTTCCTTTTAAAAGAAAGACCAGACTCTAAATATGTCACTGGTCATGGAAAATACAAAATCATAGGCCAGGACAGCAAAGGTGACTCTTTCCTGAAATACATGATTAGAGGGGCAAATTGTTCATCAGTTAAAAATATAAATGAAAATCACAAATTCAGCCTGGTATAGCTTATAGTCCAAAAAGATAAAGTCACTTCAGATGAATGTGAAATAAATAAGCAATCCTTGAAGAAGTATGATCCTTGAGTCTACTCTACTGAAAATGAATTTCACCTATACACTAGAATGTCACCATGGTGAACATCTATGAACAGTATTTTGAATAGGTTTTTTGGAAGCAATGTCTTACTTGCTTTAATATATACAGGTTATTTACAACAAATTCCCTTTTGGCCTCACAGGTTAAGCCACTTTAGCTGGCTGTTAAGATGCAATTCCTTTTTTTCCACACATTACTCAATACTGTAGTTAGAGCTATAATTTAAAATAATCTTATGCATGAATTACAAATATTAATAAAGTAACTCTGCATATATAAATATTTCTAGCAGAATTTAAAGCATTCAGAATGTACATAAAAGTGGTTTTTTATTTATTTATTTGGTAGGGCCAGATGTGCTTCTTCTCAGATCATCGCTGCTTTAGTAGTGCTTTGTACATGGCAAAACCCAAAACTGCAAACACAGTAGCACCAAAACTTGCTCGGAGCCAGAACGTTGAGCTCTTGAGGTCTGCTTGTGTCACGTGCCTGAAATTTAACACACATACAAAACCAGGTTAATTCCATGACAGCAACTCCAGACAGCTTGTGCTAAACTACTCTGCTTTTGGAAATTCATCACTACACTTGTCACAGGCAAACAGCTCACAATTCAGCCTTAGGAGAGCTTTAGAGTCATTCTGCTTTTCTTATTGCTCAGGATTTGATCTGCAGCCCTGAGCACATCCAATCTCCCTGAAGTCAGAGCGCTCACACGGCTGAGGAGAAATGCAGGAGCAGATCATGACTCATGGATGTGGGAAGGGCAGGGTGTCTCCTTTGAGAGTACCAGCAAGCATTCAGGAAAGGAAAACAAAAATAGCTACAAATAATTAATAATTCATAGTGAGAACAACTCTGTCCAGCAAAATCCTTTTTTTCTTTTCTAAATGTTGAATTTAATATTTCTGCTTTTCCATGAAAAACTTCCCAATACTGTTGAATGTCTACTTATTCTACCCCCCAAAAAAGTTTACTGACAAGTAGCAAGTAATATTTTTCCAAAAGCTAGAATCACACCATTTTTCAATCCCTTTCTTCCCAGTAGTCACAAGAAGAGCAACAGAAACAGTCATCCAACACCAAGCTGAAAGCCAAGAGAGAGTGCGAGTGAAACAAGCAGTGACTATGGCACCAACAGAAAGAGACAGTATGGAGTGACTGTATGACAGAAAAAGCCAGATCTCACATGACAGTGGAGACAGGCAATGACCCAACTCTCCCAAATATTGCAAGAACTCTGTGAACATGCTCAGTTTAACACCCTCGACAGCAGTCTGAAGTATGACAGCTTACCAGAAAGCAGGAGCTACCATTTAAAACAAGTTATCATAAATGACATAATTCAAAGCACAGGAAGTTCCTAAACAATAGTAAAGTTGACTTTTTTGTTTGTTTTCTTTAGAGATAGAACTTAGAACAGAACTTCACTAGCCTACGTATTTTAGCCTCTGTTAATCACCATGGGTTACTCAGGGAAGCTGCAGGAAGGTTAAGTAAAGGAGCACAGAAATCCTAAGCACACACAGGAGTTCAGAGAGTGAAAACTGCAGAGCTGTAGCTCACAAGCTGTTTAATAGAGCAGGAATTGCTACTTGCTATCAAAACACACAAAACCAGCTTTGGATATGCTTTAGTAGACATTTGCAGGAGCCATATCAGCCAGATAGTTAATCAGAGTTCTGCCATACCACATGCTGAAGAACAGGCTCTTTGATGCACACACAGCTGCTCTTTAGTCTAAAAAAAATCCTGATCTTATTTAAGAATGCCTTGCTGGGTTATAGAACAGACCAAATCCAAGAATTCCTGCAAGCATTAGTTTTTCTACAGCTAGTTTTGACAGTCTCTGCACACTGGACATCAAGTGGCTTGCTGAGGGGAAGAAAGGGAAAAGGCAATGGCAAGGTCACCTGGGTTTGGCTGTTGTTACCTGTCTTCAAGCAAACGTGGACCAAGAGATGACTCCATGAAGATGGAATCTTCTACAGAGTGGACGGCGTGCACCTGCTGCATAATCCTGCTCTCCTCGTCTGCTAACAGCATGGCCCCCACCTCAGCTAGGTAGGCTCTTAACCTTTTCACACACATGCACAGTGCAGTTCATTGCATGGCTCAACAACAGCAACCCTCTCAAATCAAAAAGCCCAGGGAATTTCTGATTTATAGACACCTGGCCCCTGATTCTTGTGCAGTTGTTAAAAACTTAGTGCTTGGGGAAAACCAGAAACAAATTGAGTTTGTGCTTTAATAAGCTAAGTAAAATGTATGATTTCGTGTAGCTAAATGCCATTGCTTTGAGGACAAAGAAACCTGTTTAAGAAACTGGATTCCTCTTCCCACTCCATCTCCACAGCCTCAACTTCCACGTGTCCCACAGGACACTGCAATATCCTTGCACCATACACATCAGCTGTAAAACTGATGAGATCCCACTGCTGCTGAGAACTCAAAGACTTTTATCACTACAGTGGAAGTCTGGGGTCATTTCTTAGTAAAAGGCTGTAAACTCCTTGTCTTCGGATCTGTAAATTATAAAACTAATCTGTGTATGTAAAATGAATCACTTGTAGGTAACATGATTTTACTAGATTACATGACAAGCTCTGCTGGATAGTACACAGTGCCTATTCTACTGCTGGATGAGTATTTGTGTAACTAACAAGTCTCCAGTTTTATTTGGTTAATTCAAATGCCCAACTATTTTAAAACCCCATCCCTTTGAATATGCAAATCAATGCTTAAATTGCAAATTAATGCTTTTGCATTGCCTCATAAAGCACTATCTCTCACATCTAGATTTTCTGATTCCTATCTATAATTTACCTTGTTTTGCACATGTCCATATTCAATAGTATGCAATAAACTTACTGAGCATGCTTCATCCTTCTAAAAACAATTAATATATTCTCAGCCATGATAAAATCCTCTTGTAATGTCTAAAGGGAGACTAAATTGGCTTTGATCCCTTTTCTAAGCCTAACAATAGCAGACTCTTTCATTTAAATAAGGAACTAATTCAAGACAGGGACTTGTCTTACAACCTCAAGGAAATCTACTGTGAATGTCTCAGCCTGAAAATCTAAAGTTCAAAATGCTTATTGAAATTCAGAACATTATGGATGCCTAACTGCTTTACAACTTCATAAACGTGCAATTTTTCTTATTTCAATGTTCCTTATGCTGTCATAAAATCCATTTTTACAACTTTAATCTCTAATATTGTTTAGCTGCCATTAAAGGAACAAAAAAAATCTGAGATAATAAAAAAGGATCAATATTTGTTTCTAGCACAGGTTCTTTGACAAGAAGGTGACTATAATGCACAAAAACCTTTTTCAATACACACTGAAAAATTCTACCTTTTCAAAAAATAACATTCAAACTTCATTTCAGTCTAGTTGTGCTTATGAAACTAATTTTCACCAGTGGTGGAAATTATTACTGCCTTGTTAGCAAGAGAGTAACCCTGAAATAGAAAAGATATTCTCTCCAAGGCTAAAACATCCAAATAGATGTGCACTTATACACAGAGAGAGTAGTAGTCAGGACTCCATAAATGAAGCTGTATTTGAAACTCTTGCTTATTAATAATAATAATGATGTTTCAAACTTTCCAGACAGGCAGCTGTGTGTACTTAGTCATACAATTAGTTCCACAAATATATGAAAGTCTAGAAATTTTGCCTTTGGCACAAAATTCAGATTTGAATGCACATTTTGGAAAAAAAAGGAAAAAAAGCATATTTTTATTCAACCCATCCTTAACAGTGAGCCAAATACCTTGTCACTTGTTGAATAAGATCTTTGAAATCTGAACATTTTTTTTCCAAGAGACTTTAACAACTCACAAGAAATTTGTCACATGCACTTGCTAAGAAGTTAACTGAGCATGCCTGCCATGGGTACACACAGAAAACTGCTGAGTTATGGGCTGATGCTGACACTCTTCCCTAGGTCAGCAGCAGAGTAATTCCCAAATCTGGGAAAGTTTATCCTTAAATAGATAAGTTCAAAAACATTCCTGTAGTAACTTCCAAAGCATTTTAAAAGCACAGTGCTGAGGCCAACAGGCTGCTCACATGGCTACTCACAGCAGAACTCAAGGCAAGCACATGCAGCAGCCTGTTCTCACAAAGGTTCTCAGCATTAAATATAAGCATCTGAATTCCAAAAGCATCACGTAACCTGCATGAGCTGCTGCAGCTTCCCTTCAGGCACATATTTTCCTAGGATGCAAACTAAGTCTAGCAGTTAGAATTTTCCCCCATGCATTAGTCATCTAAAATGTGAAAAGCTCCAAATGCATTTTATTATCCACAAAACCTAAAAATGGATGTAAAATGCCAATTCATTACACTCTGTTTAGAAAGAAATCAGGGGACATGGCTCTGCAAATTTCTATGCAGTCTGGGGCATTGAACAGCTTAGAGAAGGAGGAAAATAAATTGGCAATTTCTAATGTCCTAATGTCATTTTGGGAGTGTCATTTAGCAATGTCCTAATATGGAGGACACCTAAGTGTAGAGATAGATTTCTGCAATTAGATTTCATGACAATATACAAGTTTTGGGGAAAAAAAAATCAAAACAAAACTGCATACACTGCACATAGTGAAAGATAAATCCTGGGTTATACTCTTAGAACTTTCCCATTATTACAGGAAAATACAGTAATAATGCATTGTCTTAACTTTAATTTCACAGAAGAAAGGTTGTCACAGAAAACAAAACCTTACTAATAATTCCTGAAACAACCAGGTTTCATAGGAAAGTAGAATTTCACTTCAATTCCACAATGTTTTAAACATTTTAGAAGAAAAACATCCTCTGAGAAATCTCCTTGCTGAACACCACAATTCTCATGCATTAGGATCTTCTTATTTTGAAATGAACTTAGCTGACAGAAAAGTGCCACTACTGTACAAGCAAAAGGCAACATGGATGATTTAAAACCAAGGAAAAAAAAAAAAGCCAAAATTCCAAGCTCATCATTAAAGAAAGGGTTAGAATGACAAGAGCAGAAATCCTGCTTTTGGTAAAACAATGTAGTAAAAAGAGATTAAGTGCCAGGCAGCTAAATACAAGTGAACACCTAAAGGAAAGAACAAATTAAAACTCTAAGAATACTACAGGATATTAGCAAGTCTCATACATGCTTTGAATGCTGTGCCTCCTTCCTCAAAGAACCAATGAAATGTGACCCTGGGTAGTTCAAACCAACACTGAACTTGCCTTTGTGACAGCCTGTAACCCTCGGGAGGGGCCTGAAGTTTGTCCATGGAAGAGAAACTGAGGGGGGTGGGACCAGGTTTCTCAGTTCCACACTGGCAATGTTCCTGTTTTAATTACTATGGTGGGAACATTCAAATGTGATTTTATATCATGCCTTGGTAACAGTGTTTAGGGGTTACTTAGCAACAAAGGACACAGGAGGGGTCCAGTGTGAAAGATTTCAGTTTACCTGAAAAGCTTCCACAGCCTAAGGGAATAGGAGGGGATCAGGAGAAAAAAGTACTTGTGAGAAACCTTCTTCCCTCATCAGTTATTTAACTTTTCCCTATCTGACCTAAGGTAAGCACTTGTGAAGGCAAAATAAGAAAAGTTATATAAACTAACTGAATCAGAAAGCCCTTCTTGGTCCAAATGCTTTCTCTAATCTAGCCACACATCATTAGATGTATGATTTTTGTAAGACAAGAAATCCATCTCTACCCTCCTATGCCTACAACTGGGAGCTATTCCCTCTTGTTTACAGGCATCCCAGCTCTACCATATGTGCAGTTATGCAGCAGCTCATGTGCTGAAAGGTAAATAACCTGCAGCAAGGTGTTTGCTTAGGGAGTTGGTGAGATGAAGTGAGCGTGCTGGAAACCTGGAACAAACCCTAGTGACTGAGAGACAAGGGGATTCCAGCAAATAATTCTTTCTGGAGAGAAGTGTCTATGAGGAATTCTCCTCACCTTGAATTACAGACATTTCTGGCAACAGTGGATTCCTAGGTTTGTTCCAGACTCCCTAGTGATAAGGTGTGGAATGACAGCATCCCAGACCTCAACAGAAGATTTCAGTACCCTGAGACCCTGACAGCACCTCACAGGAATGAAGTTCAATGTCTAATGCAGGACTTAAAAAACCCCACACAACAGAGAAACAAACCACAACAGCGAATGCAGCAACCCATGCCAGTTCCAAAAAATGAAGATGTGTTAGAGGTGATTTCAGCCTCAATAATGAAGAGCTGGGATTCTCTAGTACTGTCTGTTCAATGAAGTTTTAGTGACAATATGCAAAGAGATTGCTGTTTCAAGGCATTTCTGCCTATGGGATGACTGCTGTAGAAGACATGCAGCATGAAGAGCCTCACTCATTCAGCCTTTTCCTAAGCTAATGAGTTTTTCACCCTTCCTTGAATTCTCACTCTGTGGTTAACACTTGTATCTTGGATTAAAGTGGTATTTGACAAGGAAAATGCTCAGTCCTGTAGGTGGGTGTATCAGCAGACCTCCTACATGTCTGTCATTTGCATTTAAAGGAGACAGACACTCTTACATGGAGCAGCTACATCTGAAACCTGTAACAAGTAGTAACATCCATGGACCAGCAGCATATCAGGACACTCCAGCCACGGCCTTCAAATAAACACATTTACCATCTAAGGCTCCAAGAAGGCCATGGAGGATGGAACCACTGCACTGCAACAGTTGTTTGGTTTGAACTCCCATTTGCTGGGGTGTGATGACAAGTGCTGAGGTGTTAGTAAATCCTGTGTGTCAAACACTGCCTGCAGTACACACAGGACAAGTTATAGCACTGTTTTCAATACTGAAAACCAGTTATCTCTCTTTACCAATTGTTTTTCCAAAAGTATCTGGAAATGCAAATGTTTAAGCATTTACCACTTCTTACATGTTGCATTTCATTCAGAGAGGAATTGGATGTTAGAAGATCTGGATTATTTTTTAACACAAAATACCCACTCTTGGTGTAAACCAAGCATAACACACACACACAGAAATTCTATGAACTCCCAAACATCAAATTAGCAATTATAAACATGTAATATGCTACATGATGCTGCTGTAAGTCAAGCTGTGCCTTTATGAAAGTATCTGTGTAACTGGGATCTAGAAGGCACTACCTCTAATCAATACTGAACAAACCTGTAATGTCTCAAGTGAGAAACACTACACAAATTTGTAGATACTACTTAATATCTATTAGCAGCTCCCTAAAAACACAGTCCTAATTCCTGCACAGTATTTCTGCAATCACAAAGAGCCTGAATCAACAACCAAATCGGTAATGTTTCAGGAAAATGACTGAACTAAGCTTAAAAGAACCTCCAAGTTAAACCAAGTTTGATAATTCTATGACAATTATTAAAGTATCAGCCTATTTAGTGGATATGGAGTGAAAAATCTGCAGTATATAAGGTTACCAATTGCTTTTTCAAAGACACCCTTTATTTTAAAAGCACACCTGGTACCTAGTAAATAAAGTTAAGGACCTGTTAAGAACTGCAGTGAAGAGTTTGTTCTTTACAGATTGCAGCAAGTCTGAGTTGAGGAAGTTCTGACAGATGCAAAATGTACACCTGTTGCAGGCGCACATACAGCGTAACCGGGCATGGCTGCGAAAACACACAGAAGGACAGGAGTTGAAATCTTGCTCATCAAATCAGGTGCACATTAGGACTGTGCCACAACCAAGAGAGAGATTTAGGAATAAAAGGTACATTTGAATGAGTAAGGAGAGGAGGAAAAAAAATACACCGGGGAAGAAAGGGTACAACTACAGCTGTGCAGAATTTAACGGTTAGAGTTTCTGTGTCTTGGACATTTTGGCATCACCACCATATACAGATCTTAACAGCAAAGAACAAACATGAATGAAAATGTTTGTTGAATTTATACAAGTTCCCATAAAAGGGATATATTTAAAGGCTTCTGAATATGTCTGCACAGCAATAGGTAACACCCCTTTTTCAAAGGAAAGGAAGCCACATTTTCTACCACTTGGAATGCACTCTTTACAGGGTGAACGTTGCCTCTGTTTTTCCCACCCTGCCAAACACACATGCTTGAAAATTAAGGGAGAAGCAGGAATATTGATATGACAGACATATTTGGTCAGTGCTACACTTTAGTGGTTTCCCAGTATTCCAGTGCTACAAAATGAACACAAGAGAAAAAAAAATCCAAAACCAAAACTAAAGCTTTACAGATGTAATTCAGTAAATTCAGTTTCAAATAACTAATACCCTATTATTTTGGGTGAAAGTGACATTAGTTCTATTTACTTTAAAGCAAATGTCAGCTGTCATACTAGACTCCATGTGCTGTAATATTTATGTAGTTCATCACCATATTAAAAGCTTCACCCACCAAAGAAAGAGATGCAAAGTGAGTTTAGCAACAGTGAGATGTGTAGTGAAGGACAATCTGAGCTTAAGTGTCTTGTTGTACCTGAAGTCCAAAGATGTTTATACAAAAATTATATTAAAATTGTAAGATTTGTTAGATGAATGAACTGAAGCACATAGTAATAAACACCCTGAAAACAAAAAGTACTTTAAGCAGTGCATTGGGAGAACTGTTGTGCACTAAGGTGCTGTTGCTTGTAATCAGCTGTCAAGTTGAGCCACCAACAAGGATTACAGCACAACTCACTCTCAAAAATACCAAGATATGAAAACTGATACACTTTTTGTATCCCCAGTATGGACCAAACAGAACCCTGGTTTGCTGAATTTGCATCATGAGCTGGATGAACTAGGGTATTCTTCAAAAACACCTTGGCAACAATAGCTGAGACTGATTTCTGTGTTGGATATATGCCAGGTTCCTCAATTTTAAATAGTTTAAAGATTCTATTCAGGCCATTGATGTCTCTCTGTTGCTAAAGCTCAGTGAGGCAGTTCCATCCTGTGGCTAACGATGGCATGCAGTGAGTGGTGCTGTGAGCATGCACATGGCAAACAGAACAGCTCTGGTACTTACGGATACATTGCCATAGTTGTCAGCTTCACAAAGATATCCTTACTCGGCACATCAGCAGTATTACAAGTAAAGGCTTGGGGTGGAGGCATTTTGTGTTTTCTGCAGAATTCAGCAGGAGAAATACTATATTCCTGTCTAACTTCGTGCAAGTCGGACTTGGCAGCTACCACTAAACATGGTATTCTGCTGTCCATGAAGTGCTGCTGCAAATTGAAAGAAAAAAAAAGTGAAAGAAACAGTATATGACACATTCAATCTGGAACAGGCTGTGCTGCACTGGTTGCAGCAGCATTAAGATATATTCATGGCCCCTGAAGTCAGGCATTTCTAGAAGCAGACTAGTTTACATAGAAAAGTAGATGTTTGCTTTGTATGAGTAACAGAACTGCACCACTGCTAAGGCATCCTGATATATACCAGCACTTAGAAATAAAATGTCTTTTAAGCACTAGAACTAGCGTATAGGTCAAGTAACTGCTACTGAATATTTAGTCAGTGAGAAGAAGTAGAGGTTTGTAAATATAAATTCTACAAACCTTAAAAATCCTGGCACAGTACTCAAAGGATTTAGGATTACTGACATCATATACCAGGCAGACAGCATCGCATATGGTCTCAGCATCAGTTAAAAAGTCTGAGTCACTGACATCATGTAGCTGGAAAAAAAGATGGTTGCAGAGGGAGAAAAGCTTGTCACTATCCAATTAAAGGAATTTTGTAACTTGTCTCATAATTTTTATGGCTTATTTTCATGTATCCTTCAAATTAATGGACTGACAATAGGCAGAATTAATGAAAAAGAACAGTAGGAAGTTACCATGCAGCCAGCATATGTGAGCTGTTAACATCACATCTGCAGGCAATAACCACCTCAACATAAAAAGTCACATTTACTTTAAAACGAAGGCTTAAGACACCCACAGAAATGGGCACTCATCCTACAGAGGAAAACCACAGAGCAGGACTAGATCTCAGAAAATAAAGAGATTATATTATCATAAAGGAAAACTAGAATGGAACAAGCCTTAAAGAATGGATTGCTCCCACTGAATACTAATTTTAGCCATTCTAATCACTCTGCGTGACAGATGCTTCTTACTGAATAGGTAGACTGACTTCTGATCATTTATCACATGTTATAATTTGATATTCTGCAGTGTAATCATAAATGGACTAAGTTTTGTACAACTCAGGTCAAGGTTTCAAAAATAACAGGTTTGACCAGGTTTGGCTAAATTATCAACAAAAACCCCAGAAGTTATTTGGGACAGAAAATAACTGGGGGGAATCCACATTAAGAAAAGAGAATTAAAACTAGTTTGCTGTAGAAGGCTCTAAATAATTAACAGAATTTTAACATTAACCAGTCTTAAGCAAACAAAAATGAGGCAGCCTTACCAGCAAGTATTTTTCCTGTCCATATACATAGACTGTATTAATGGCATAGTAAGATTTGTGCTCTGCACGAATTTGCCTCTGTCTCTGAAAAGGCAGAATTTCATGTTAGACCACAGCAACTTTTCCCTTTAAGTTACATTTGAACAGCTGGTTTACTGCATTTATTAATGAATTCAAATTATAATAATCTTTGGGTTTTTTTGCAAGGAAATGCATAGCTATAATCTATGATGTACAAGGCATTATTGCATAAAATAGCCACAACCAAAATAGAACAAAACCAAAAAAGCTCAAACTTCTCTTTAGTAATTCCTTATTTCCTTGAAGGACTGTGCAAACCGAGTAATAACCATTAAAACTCCAAGATCAATCACTTCTGCTGTGTAATCTTAACTCAAGAGCATATATAAGTGAATAAAGGCAATATGTTTCTTACTATCAGATTTCTTCCAAGAAGAGCTTGAAGGACTCCACTTTTCCCACAGCCTTTCATTCCAACAACATTGCATCGGAAGACATTTCGCTGAGTCTGTTTTTTCTGGAGGTCTATCTTTTTATCTCTTGTCACTTTTGGCAAAACACAAATATTTTTCACAAGATATAAATGCAGGTGAAAACACAAAAATGCACACAAAACAATGTCTCAAAAATTTAAAGGTTTGACTTGAGCAGAAAGCAAAAGAGAGTGAATGAAAATAGATGAACCATTAACAATTTACTCTTTAGTGTATTTCTAAATTTAAATTTCTGTGTTGTATCAAATTTTTATTACCTGTAATGGCTGATGCTTGAGATTCTTGTTCTGCAAGTATGGAGTACCCTAAATAACCCAGGTACTCTAGACAACGCTGCACATCCAGGTATGTGGTTAGTCTGGCAGAGGGGACAAAAAGAACTTTCAGTTGTCATCACCTGGGGTACCAACTCTTTGTAGCACTCATACAATCCTTATCTCCTATCTCCAGACTGACATGATAGAAACATTCCTGGCATTATGCAGTACTGAAGGACAAATGTCTCTGAGAGTAAGAGTCTCTGGTGATAACTTCACCAGTCTTACTGGTCACCAGAACTCTATGAAGGCAGTACTTGCTGAGGCCTATCAACCCACATTGTATTTTCTTACCTCCCCAAACAACATTTCTCATTTTTCGTATTTTAAATTGGGGAAAAAACCCCTTCATTATTGAGCACCATTTTTCAAAGCATCTCTAAGGGGTAGAACAACAGCAATAACATTTCAACAGGGATCATAGGGATTTCCACACTTTGAAGAGACACTTCATTGTTAGCACTAAATTCTGGCCAAATCCTGAACAGGTTGTAACAACAGTCTGAAGATCAAGCCACTGGATGGCTACAAAAACTTGACTGCTTGAATCGATTTTCAACTATAAAACTTCTACTCTTTCTAACAGCTTTTTAAGAGTAATCTACAAACACATGATCATACCCAAAGTTCTCAACTACTAAAATGTCCTGTATCACACTTACGTCCACTGCGAGAGAAACCCTTGGTATGTGATCCAGCCTCTTTCATTTGTACAAACTGTGTTGTTCACATCAGGTCCCCATGGCATGTAAGGGAACACTTTGAACAAGTCTTTCAATTCATCAGGAGATAAAGCACAATCTCTGTCCTGAAACAAAATATGGTATCAGGCATAATTTAATTTGTGTCTATTCTACACTGCTGTTTTCTTGCTGTTGACTTACAAGATTCAAGAAACTAAGCTTATATCTTTTAAAACATTGTTCTTTCCTTGTTTTTAAATAAGATTAAATGTATGAGCTAGTTAAAAACAATTTGGTACTACAGCTGTAACTGCCAACTCTCCATGCAAATAATCATAAGCTGCAGGTTAGTTCTGACTCCATAGGTTAAGCTAAAGCCAGTTTCTGACTCAAATGATACCATGATAAAACCATGTTTTTGTTAGCAAAACCCCTGACAAACCAAAGCTCTTAAGTATAAAGAGACACACACACACTCTCAAGTTAAATCCTTACCAAATCATGTTTATCAAAAATACTTTGAAGAAACAAGTATGCATGATGATTTAGTTCTGTTGTGCAGTCAGGGGGAATTTTTAGGCTGTTTATTGAAAACAAAAACAAATACAAGAAGCATTAATTGTTTATGACATACAGAATATTAAAATTCAAAATACATACTTTATGAATAATAACATTTAGTACCTGACCTTGGCACTTAACTTGAATAATTTATCTTCACATAGATCAAGGCACACACTTCTTATTAGGAATTCTAAAATGATGAGTGAATGCCTTTTATTATATGATATATAGCTCTATAGTAATCACATTTTTGTTGGTTTGTTTTGGTTTTGTACTTTAGGGTTTAGGTTTTTTTAACAAAAAATGATGCAGCTACTTTTTTTAAATAGAACCCACAGAATTGGTCAATCTCTTAACTTTTTAATTTGGGGATTTTCAATAGGTCTCAAATGCTACAAAAATACTGACAAGTCTTTTAGAATTCAATGCCACATACAATAAGCAACTGCTCAGATTTATGTTCCAGTCTGCCACCTCTCTTACAAAGAAAGAGAACAGAACATGATTTGGCACAAGGGAGTTCTTCCTTCGAGGGGTTCAGTCACATGAAGGTTTTGGCCGGGTGGTCATTAAGGAAGGGAGGAATTTGATGTAACAATGTGTTAAATTAACACACTGCAATAACCCTCTCCTCCTGCCAAAGCAGGGGCAGCACAGCCCAAACTCCAGCTGAGAGCTGAGGTGGTACATACGGAGGGAACAGGTACTCTGGTGTAAGCTCTAAGTCATCGTCGTAGCCAAAGCGACGGAGAACAGTCCAAGTGGTCTCATGCCTTCCTCGCTGAATGAAAAGTGTGTGTAGAAAAAGAAAACCTAAAAATCAAAAATGGTGAAAATCTTAAGGCTCTGAAGTGCTTTACCTGCTACAAGTATCTTCAATAGAATCAGAACCAGACTTGGAAACAAAAAAGCTGGAAATACACATTAAGATTTTAAACCTCTCGGGTGATATTACAGCAGTATCTACACAGGCTGAACATTCAGGAATCATGACACTTGTAAAAGTGTTCTCCAAGGAACCATTTCCTTCAAACAATCCCCTTGGTTTTCTGCTGTTGTTTGCTTTTTCCAGTATCAGCATTTTAGAGCTGCATGAAAATAAACCCATTATTTTCAATAGTTTAAACCAGAAAGCCTGGAGCAGCCTGGAGAGGGGCCTCATGGAAGACTGCTTTGAGTTTTCTTGTATCAAAATAACTGGGTAGGATTTTTGTTTGGCACTTCCCAGGGCTTAAAGAACACCAAGATATCACTGTTTAGTAACCTCAGCTCCTGCAGTCTGAAAACCAAGACAGATCATATTCCAAAAGACCACCTTTTACATGTAAGTGATTATCAACTGTATAAAGACACAGCTTTTAAGAGTTAAATAAGACTCACCTTTTAATGTCAAGCCATTATCTGCAACTCCATCACTGAGGTTTTTCCTGACTACATTCTTTACGTCTTCCAAAGCTTGAGGTGCCAGTGGTGTATTAAAACAAATTCTCTAACACAAAACCCAAAAATAGCATGTTAGGACCACTGGCTACTGAGCTGGACAAACAGCATGTCCTGTCTGAAACATAGCCTTAAACATTCTAAAAAAGCTAGTTAAGGACACTCCAATTTCTTAGTGGAAATAAAGGTGTACAAATTGCACTTTATTTTTAAGTACATTAATAGATGTTTTAATTTTGCTCTTGAACTCCAACTTGAACAACAGTTAGAAATAAAAATAATTTAATTTCTTTTTTACAAATCCATTCTTCTATGCTACACTTGAGATCCAGTATTTAGGCCTGATTCCCTTACAGTTCACGTTCCTATTATTTATTCAAAACCAACCACTTGTTTATCTAGAACTGTCTAGTTCACCTTTAAGCATCGTGGAAAGATAAGCAAGAGAGGTACCTGAAAGAAGTTGAGCTCTGCATCATTGAGAGTACCATCATTATCTTGATCAGAAATTCTAAAAATGCGAGTCAGTGCTTTAATACAGGCAGGTTTCATCTAAGGAATAAAAGGAAGTTCAGTATCTTTCTAGGCTTGAATATAAAAAGATTACACTGAATGACACCAGGCAGCACAATCACATGCAAACACACACTAGTCTTCATTTACAGTTTCAGAACAGAGACATTCATTCACATGTACACATAAGTAAAAATCAAGAGGAAATAAAAAATTGATTTAGCATATTTATATCCATAAATTTAAGGCAATTATCTCCATTAAATGTTTTTCTATTCTATTATTAGAAGAATCTCAAGCTCTTCACAAGCTGAAGGTGGCACTACTAAGTTATTAAAAAAAATAAATCTCAGTTCTCTAAATTCAGTCTTACTGCTATAGAAAACTTTGAGAAACAACTAAATAATTTTTTTTCCCCAAAACGTTTTTTGGTGGGAAAAAAAAAACCACCTTAAAATCCCAATGCTTTGCAAAACTAAATAGGTCTAAAACTACAGCCAGCTCGCTTTAGACATCAAATACTGAAAACCTTCACAGGGCTCATTCATCTACCAGGCAAAGCACTGAGCATATGGACTATCTCTAGGACAAAAGAACTGCTAGGATACCTTCCAAGTGAAGGAAAACAGACACTGGTAATTCTCTCCCAACAACTACTGTGATGATGGACTCTTCTCTTCACAGAGGTCACACAGATTGCATAGAGATTGGTTTTGGAAAACCAAAAAGATTTCAGCACAACAATTTTATCACAACATTACTAACTCATATAGATGATTCTGATGGAAGAAATCAAAACAGGGTTATTCTCTGATTCTCTACTTAACAAAGTATTTACAGCTGAAGCAACTTTCCTACTTCCCAATACTAAATGGATACAATTAGAGATTCCACTTGTATTTGCCCAGGAAATTATTTAAAAAAAAATACTCCTTCATAATACACTCAGCTAACCACCTCATACCTAAAATCCAGACTTGCCACTTGTTTTTTATCCCTTTTGCCAAAGTTTCACAAGGTTCTCAGAAAAAAAAAATCTCTTATATCAGGCCAAGTCTAGAGTGTTTTCCCTGAAATAAATGGAGCTCCTGTGAAATGTACATCTAAAGGAGAACTGAACTGAAGACATAATTTGGGTCACATTACATTTGGTTCAAAGCCATTAGCAGAGCTTCTCATTTTACCCAGCAGTTCACACAGGCAACAAAAACCCATCTTCACTGCTCTGAATGAAGAGGAAAGACAGGTCAGGTTCATACATCACAAAACAACCCCTGTGGTTCTGGGATGCAATGCCTGACATTTGGGGGTGGGGGGCTGCTAACAGAACACACTAAGAGATGCAAAATCCACTGAAAAGGAAGGAACAGGAAAGTGATTCACTCCCCCCAATCATTTGCTCTGAGAATCTATGGATAAATACCTCTTTCTCCTCTGGGCAATAAAGAGGACCTGTAGGATGTAGAACAGCTTTCTGTGCATAATAAAATAGCTCAGATATATTCTTCAAGTTTTTGGCTGAACACTGAAAGAGAAATCCTCACATTGATGAGCTAGTTTCTTGACTATTTGGCAATTTCTTCTGAAATTTAAGTAAGCATTAAATTTTTAAAGACTTAGTCCCCTCCTGTTGGTACAGGGCTGGTTTGGTAAAAAGACATCCAGCCCCTGTACCTGTTCAATTAATTAACAAATGAGGTTTCACTACAATTTGTCGTTATACCAAGAACAGAAATCAAAAAGCTGTATCTACTTTGGAAAAAAAAAAAAAAGAAAAAAAAAGAAAAAGGGAGACATATCCACATTAAATCAATTATTAAATCAATTTTGAATACTTTGCACACATCTGTCTGGCTTAATATTAAACTGAAAACCCTTGTTAAAGGGAGGTATGTGAGGAGGCTCTAAATATTAGAATTTGACAGTAATGTTTGATTATACAATAGTGTAAATTTCCCTAAAGAAAGATAACATATAAACTCACTATTATAATTACTCATGTTTGAAATATTTAGTTTGGAAAAAAAAAAAAAGAATCCCTTTTTCTACTATAAAGTTGCCATACATGCTTGGCAAGAATGTATTTTTTGTTACTTGCTTTAACTTCAGAAAGTCTTGCATACCTCAACACACGTTTCTATCTCTGTATATTGATTCATAATGGGGAGGATAGTTTCCATACTGCTGTACTCCACTAGATCAGACTTGTTTCCAACTAATATAAGAGGCAGCCTAAAAACAAAAGAATATTAAGAGCTTCAAAGTCAGATGGATAAAAATATGTATCTTAATTTCTCATTTTATGTCCCACCAGAAAGCACTGTATTATTTTCATGATGTAATTAAATGCCACTGGAGGCAATGGGCAAAACTAAATGACAGCAGTTTAAATAAAGTGTTTAGATATACACTTAGAAAGAAATGGACTTCTTGTTGATTCTACAAAACCCACACATTTAAATACAATGGTAACTAATCACGTTGTTATTACCCAAACCAGCATCAGTAGAAAAGCTATACAGATGGTAGAGCCAAAGTCAGTTATACCACAGCAAATATAAACACACCTGGTCAAAGCTGCCCATGAAATTCAAAATAAATAACATTGCTGGCACATGTAACAGACCTACATACTTCAAATCTCTTGCTGCTTGGACTTCTTACATAAACTTTAAGTTTAGTATTTGATTTTCTTAAACAATTAACATCCTCAACACTGTTCATTGACAAGCATCGATGTGCAGCCTAATTCACACTTCTCATCTTTACTTAAGCACCTGCTATCTTTGTCTGTCCTTTCATTGATGAGAGGAATCCATCGACTCGTTACCTACAGTGGGATTAAAAACAGACATGAAAAATGCATATTCAAATTAAATATGACTGAACTGTGCACAAGTTTCACTACAACTACTACTGCTTCTTTCCCAAAAAGGCACATACTGACCACCAAAGGAGGAAACAAAAACTGGAGCTGATTAATGAGCAACTTTCTCAGACAAGTGAAATTACTAAAAACTTGTATGTTGAAATGGAGCAGAAGCAAACCCACATCTGTTCATTCTCTTAACAAATGATCTCAAACTCCATCTCAGGCATTTGAAATGTCTAATCCAGATTTCAGCTTGACATCAATTAACAGTGCACAAGTTACATCTCAGTAATGGGATAAAATGTGTTACTGTACCTTATCAATAGAATTCTTGTTATTAACAGCATAGACTATACAAATCACATTTGCCTGAAATGAAGAGAAAGGAAAGGCATGGAATTCCACTGCTCAGAAACCTCTGAGCAACACAATTAAAGACCCTACATAACAACATCAGAGTAAACTCACTATAGAACTCTGCTCCTGGCTTGTTTAAGCTACTTGGAGCCTGAACAACAAGATTAAAACAAAGAACTCATACGGTGAGAAGTGCCAAAAAGCCTGTCCTGCAGTGTGACAATCACAGCTTGTGCCTGCAGAGACCTGTGCCACCAGGAAATCCAAACTGAAGAGTCATAATGTGCAGCCTCCACTGAAGCACCAAACTAAATGCCAGAAATGGAACACAACACCATGACAGACTGTGCAGAAAATGTGCAAAGGTGCTCAGAAAGAACTGAAAATAGCAATTGGAAGGGATGACAAAGTCACCAAGAAGCCTGTGCTATTCATAAATGCAATAGTACCATGTGATAGAAAGAAGCAAAATGGATCTTTTCAGGGTAGAATTATTTATACAAAACTGGCTTGCTGATTAAAGGATATTTAGTTCTGTCCTTTCACTTGGAAGGACAAAGCTTAAGTGCCAATACCTACTTTCTTTATTTAAGATTTCTTACATAGATATATCTTTCCCATAGCACGTCACAAAACAAAATAGAAAATGCCAAGCAAGAAAGGTTTTTTCCTTCAATTCAAACTTAAGCCCATGTAATGCAGAGAACTTCAAAGGAAAGACTTTTTCCTAAACTATTTTCTAGCAAACACTAAAATACACTTACCTGTGATATTTCATGGTAAAGCTGCTCATCACTTTGCTCTGCTTCTGCATTTGATAAAAGAAGTTATTAATGAATACTAAAATTTTTGCAAACAAACAAACAAAAAACCTTCTGGAACTCAACTATGGTATTTCAGAATGCTCATGAGACAGCATGACCTGTGTGACTGTGACAGGGGCTGTTGAGTCAGACAAATCAGTGATGGTACTGAGCAGCCCCTACCTGAATAATCCACAATGTGGGTTGGCACTCGTTCAGGAGTGACATCGGCTGGAATGGTGATCTCCTCCGCCCGGGGTGGAACCTGGGGTTCAAAGGAACAGCAAGAAAGAGCCTTTCAAGATAATCCAGCTGGTGAAAAAACTCACATACAATAACACAGCTGCCATTTAGCCAGCTTTAAACACAGCAACTAATATAAGCTGTTCAAGTTGTTTAGTTATTTTGGTTTTCATTTGTTTGGTTTTCTTTTTTTAAAGTACTGAAAGGCACTGCTACCTTCTCATTTTTTACCTGTCTAGTTACTGCATCTGGAACTTCCTGCATGCTTTGCAGAAAAGCAGTGCTGTTAAGGATACATTCAATGAATATTGTATAAAACTCAAACCCACTCTATCCAACACCCAAACAAGCATGACAGACAAAATACAAACCTTAATTTTTACACAATTGTAACCTGACAACATCCTTGCTTCTGACAGTGCTAAACATTAAATTCAGAAAAGCCTGCAAAGCAAAACATAACACTAAAAAACCTAATTCTGAAAAATGCTGTAAACTCTGATAGCCCTTTTTTCCAAAGAACACTAATCCATATTCAGGAACAATCAACTTAAACCCGATTTTAATGAAAATCTCCTGCACATTTATTGCCTTTCACCTGTTGACACTGAACTTTCATGATACTTCACTTTTAGTAAAAGAAGGGAAAAAGAAAAGTCAATCACCACAAGAATGTCTCTTTGTAAAGCTTCAGGCTCTGCTCAGATCTTCCTCAAGAGTGATCACTGATAACAGCCTGTACGTTAAACACTGTTTCCAAGCCTCCAATCCTGTTAGACCCCATAATAATGCTCTGATCTGCCTGACTGGCCTGAGGAACTGGGCAGGTCTCTTTCAGCAGCTTTTACAGCATGCAATATTTTTACAAAAGTTTTTTTTTCTGTAATTTCAGGGAGGTCTTGTATTATTTATAAATTATGCTTTTTCTCTCTAGGCTATACTTCAGGAAGAAGCTGAGAAGTGAACAGAGGACTACAACTCACTAAATACAATAAGAAACAACCTGCCAAAGGAACTGGATCTCCTTTTTACCTGCAAGGTTAGGAACTAAATTCAATTATGTTAACAAAATTCAGTCATGTTTACAATCCAATCTTGACTCCTCAGCTGTGGTAACCTACTGATTTGCATTAAACCCAGAGCAGAGTAGATTCAAAGAGCAGCACATGATGTCTATTTTAAGACCTGTGATCGGAAGAAATAAACATTCATGTTTATATGTAAAAAGATTAACTATTTGCAGCAGCTGTGGTTCTTTTTATGGTACAGAGAAAACTATGTGCTCCTTTTTTAAAGGAATAATATGTAGAAGTAGCTTTTTCTGCAGTTTTTACTTCAAGAATCAAGAAGACATTTTTCAAAGACAGAAGTAAGGGCAATGTCTTGCTTAGTTACAAAAAATGGCTAAGCATAAGTTATACAATGTGATTTATAATTCCCCATTCTCAATAATTTTGCAATCTAATTGCTCTTTGAATGCAATACCCTCCCCCAAATAATCGATGGTCTTGTCTCTTTCAGCACCTTCCCATTTATGTGTCTCTCACACTGAAATATGCTGCCAGTTTGAACCAATTACAGCTCCTCAAAAAACCTACCTTTCATCACATATGAAACAATTAGTTTAATTAACAACATGAAAAATAAGAAAGGAATTCAGATAAAACTTAAATTTCTAATCTTCATGCAGAGATATATTTAAACTAACTACATTGCTCTTCCTGAAGTCATCTTTGCCATTTTAGACTTTGTTTTTAAACATTACTTTAGACCAGTCTATTAACTTATTATATGACAAGATAGAAATAAAACTTAGAGAACAAATAAAAGTGCTCTACCTCTTCTGGGAATTCCTCACTGACAAGAGACATAATTAGTGATGTCTTCCCAACTCTGGCTGCAAAAGCATTAAAAAGAGATATTAGATGATTTGTTTTGTTACACTTAAGAGTTTCACCCCATCTTAAAATGGGAAGATTTAAAAAACATTTTCCAATTCACCACAATAAAAACTTTTAAGCTGTTGTTTAATCATATTAAATATGGATGACAGCAAATTTCTCATAATTCTTTCATTGCAAAAACTTGGGCACCATCTCCCACTTGTGCATTTCCTCCAGAAGGGGAGTGAATTCTGCTCTGCCTTACACAGAAGAATTGCCAGGTTTTAACCTTAACACAGAACACTTAAACAAAAAATCAAAACAAACTAGAAATGTTTTAATGCCATTTCAGAAATAGAAATGAAAAAGCACACAGAAAAGCTTGTAGAAATTAACTGTTTTTATGGAATTCTTGGTATGATGATTGTACTTTAGTTCTAAAATACCAAGGATGAGAGCAGGACAAGAGGACATGAACAAAGTTTGCAGTACTTTGACTACTTTTAAAGTGCAAGAGCTTAATCCCTTTGATACAACTGAGCTGTCCCCCACTAAAAGTGAAAAACACCCCAAACCACCAACCCTTCTAAAGTCACAGTGTCCTTAATCCAAGATGATCGTCTCAGCTTCAGTACCCAACACCATTCAATCAAATAAATGACTTTGTTTACCTGCAGAGTTCAGAATTCTGATATCACAACTTAGTTCCTGGTTTTGGGAAGCTCTAATGTCACCATTTAAAACCAAGAGTGGGTAACTTGTCTCTTCCATTCTCTCTAAACCCCTTAATCTGTGAATTTTCTGGTCCTCTGGACGCCTTGTAAGACTTACTGCTTTATTTGGTTTTGAGACATTTCTTAAAAACCAAAATGTTCATATTCAAATATCCTCTGGGACTGTCTATTTCCAACAGCTCTCAATTCACACAAAACTCAATTTCACCCTGGATGTAGCAGCACCTCTGCCAGCAGCAAGGCACTGCTCACAGCAGTCAGAGCCTGTGCCACTGTTCCTACTGAAAGCAACAGGAAATGTCACCAGGGGACAGAAGGTGTTCAGCTGCATTTACACCTCTCAGTGTAACTGTACAGAACTCTGAATATGGAAGACAAAGAGGTATGATTGTACCACTGGCTGATTTTGTGCAGGAATTGGTGTTGCTGAACTGATGATCCAGTCAGAGTACACTCAACTTATCTAGGTCTATTTTTGGTACAGTAACATGTTCTGGCATCCAGAAATAAAACCTTCCCTTTAACTTACCACGATGAAGAGTAGTTGTAACAAAAATAGGAAAAGTGAAGAAAAGCTGTTCTGAGGAAGAAGATTTCTGTTTTCCTTACAGAGAACAGCTGTAAACTTTTCCCTGGTGGTACTCCCTGCACAGCACCAGGTTGCAGGTTTCCCAACAGCAATGCAGTTGTGTTTCCATCAAAGATACTCAAATGAGCTACAATCCTTACTAAAACTGCCAGGCACCCTCCTGCATCAACTCCATCTTATCTTTCATTCTGACAGAACTGAGAGAGCTTCAGAAGTTCTCCTATTTCCATAGGGAAAAAAGATCAGTACTTCCCTTATAGGTAAGTAAAGTTACTACTTAGTGAAAATACTGATCTGTATTTTGCACCTGACCAAGGCAGTTCTAACTTGAAACAGTGGCAAAACTGGTTTTGCAGATATAGAAACCCACTTCTTATGTCTGAAAATAGAAGATTATGTGTTGCTGGTGAGTAAATGTTCAGTATTTAAAAGCTCTTGATACACTTTCTAGTGTCCTTGAGTTTTATGAGAATCCATAGGTTCTAGTGTAGAGATTTGGGTTACTTTGTTCAAATCTAGGTCAACCCTCTGTCTTTCCCAATCTGTTTATAGTCTTAGAAATAACAGCCTAAACAGTATCAGCTGACTGGGATGAAGGAAAGCAGCACAGCACTTTATGATAATTAATTTGTCTTTTTCCTCATATATAAGTCTTTCACATCATGCTGCATAACATGCTGAACATAATCTGAAAATTACTGGCTATTAAAAATCGATGTTTGCACCCTGCATATGAGGACTAAACCAACTTAAACCTATGACCAATGGAGATGAAAAAGGCTGAGTTTTGGAACAGGCTTACAATAAGGAGTTCTTGGCATATTTCAGATTCCAAACCTGATGGTCTGCTGTTTCCATCTAACAAATTTTATATGGTCTGGGCTAACTTGTGGATTCAGACTAATAAATATACATGAGACACATACACAAAGCAGGACTGGCACTATAACTGACAAGTTTTACCAATTTGTAAAACAAATTTCTCCCTCCTCCTCATTACAAGTCAAACAAAGGTGTAACATAAATGCTCACAATCTCTGATGTGTGTGCCATGTACTACACATTGCTGGATTTAAGAAACCTGTATCTTTAATATTCCCATTTGGACACACTGTGAACCTTGTTGCCAAAACAAAGCACCTGTTACACCTGTGCTGAAACCACTGCACAGAGGCAGCCCAGAACACAGCCCTGCCAAAGGCAGTGAGATAAATCAGGCATGTATTCTAAAGAGGAATTAAACTGTGTATTCAAAGGCACCAATTCCTAAACGCAGGCATGCAAAAATAACCAAATACAACCTTAATGAGTTAGCTCTTTCTGCACAGTGATAGCTCCCTTAAGATTCCTCTCTAGAAGTCAGAGAGCCTTTCCATGCAGTACAGACAGAGCCAACCTGCACTATAAAACAACTGCATAAGCTGCACTATAAATATATATGGGGCATTCAGTCCTCAGGAAAGCTTTGTTAGTAGTACCACGTACGTAGTATAACTAGGTAATTTTACTAATAACACCTGGTAATTACTCTGCATTCTTTCCCCTCGAGGAACTTAAGCTCACTTTGCAAACTAACAGAACCTCCTTGCTGCTATTTATACCGATGACAAGCGGAGCCTCTGCAAACCTTGTCAATTATTTGGGTATCTAAGCGTGAACTTCAGGACACAATTTTAGGAACACATGAAAAAATCTAGAGCCACAGTACCCCTGCCACGCACCTACGTGTGTGCTGTTTATTCAAGGTCACAAAGAAAGTTAAAAGCAAGAAAAAGGATCTGGACTCCCTGGCTCCGTTCTGGCCACAAACTCACAACACCCGACCTACAACCATCAGGAGTACATCAGGCCACTGACATCCAAAGTCAGTAAACGGGAAACGTGCAAGTGTGTGTGAATTTCACACGGGTACAAA